>CM076569.1:311410179-311854737 GCA_034641835.2 Pinus albicaulis
TGTTAGCCACCTATAAAAATTTGATATAGAAAAAGGTGGCTAAGACTTTTTGAGCCTCCAAGGAACAAATTTTATTACTAAAAATTGTTGGCTCTTGAAGACTCCTTCAAGCCCTCATGCCTCTGTCCAAAATCTTCATTTACTATTTCCATTTTATACTCAGAAAATTCTGTTGATTCCAAGTGAAAGACTGCTGAAAGACCTTCATTTTCCCCCTTCTCAAACATTCATTTGCTCCCCTTTTTCTCCATAAAAACTCCCTTTTTTTCATGATTTCCCTTCTTCCATTCATGAAAATCACTCTTACAAGGTTGAAAGCTCACTTTTTAAACCTTACTGAAACCATCAAATTCCATTGAAAATTCTGAAAAAATTCATAAAAAACAAAGTTTTATTACTATGGACCTAAGCCCCTTGGGCTAGGTCCTAACCACTTCCCCCCACATTCCCATGCGTTAAAACCAAGAGCTGAACCCATATAGCACTAATCGCATCGGAAAATTTCGATGGTGCACAAGTCTTCTGTTCCTTTTAAAACCCCGATGCGATCAACTCTTGTATATAAACCTTCCCACTCACATCGCAAAAACTCAGCGCACCAGTTTGTTTTGACGTCTTCCGAAATTCCGATTGCGATTGAACCCTATCCTCTGATCATATTATTTTTATATATATCCTGTGGGCCCGCCTCTGACGCTTAATACTTTCTATTTTTCCTCCTCGATCACCTTTTTCCTTTGTAAAATTGAAAAACCCACTTTTCCAAAGTTTGGTCTAAAAAACCCAAGTCACGTGTTAAATATTTAAATGGGTAGATTAAAAATACCGATTGCACAATCGCAATCGGAGAAAACACAATGGGTTGATTAAGAAGACCCGCATCAAACTTTCGATGCGATTAGGTCTCATGTATATAAACCCCGCCCCTTTTGCTTTCATTCCATATAAAATTTTCCCCAGGACCAAGTGTTAAAGGTCCCGGGTGCTAATCGCATCGCAAATGTTTAATGGGTTGATTGAAAAGCCCTAGGCCCGAAGGCCCGACTCCGATAAGCCCATATATACATAAGCCTGGGCCTATCAGATTTCTACATAAAACAGGCCCCATAACTAGGTGCCTCAATCGCATTGGAGATTTTCTTTGGTGCGGTTTCAATATTCACTACCACCGATTGCGATTGGCCAATCGTGCAATCGCATCGGCCCTTCGCCCGATCGCGCAATCGCATCGCAACTTTTCTATCGCATGCATTTGCTACCCCTGCCGATTGGCCATAACCCAATTCAATTCCCACTGTTGATCTAAGTTTTAGATCGATGGTCCGCACAAACTCGCATCGTAAGTTTTAATCGCTTCATCTGTTCACCACCCCCGATTGCGACCTCTCGATTCAATCCGGACCGTCCACGTGTCCGGATCGGACGGTCCAAAACCACCCCGCCTTATTTCTTCTCCCCGCTCTCCTTTTGCCTTTTTGCGCCGATCTCCACCGCTGGATGCTTTCATCCAACGGCTACACTCTTTCCCCGCCGTATGAAGCAGGTTAAACCTAAAAACATAGGATTTCTTAATTGTTTTATGTTTTATGCATGTTTTAAATGGTTTCCGCTGTTATATTGAAGAAAGGACAGGGGCCGGGAATGACGATTCTCGTGCCTTAAGTCCTTAAAAGAGAACCATTCACAGGGTTGAATTCAATGATTTGTCAATGTTTCATGGGCATCGATACCATAATAAGCCCTGTGCGGCCCTGCACATCGACAAGACATTGTTTTATTCAAAAAAACAGTTAAAGAGTATAATTTTGAAGATAAAGCACAACAGATAAAGATTGAAGACATATTTTTCGAATTACGGCTAAGAATTCTTATCAAAAGCCTAATTCCCAGAGTTAAAACACAATTAAAAGAGATCATAAGTGTTTTAACAGATAGAAAGGGCCTCCACCGCCTTATTTAAGGCGAATTAATTCCTCAGCTACCATAAAATCCACCTACTGCCTCAAACCATTCAAACAGAGGCCGAAGTTATTGAAGAAAATCAGATATTCGCCTCCAGTGCAGCCAGAGAGTTACTTCTACAAGGAAATCAATGCAGAAATGTCTACAGAGTTACTCCAAACATTACGCAAAGCCTCAAAGTCAAATAAAGCTCCCACCGAGATTTGATATTTATTGTAAAAACAGTTAAATATAGTATTCCACCTGTAAACTTCTCCATCGAGCCCCTCAAAAGGCCAAGACATCTTGAATCTGTATTTATTGTCTTCAGAGATCTTTTGTTAGATTTCACTTCCTCATTCTTCTATAAATACCTCAGTAGAAGATGAACAATTGTTGGTTGCAGAACTTTGAAATACATTTGAGCTTAAATTTCTGATTGTAAATAGTGTTCACTGGCCCTTGGAGCTCTGCTTGTGATAGATTATTTAGGCTCAATAGTGAAGATGATTGCTGAACTGAAACATTGGACTTGAAGACTGTAACTGGTTTGACATCAATATAAAAGTTGTTTCTTGGGATCCTGGTCTATATCATCGGTGAAGTGCACCTCTCTTTGTTATTGTTTCCCTCCTATGTATGTCATATTGTTCACTATTTCTCTGATAAAGAACAACATTTATAGAGTTAGGAACTATTGTATATCAGTAACCTTCTCTAACTGATAAGATTTATCTCAATGTTTTCCCTCCAATTTGTTTATTTAAGAATGATTTAATACAGTTTAAGCAGTTAGGAATGTTGGATTTCCCTCGTCCTACTGTTTAATTTAAACATTGTTCTTGAAAGTTATTTTCCTTTTCTTGCTTACTAAAGATGACTATGGAAGATATGGTGTGCCCTGGTCCTAGTTTTTCTCCAAAAGCAAATTCTGAAAGTTTCCCTTCGTATTGACTGAAAGCAGACTAGGTTTAAAAGTACTTTATCTGATCTTAAGTTATACTTTGTTCTTCTTATATGTTTTCATACTTTCTGAAGGTAATTATGTGGATTACTGGATTTTTTGTCAATTAAGCTGCTTCAATACAAACTTTCCCAAGGAGTCAATGGTCAGCCCTGCGCTTGGTTGGTTTTAAATAGTTACTTAAGAGGCTTTTTCTTGTTTGGACTGACTATAAATCCCTTGTGAAATTATTATCAGCTTCCACCCCTCCAACACTTTATTGTTCCCATTCCATCATTTAAATCTCAATAATCTTGTGGTGTATAAGACTTGCCCCTTGGATCATTCTTGATGTTGTTGTTGAATTAAAGCCCTATTATGACTCCATAGCCCAATGGATTAAAAACTAGCGTTATATCTATCTTTTCAGCCAAAGTTGTTCTACTCTCTTGCAACTTCTCACCTTTGAAACTTTTTACACTTAGAAATTTCTCCTCAAAACAGTATTCATGCTCAACCATCCGAAAACAAACAAAACCCTTGGCCCTCATAACTAGCCTAATATCATAACCCCAAAATTCAAAGACAAATCCATCTTTGCACTTATTGGAGAGATCCCTCTCCGGATTCAGGAGGGCTAGATCCTAGTATCCCAAAGTTGGTTGAAACGATGTTTTTTACCTTGATCAGAATTTGCCAACCTTGTTGAATTCTGAGATCCCCAAAATTTACGGCGACTCCACTTTGGGGAACACAAATCGAATCTACGGTTTCTTGTTAAATACCTTAGATATCTCAAAAAACCTCTTTCTTGACTAAACATTTGCTATATTAACTAGCGAGCCACTATGACTAAAATTTATGGCGACTCACTTGGGATACAACCCTTAAACACTTCATAAAGCCTTGAGAGTAAAAAGATGCCTTTTCAAGCACTACCAAGCTATGGTAATCGTGGTAAAAAACTTGTTTGAATCGGTGAGAAACTAGGTAAACCCTAGGATTTTCCTAAGACTTTATCTAACCTTGAAAAATCAGCTAGCTTAGCCATAAGAGTAAACTGTCTTTATTATCTCACTTAGTATCTATGTTTTGAAACAAAGTTAGGATATTCTTAAAAACCATGCAATGAAAAAATAACTCGGGAAAAAACCTAAAAACATTTCGGGTTGGTATCCAGTAAACATGGTGGTGGACCATAAAACCTTTTTTACCTCCTTAGGGGCTAAATTTCCACTTGGCGACTCCCACAATCACAGGCAGACCTTAAGACTCCTTTGGGAAGGCCCTTATCATTAAAATATCTTTCTTGAAGCTCGTCAAAGTGCTTAGGATTAAAATTTGTGAAAATGATTGGTTGACCATTCAAAGATTGTCATACCTGGTTGAACTTGTATTGTTTGTTGGGTCTCAAAAACACACCATAGTGAGCTCCTAGAAAGATTCACACTAGAGCCCATCGACTGATCCACAAAGTAGTTGATAACCCGAGAGAGAAATATCCTTTGGAAGTCTCCTACGATTAAATTATCAAGCTGTTTTCAGATCACCCCCTTGAGAGCTAATTCGGTTAAGCCTTTCCAGCTCTACAACAATCTCAAGTTGACTTAGTAAATCCATTTAGGACTAGGTCTCTTGGTGATTTAGATCAGTTAGATCCCAGTATTCACTATCATCTCTACAAAACAAGTGAACCTCTTAGTATGGAAGAAACAACACCTCTGATTTACATTTCCTTCCCAACCTAGGTGTCTCCCATCCAGATCAGCTCGGCGATCTATTCTGGTCCATCCACTTCTGCTCACCCTACATCCACTTATTCAAACCCACTCCTTCAGCCCACTTTTCTTGTTATTAATCCACTCCTCGTAAATCTTCCCCCACCACCTATCATGACATGGTATGCTCCCCTGGTCCTTCTGTGCCATTATTCAATCTTCCACGGGACTATCGGTCCAAAATTCCATTATATATGATGCTAAAAATGCTACAACCACATCACAACATGTAGATAAGATGAATGACTACTTTGTGAGGAAATGAAGTGGTAGTGATTCTTTCAAGCTTAGGTTATTTACTCGAGCTTGGGGGAGAAGCAGAAAATGGTTCAAAGGCTTAGCCCCCCATAGTATTAATGATCTCCAAGCCTTCCATCAAACATTCTTAAACAAATAGAGAAGTAAATAAAAACCTTCTTCAAGTCCTTTACGACTACAAGAACCTCCCATAGAAATCTGAGGGAAACGTGCAAGAAGCTTACCACTTTAGATTCAATAGTGTGTACAATGCACTTTCACCAAAGCTAAAACCTCCACAGGGCTCAACTTTAAAAAATTTCCCACAAAGGGTTTGACTGCGACATGACATATCAGGTTTGAGAGAGAGATTTTTGCAACTCTTGAAGATATGCACAAAAAGGTGCTCTTTACGCCAGAAGTCAACTTAATGGAGAGAGAGCAATAATGGCGAAAGAAAGGAGTTTCCTTTAGAGAAGAATCCACCTTCTACTTCCAATTCAAGGAATGGAGGAATAATGGAAGAAATGATGAAAGAGATGAGCATAATTAAGAGAGCACAAGCGAACAAAAACCGCTATTCCTCAAAATAGAAATCGGAACTGAGAATCGAATTTTAGAAGGAGACAACCTCCAAGCGAACTAGGAATATGATCGTGAGATCACTCCTCCCTTTCATCAAAACTATGTAAGTGAGGTTGAGGAAATAGATGAGATAATAGAGGAAGATGGTATCAACATACTAGACATAGATAATGATGACTTTGAGATTCATTATGATAAAAAACAAGGTCTATATACACCTTATGATGACAAAAGAGATGATGTTGAAAATTCTTATCAAGACACGGAAAATGTCATCACCAGAGCCTCAAAGATACTATCAAGCCTTAGAAGCAAAACTAGTCAACAAACTCCCAACACCAAAACCTCACGAAAAATCTTCACAAAAACGACTACAACCAAGCCTAAGTTGTCAAACAAAAAGGATCAAATAGTGGGTGTAAATTACGATAGAGATAAAGAGAAAAAGCACTCTAAACGAGTGAAAAATGAGTGCGGACCTTAGTAGTACTAACACTTGACTAGTACTCTGTGAAAACAAGCATGTCAAGTGCAAATAAAACAAATCGGCAATACGATATTCTTTGATAAAGTGACTTTCAACTAATAAGGGTTGAAACCGACCACTTGAGAAGAGTCAAATTCCTTCCGACTGAATGAGGAAATTTAAAGATCAAAATCTCTATTCCACTGAATGAGTTAAATTTGCCCAAAATGTATATAGGACAAAAATTTTGAAGGCTTTAAATATAGAAGAGAATGGGGATACGATCGATCTTAATGATGACCAGCGGAGCTTATCTTCGGTCCAAAGATTGAAGGAAAATATCAAGAGGACACTGTTCCTCCCTTTATGTGAGTTTGAACATTCATGACAAAATTTTTGCACAACGCTATGCATGATTAAAGGGCACCTCATAATTTAATGCCTAAAGACATGATGGAGAGCCTTGGTTTGGAAATGCAGATCGTATAAAGACTGTGTTCCTTTCATTGTGATGGAGTGTTTAGGATTAATCAAAGACCTCGTATTAGCAGCGGTTGGGCAAATGCCTAGTTATGGATATTGTTGTGGTGATGTCCCCCAAGTATGGAATGTTATTATCAAGGTCTTGGGGGGCTAAGTTATGAGGGGACTATGCAAATGGACATGAACTCGCGACTATCCCTGTTTTCCAATTAGAATGAAGACTTTCAAGGAGTCTCCTTTTAATACATGGTTACAAGTCAAGGCAGAACCGCAAAAATCCCCTTTATACTGCAGCAGATACCGACCTTGATTCATTTATCCTTTTATTGAAGAAATGTTAGATGAACAAGTAACTTTAACAAATTTAATGGGTGATAGAGAGAGGGGAGGAGGTAAATACCACAAAACTAACAAAATAGCTTGTTGCATTGGAAGCGTTAGCAAATTGAACAAAAGTCTTGAACTACGGGTCATCGTCCTTCGTTTTTGAACCTGGACACTAAAAGAAACGAACCTCAAATGAGCATAAATCCTGAGAATCAAAACATGTACGACTAGTGACATTCCACAACTATCGAGCACATTAGTTGGAAAGGGGGATAGTAACCGAGAATGAAACCAAACAGTCCTCTATATGGAGTATGATGGATCACACTTGCTAAAACTGCTGTGAGCATGTGTTTGGATTACTAACAATGAAAACAATCACATAGAAAACATTTCCTGCCAAACTAAACTTCCAATCTTCCAATAACATAGCGGAATATGAGTCCCTTCTCCTAGGTTTACGTTTGTTGAAAAAGATAAGAGCGAAAGAATTAAAGTTCCGGGGATTCGAGAGTTAGTCATTAGCGGTCAGTAGGGAATATAACGCTCATCATCCCGAGACTTGAGGCCTAGAAACAATGTCATGGACTGTTGGAAACTTTTGAAGAAACCCAATTGATTTTTGTCCCAAGAAAAGGAAAACATTGCGGCGACTAGCCTACGCGGCGAGAACATGCTTGATGTCGTATAACACAGAGCGACATACAACTCGGGTAGTTGAAGTGGATTGTGAGATAATGAAAGTATTGGCGAGTGTTTGATAATGACAAACAAACGAAGACTTCATGCAATTCGAAATGAATTTGAAATAGCAGATTCGGACTGGGACTATCAAACCAATTTCATGGGGAAGAAAATTTTCTTGATGAGAGAAGAACGTCTCTTTGAACTTGCTAATATAAATGTTGTCGAAAACTTAAAGAGAAACAAAAATGAATGTAGAATCGAAACGGAGGAGTTAGAGCTACGCATTCAAAAGATGAAATTTTACCTAAAGTTTGACTCCTTTAGAAGAGTTGTTTGATTTTAATGATGTGGCAAATAAACCAAGCGGAACTGTAGAGACGAAGTGGAAGAATGTAATATTGGTAGCGAACTTAAACCAAAAATGATTAAGCTGTCCAAAACTTTACGGCTCATATTAAACTCAAATATATTGAAATTTGTTTAAAAGAGTTCTACGATGTTTTTGCATGGAGTTACGAAGATCTTAAATCCTATGACACTTTGAAATAATCTGACACAAAATTCCCCTCAAAGAAGAACAAAAACCATTCATTGTTGCCTTGAGAATAAACCCTATTCGATTACCATTGGTTCGGGAAGGAAATCATGAAAATGTATGATCTTTGGTATTATTGTCCCTATTATATATTCTAAATGGGTATCTAATCGGGTATGCAGTAGGAAGAAAGTTTGGAGAGATCAGACTTTGTATAGCTTAGAGACTTAAAAGCTTCATTAAAAGACAACTACCCTTTTGCCCAGATGGATCATATTTTTGCAAAGGGTGGTAGAGTCTAAAATAATTTCTTTCTTGGATGGCTATTAGGTACAATCGGGATCTTGGTTACCACTGGCGAGTCAATTAAAGACGGCCTTTACTACACCATGAGGGCACTTTCATGTATGTTAAAATGCCTTTTGGTCTAATGAATGTTTGGAGCAACTTTCAAAGAGCCATGGACATAGCTTTCTGGAAAGGGTGGGCTACATCATTATCTATCTTGATGATGTTAACATGTTTTCAAAAAGCAGATGAGAAGCATAGAACATTGAAAGAGTTTTAGAAATGCGAAAGTTTGGGATATCTTTAAACCCTAAGAAGACACTATTTGGTCTCCAAGAGGTAAGAGTGCCAGGCACATTATTTGGGAGGAGGCTATAAAGATAGATCCAAGAGGATTGGAGAACCGTATTACCAAATCTCTCATCCTCGAAACATCAAAGAGTTGTAGTATTTCATTGGAAAGATCAACTTTTGAGAAGGTTCATCTAATAAAGTGAGCTCCTTGGGAATATCACCAACATGTTAAAGAAGGAGCAAGGGTAAAATGGACCTTGGGAAGCAAGGAGTCCTTTGTTGGTGAAACAGCGTTAACCAAAACACGGTTCTTATAAGTCCTGATTTCTCAAAAGATTATATCTTTTCCATTTTCAAATAGAACATACCATAGATGCTGTCCTTTTGCAGAGAGAAAAATCACAAGCCCAGAGAAGCCTATTTCTTTCTTTAGTAAGCGTTGAGGATGCCCCTTTGAAGTATAATATTATGGAGAAGCAAGCTTTTGCTTTGGTTAAAGCATCGAAAGACTTGAGTATACATCCTTCACTCACACACCATTTCCTTTGTCCCAAATTCGATTTATTGAACATTCTAACACAGGACCCAGAGATGGTAAGAGAGGTAAGTGGATTTCTATTATTCTTGAATATGATTTAGGAATAAAACCCACTAAACTCGTCAAGAGCCAAGGTCTAGCTAGATTAATGGTTGAATCCAATTTTTAAGTTCTTGATATTAATATGATTAATGTTTTGGATGACAGAAAGTAACTCCTATTATTTGAAAACCATTTTATGAATTCTCCTTGGTATCTTTGATATTATATATGTTTTCTTAAATTGAATACACCTCTTGGTTTGACAAAGACAAAGGCAAGATTCCTTAAATTGAAGCTGTAAACTATTGCATTATTAATCAATGCCTTTATTGGAAAAATGCAAAGTGGTCTATTGCTTAAATGTTTTCCACGAGTTTGATCTGAGAGAAGGTTAAGCACAATTTCCATGAAGAAAGTGTGGAGGTCATTTTTATCTTTGGAAGACGGTAACAAAATTTTGAGGGCTGGTTTCTATTGGCCTACTCTTTTTTCTGATATCCACAAGATGATCATAGCCTATCATAAATGTCAACTTTTTGAGCATAAAATAAGCCCATACCCACAACCTCTTGTCCAATCCTTTAGCCCCGACCCCATTTCAACGGTGGGGACTTAAATTCATAGGAGAAATCCATCCCCCATCTTCATGACATAGATGGATTCTCTTGCCAAAAACTATTTAACTAAGTGGATAAAGCCATACCTTATAGATAGGCCATTGATTCGGTTATTATAAAATTCATGGAGACTAAAATTCTCTCGATTTGGGTGTCCTACCAAGATCATCATGATAATGCAACAACATTTGGATCAAAGAAGATGGTTGAGTTAAATCATAGATATCATATAACATTGGGGCATTCCTTTGCCTATTACACTCGGGGTAATGGACTTGCCAAATCCTCAAACAAAGCTTAGTGAATATAAACAGAAATTGTTGGAGGATAGCAAAAAAGTCTTGGCACACAAAATTTGGTTCATGCACTTTAGGTGATCAATTAACTTTGAAAGAAATCTATTGGCATGTCACCTTTTCGGCTTTTGTAGTGCGGTGCAGAATTTTTCCAAACAACCTTGGTGTACCCGATAGCCAAGTTGATTAAAGAATTTCAAACTGAATATAATGACATAAATCGAGAAGAATAAATCGGACCATTCACCTTCGACAAACGAGAGAGGAAGTTTATAACAAGAAAATTGTAGAAACATGAAACGACATTAAAAAGCTTTTTGACGGAAGAACAAAGGCCGGCCAATTTAAGTTAGAGACAAAGTTTTAAAATGGGACTCCAAGGAGAGGGAAGACAAGGGCAAGCATGGAAAATTTGATAACTTGTGGCTTGTACCACTCTATTGTTGGCGTAGCTCGTAAAAAATGCATTTTCTTTTTCAAAGAGTTTAATGGAAGCGGAAATTGTTTGGAAGTCACATCAGTAGCGGTATGCTTAAACATTACTTCTCTTGATCCTTGACATGTTTTAAAGCCTTTTTTATCTTTTTTCCATTATGAATATCTCATCCACCATTGCATTCAAAGTTAGAGAAATCAAAAATACAAAAACAATGAAAGAAAGAAAAGAGGGCAGATTGTCAAAACAAGAAAGGTATAAGCCCCATACCAAAAGAAAACAAATTTGAAAGTGTGCAAGCTTAAATGCCACTCTAAAAAACACACTTCTAGTTAGTCAAACGGCTTAATCTTGAATAATTAGCTTTAAATTTTCTGCGGTAGGATAGTGAGTCGATTAATGAAAGTTGTTTAATCTTGGCTTATCGTTAGATGGTTTACGATAGAAATCGGAGGTTCAAACAAACTCAAAATCTGAACCTAATTTCCAAGAAAAAATTGACTCAAGTCCATTTTATTTTCGGAGTAAAAAAGATGTAAATCTGGTTCTATAAAAAACTCCAAAATATGAACTAGATGACAAGGAGAAACAACTCAAATAAAGTCAAGCAGACGTAAAAAGATGAAGGAAGTACTTTGAATTTTTTAGATCTTAAGCCTTTGTCATTTTGTTTTTAATTTTCTACAAATAATAATCTATGTGCAGCTTGTTTTTATGCCATAGATCGGCATCAGAGATCATTTGTTCAATCCTAACTTGTATGCTTTTAATTTCTTCTTTAGAAATTAGAGAATAAAAATACGTTGGACGTTTAATCCCAGCAGGATAGTGGATTAGGTAGGGAATTTTATGGACTCAAGCTGACTGTCTGAGTTCTATGTAGAAATAAAGAGTAGAAATAGATTATATTTTTGCTTTCAAAAAGAATAAAATGTTGTAAGAGAGTTTTCCAATCCAAGTGCACTCTAAGAAGAAAAAATGTTAGATTTGTAGGATTGGGTAGGTAGAAAGCTTGTAGATGAAATTCCATTGTTATTTTAGCTACTAAATATGTTTTCAAAGCAAGATCATCCTAGCAAAGGAAGGGCAGCCCAATGGATGTGGCATAGGTCAGCCTCCCAGAGAATGCAAGTCTGAAGTTCTTGATGCCTTCAAGAAGGCATCATCCCCAAGTGGAGCCACTGTTAGCCACCTCTAATATTTGTTATAACAAAAGGTGGCTAAGACTTTTTGAGCCTCCAAGGAACAAAGTTTATCACTAAAAATTGTTGGCTCTTGAAGGCTCCTTGAAGGCCTCATGCCTCTATCCCAAAATCTTCATTAATATTCCCATTTTATACTCAGAAAATTCTGCTAATTCCAAATAAAAGACTGCTGAAAGATCTTCATTTTCCCCCTTCTCAAACCTTCATTTGCTCCCCTTTTTCTCCATACAAACTCCCTTGTTTTCATGATTTCCCTTCTTCCATTCATGAAAATCACTCTTACAAGGTTAAAAAATCACTTTTTAAACCTTACCGAACCCATCAAATTCCATTGAAAATTTTGAAAAAATTCATAAAAAACAAATTTTTATTACTATGGACCTAAGCCCCTTGGGCTAAGTCCTAACCACTTCCCCCCACATGCCCATGCGTAAAAACCAAGCGCCGAAACCATATAGCGCTAATCGCATCAGAAAATTTCGATGGTGCACAAGTCTTATGTTCCTTTTTTAAACCTCGATGCGATCAACTCTTTTATATATAAACCTTCCCGATCGCATCGCAAAAACTCAGCGCACCAGTTTGTTTTAACGCGTTCCGAAATTCCGATTGCGATTAGAACCTGTCCTCCGATCATATTATTTATATATATATATCCTGTGGGCCCGCCTCCATGCTTAAAACCATTGAAAATCCATCCCCGATCCACTTTTTCCTTTGTAAATGCCAAAAACCCACTTTTCCAAAGTTTTGACATAAAAAGCCAAATCACGTGTTAAATATTAAATGGGTTGATTAAAAAGACCAACGCACAATCGCATCGGTAAATTTCAATGGGTAGATTGAAAAGCCCTGGCCCGAAGGCCCGACTCCGATAAGCCCATATATACATAAGGTCGGGCCTATCGAAGTTTTATATAAAACAGGCCCCATAACCGGGCGCCTAATTGCATCGGAGATTTTCTTTGGTGCGGTTTCAATATCCATTACCGCCGATTGCGATTGGCCGATCATGCAATTGCATCGGCCCTCCCTCCGATTATCGCAATCGCATCGCAAAGTTACATCGCATGCTTTGTTTACCCCCTCAGATCGTCCAGTTCCCCAATTCGTTTTCCACTATTGATCTACTCCTTAGATCGATGGTCCGCGCTTCGTCGCATCGCTTATTTTTCATCGCACCCCTTTCCTCCTCCCGCCGATTGCGATCCCTCGATTAAATCTGGACCTTCCACGTGTCCAGATCCAACGGCTATTCTCCTTACTCACCTTATAAGCAGTTTAACCCCATAATGCAGGATTTCTTAATTGTTTTTGTGTTTTGTAGGTGTTTTAATGGTTTTCCATTATATGATGAAGGAAAGCCGAGGGCCGGGAAAGATGTTTTCCGTGCCTTTGAGCTATTAAAGAGAACCATTCACGGGGTTTTATTCCATTTTTTTACTTCATGGGCATTGATGCCTTTAAAGCCCTGCGTGGCTCTGCACATTGACAAGACACTATGTTTTAACGCGATTTAAAAGAGTATAAGTTTGAAGAACAGAAGCACAACAAAGATGAAGATTAAAGATAGATCTGGAAATTACGGTTAAAAATATTATCAAAGGCCTAAATTCTCTGGGTTGAAACACAGTCAGGATAAATTATAAATTTTTGTAGGCAGAAAGGACCTCCACCACTACATTTAAGGCGAATTGATTCCTCAGCTACTACAAGAGCCACCTATTGCCTCAAACCAGTCAAAACAGAGGCCCAAGTTATTGATTAAAGAAATATCTACCTCCAGCGCTGCCAAGAAGTTATTTCTGCCAAAGGAGTTTAATATAAAATATCTGCAGAGTTACTCCAGATAGAACACCAAGCCTCAAAGTCAAATAAAGCTGCCACCGAGCTTTGATATTAATTGTAAAATAGTTAATGCAGTGAACCACCTGTAAACTTCTCCATCGAGCCCCTCAAAAGGCCGAGAAGTCTTAAATTTGTATTAATTGTCCTAAAGAGATATTTTGTTGGAACTCACCTCCTCATCTTCCTATAAATACTTCAGTAGGAGATGAGAAACTGTTGGCTGATTAAGTTGCTAAACATTGCTATGTAATTGAGCTTGAAACTTCTAATTGTAAATATTATTCACTGGCCCTTGAAGCTCTGCTTGTGCTAGATAAGTTAGGCTGAATAGAGAAGATGATTGCTGAACTGAAACTTTGGACTTGATGATTGTAACTGGTTTGACATCAATAACAAGTTGTTTCTTGGGATCCTGGTCTATATTACTCGTGAAGTGCCCTTTCTTTGTTATTTTTTTCCTTCTATGTATGCCATATTGTTCATTATTCTCTTATAAATAACAACATTTACAAAGTTAGGATCTACTGTTTATCAATTCCCTTCTCTAACTGAAAAATCTTTATCTCAATGTTTTCTTCCAAATTGTTTATTTAAGAATGATTCACTACAGTTTAAGCAGTTAGGAATGCTGGAGTTCCCTCATCCTACTGTTGGCTTTAAGCATTGTTCTTGAAAGTTATTTTCCTTATTTTCTTATTAAAGTTGGACTAGAAAGTGATGGTTTGCCCTGTTTCTAGCTTATTTTCTCCAAAGGCAGATTTCGAAAGTTTCCCTTAGTGTTGGCTGAAAGCAGACTAGGTTTTAAAGTACTTTATCTGATCTTAAGTTACACTTTGTTTCTTCTTATATGTTTTCATACTTTCTGAAGGTAATTATGTGGATTACTGGATTGTTTTTCAATTAAGCTGCTTTAATACAAACTTACTCAAGAAGTCAATGGTTAGTCCTGCACTTGGTTGGTTTTAAACAGTTACTTAAGAGGCTTTTTCTTGTTTAGACTGACTATAAATCCCTTGTGAAATTATTATCAGTTTCCACCCCTCCAACACTTTATTGTTCCCATTCCATCATTTAAATCACAATAATCTTGTGGTGTAGATGACTTGCCCCTTGGATCATTCTTGATGTTGTTGTTCAATTAAAGCCCTGTTATGACTCCATAGCCCAATGGATTAAAAACCAGTGTTATATCTATATTTTTAGCCAAAGCTATTCTACTCGCTTGCAACTTCTCACCTTTGAAACTCTTTGCACTTAGGAATTTCCACCTCAAAAAATATTCATACTCAACCATCCAAAAACAAACAAAACCCTTGGCCCTCATAACTATCCTAATATCATTACGCAAACTTCAAAGACAAATCCATCTTTGCACTTATTGAAGAGATCCGTCTCCGGATTCAGGAGGGCTAGATCCTAGAATCCCAAAGTTGGTTGAAACGATGTTGTTTCTGTGATCGGACTTTGCCAACCTTGCTGATTACAGATCCCTAATAAGCCGCAAAAACTGTACCTCAAAGCTATCACCATTACAACCATTGTAACAGCATTATTGTTGTGGAAGAACAAAACATCCTATTCTAGCATAGAATATTAGATCAGGTTAAGAATAGGATTTGTATGATGTAATCAGAGGCCTAATAGATGACTCTCCTCTTTAAATAGAGGAGAGATCATCATTAGAGGGGAACTACGAAAGGTTTAGCTTAAAAGGAATTACAGAGAAGGAACATGTATCTTTTGTGACATGTTACATTTGACAGATGAATAAAAGACCATTTTGAGCATTTCTTCTTAATTCTTTTTTCTGGGGAATCTTGTGAGAAGGAAAGGGCCCACCTTCCTCACAAGATTCACCCATTAATTTCCGTAGTGTGTTAATCATTATTTTTATTCATGCCTTGTTAAAACTCTGTTTTTCTGAAATTATTTATGCATTGTTAGAACTCTGTTATCTCTTGCTGAAACTCTGTTTCCATTGATTGTCGCATTGTTTTCATATAATTCATTCCTAGGTAATCGTTGATTATTTTAATTGGTAATCTTGTTTACAGAATGAGTTTGTGGAAAGTGTGGTAGTCAGAAACAGGTGTTGAAGATTCCTACTTGGGGATTAGGGTCCCGTTCCCTGTTATATCATAGTTGGTCTTCTCTTCTGTAGATTGGTTCCTTTTCCTAGATTGTTGTTTTATTTCATATAAAGGATTCTTCTGATAACTGTTTTCCTTTAAATCTGCAATAGAAATATTTCTTTTGTTGTAATTCAAAGTACAACTTCAGTCTGTTTGAAGAAAGGTGTGATTAGTATAAATTTTACTACAACTTTTCATTGCTTTTGACATTTGAGCATATACAGTGTGTGATTGCCTTTGAAATAAACAGACTTCCCTGGGTTGAAAATTTATGTAGCACTTGATTGTTTGAATTAATAAGCAATTAAAGTGACCAACATTTTGGCACCGTTGCCAGGGAAGGAAATTATAAGTTTCAAAATCATTGACGTTTTTCTTTCATATGTACATATTGCATGAGAGGACGTGGAGCCCCCAATAAAACTAACCCTACAGGTGGCAGGGGCAGAGGAAGGGGAGGAAGGAAGACCTTTATTGACAAGATCATATTAAAATCTGAATCTTCTCAGAGGCTAAGCTCTCGAAATCTAAAGCCTCAACGTTCCCTTCAACCGAACTGTGAAACATAGGAAGAAATTGTGAGTCCTGAAATAGTTGATAAACTAGTAGAAAATATTGAGGATCAAGCAAGTGCAGTAGGAGAACAAGCAATGGAGGGGAATAATGAATAATTCTACCACGAAGAACAGGAAGATCCTGAAGGAGAGGGAAGAGATGAGAATTCTCTCTCTACCTTGGGGTTTCCTATTGGTGATATTCCTAGAGGAGCAACTCCCATGAAGAATATTCCACTTTCAGCTTTACCTAACTTTCATGGTTTATCTTCTGAAGATCCTGATGAATTTCTTTTCGAGTTTGATATATTATGCATAAGTTATGATTACATTAGCAATGCCCAAAAATTGAAGCTATTTCCAGCAACATTAAAAGTAAATGCATTGAGGTGGTTCATGAGTCTTGGAGGCCATGTAATCACAACATGGGATCATATGAAATAGAAATTTCTACACAAATATCAAGACTACTGCCAGACGAGAGAAAAAAGAGAGGAACTATTTAAGATGGTATGGAAGGAGGATGAAAATCTGGAGGACTTTGTGGAAAGGCTACAATATAACCTAGAAAGATCCAATCACCCCGATGTAAGTAAGGATATTCTTAAAACAATAATTTTGAAAGGAGTAAGGGAAGAATGTCTAGATATGCTAAATATGCTTGGTAAAGGGGACATATCTAAAGAACCATTTGATGAAATTTTTAACCTCTGTAAAAGATGTTCAAGAGGAGCTACAAGGAATAGATCAAACAATAGGGATACCACATTTTCAAGAGTTCAAAAATCAGCCAGTGGAGGAGCAACAAGAGTGGAAATAGGTAATTTACTTGAGGAATTTAAAACTGAAATGTTAAGTTATTTTGCTTCACAAATTGAAACCTTGCAGGTTAAAAAGAAACAAGCCGAAGCAGAAGCGACTTTGTCCATCTTTTTCCCCAAATTCAGAGAAAAACACCCACTAAGGGAATGCCCATTGGACAAAGTGCCAATTTGTACCCTTTGTGAAAAGGATCATGAAACACAACAATTCCCTTCTTTACCAGGAATAAAAGCAGCATTACAACCAACTGAAGAAGAAGCTGAAGCGGTCTATCTGTTGACATAGAGAAGACAATGGCAACCGCGAGGACAAGATATGAACTCTAATATGCCATTTACATCTTCTAATCGTTGGAACAATTATCCTTCTTTTGTCAAGAAAATTACCCTCCCTTTAACCAAATGCAATACCCGCCCTTCAATCAAATTAATTACCCACCCATGCAAAAAAAAAACCCTCCCTTTGTAGACCCAATGATGTGGACTCCTTGGCCTCCACAAAAACAACCTTACTTTAACCAATGGAATCCAAATTGGAGGGGTCAACAACCTCCGTTTCTCCATCAATTTCCTCAATTCCAATCACAATTTCAGCAACCACTTCCTTTACCATCAAGTTCTCCACCAAATAATCAAATGATGAGACCCCAGCTACCTATACAACCAAACCCTAACCCCAATAATAAAGCTGCGTAGTTTATTGATATTCAGAACTAGCCTATACTTCTTGTTTTGCCTACGCAATGCAATGATATTCATTTATGATCTGGGAAAATAGCTAAACCCATTATTGATGATGTTGCCTCTTCTGATTGTGATAAAGAAGAGACAGAAAAATGTGATTCACGTGAAGAGGTACAACCACCCTCTAATAAGGGTACTGAAACAGCAGAACCACCCTTCCCTGAGCGTTTAGTTTTAACTAAAATTCCTGAGCCACCTGCTTTAAATATTCTAGGGGAATTACAGAATATTTATGTTAAAATCCCACTCTTACAAGCACTAAGATATGTACCAATTTATGCCAGAACTATGAGAGATATTTTTGTTAAGAAACCCGGTAGGAAAGTTAAAGATCTCCTCACAGTTCATGTTATGGGTGATCTATCTGCATTAATGTTGGGCAAAGTTCCTCCAGTTAAATATGGTGATCCCGACCATCCTACTGTCACAGGGAAATTCGGAAAAACAATAATTCCTCGAGTTATGGTAGACTTAGGTGCTTCTATCAATATCATGACTCTTGAAACTTCACAACTGTTACAGCTTAAAAACGTAATCAGAGATACACCAACCATTCTAGAGTTAGTTAACTGTTCTACAATCACACCGGAAGGAGTTATTGAAGACCTAATCATCTCAGTTGGATCCTGGAATTACCCAGATAACTTTGTGGTATTATAGACTAAAACAAAGTTGGGGGGACATCCTCTAATTTTGGGTAGGCCCTGGTTGGCCACAACCGATGACTTTATCAGCTGTAGATCTAGTTCAATGAAAATTTCCAATGGATATGAAACCAAGAAGCTTAATCTCTACCCTCACGCTACACCCATGATTAATAATGACAATTCTGTATGAATGGACTATGATGATCATACTACTCAACCTATTTTGACTATCAGACAAGCTTTAAGCCTTAAAGATACCACTGAGGATGAGGTAATTAATAATTTTATTTGTGAACCCTCCTTTGTGACTCCAGAAACACATAAACAGTTGGCTGCACTTTTGAAATCAGATACCCAGCAAAAGCTTAAATCTGAAGATCTACCTCAAACATCAATTACCATCTCTTCTAAAAGTATACCAGTAGAAATTGAACCCGGAAAAACACTGAGCATAAACCCCAACTTGATAGTTGCTGAAACACAACAATTAATGAAGTTACTTCTTGAAAATAAGGAAGCATTCACATGGGACTATATGGATATGAAGGGAATCTCTCCTGAATTATGTACTCATCGTATCTATATCAAGCAAGATTTTCGACTGATCTGTCAACCTCAATGAACCCTAATTTAAGGGAAATTGATAAAGAGGAACTTCAAAAATTTCTTAATGAAGGGTTTATATATCCTATATCTGACAGTGAATGGGTCTCCCTGTTGGTAATAGTTCCTAAGAAAAATGGGAAATGGAGAGTGTGCGTAGATTATAGAGCCTTAAATAAATCCACTCAAAAAGATCACTTTCCTTTACCATTCATTGATTAGGTGTTAGATAGCTTGTCAGGGAATAAATTCTTCTCCTTCTTAGATGGGTTCAGTGGGTATAACTAGATCAAAATTGCACCCCAAGATGAAGACAAGACCACTTTTACTAGTCCTTGGGGAACTTTGGCCTATAGAGTTCTCCCATTTGGACTATGTAATGCACCAACAACCTTTCAAAGAGCAGTTATAAGAATCTTTTCTGATATGCTTAATGACTCTATGGAAATTTTTATGGATGACTTTACCCCTTATGGTGTGTCTTTCGAGGATGCATTACAGAATCTTGAGAAAGTACTTAAACGATGTGTACAAGCTCACCTCTCCTTAAGTACCAAAAATGTCATATGATGATGAGTGAAGGAGTAGTACTTGGACATTTTATTTCATCTCAAGGAATTCAGGTAGATCCATCCAAAATAAAAGTCATTCAGAACCTTCCTATTCCCAGAACACAAACAGATGTGAGAAGTTTCTTAGGACATGTAGGATACTACAGAAGATTTATTATTATTTTTTCCAAAATAGCTTCTCCTTTGTTTGTGTTTCTTATGAAAAATGCTAAATTCAAGTGGAAAAATATTTGTCAGGAAGCATTTTCTGAACTCCAGCATCAGTTATCTACAACTCCTATTTTAAGGGGACCTCATTAGGCACTTCCCTTTCATATATCCTTTGATGCTTCAGATACTACAATTAGAGATGTCTTGGGACAAGAGGAAAATCATCTCCCTTATGCTATCTACTTCATTATTAAGAATATGACTCCTGCTGAGCTTAATTACACAGTCACCGAAAAGGAATTTTTAGCAGTTATTTATGCTATTAATAAATTTCGACATTACATTACTGGTTACTCTACTTTTTTCCATACTGACCACTCGGATATTAAGTATTTAATGAAAAAATCTGTCACAAATCCTCGAGTCACCAGATGGTTACTATTATTACAAGAATTTGATATTACAATTGTAGATCGACCAGGAAAATAAAATGTAGTTGCTGATTTTATTTCTTGGTTAAAAGCTGAGGATAATACTCTAGTAGATGATTCCTTTCCTGATGAATATTTATTTGCAGTATCTTCTCACTCACCATGGTATGCAGACATTGCTAATTATATGGTTGCAGGGAAGTTACCACCACACCTATCCTATCGAGAGAAAAGAAAAATCATTCAACAAAGCACTCGATATAGTTGGATAAGTGGGTGCCTTTTCTACACAGGACTTGATCAAGAAATCTGAAGATGCATTAGAGAAGATGAGGTTTATTATGTACTAAAATCTTGTCATGATGGCCCTTGTGGAGGGAATTTTGCTGATAAGAGAATGACACATAAAATTCTTAGGATGGGCTATTATTGGCCCTCACTTTTTAAAGATGCAAAGAAATATGTCTGGGCCTGTGATAGTTGTCAGAGAATGGGTCAACCTAATCATAGAGATGAGATGCCATTAAACCCCAGGTAATACTTGAACCATTTGAAATATGGGCCTTAGATTTTGTAGGACCCATTAATCCTCCATCCAACCAAAGAGTTTATATATTTCTCTGCACAGATTATATGACCAAATGGGTGGAGGCTAAAGCACTCCTTAGAGCTAATGAAGAAGCTGCCCTAGCTTTCTTATTTGAAGAGATCTTTGTTAGATTTGGAGTGCCAAGGGAACTAGTTACATATGGAGGACCTCCTTTCACTTCTCATGGTTTTAAAGCCACCCTTCAAAAATATCATATTCATCATATAATGACTACACCATACCACCCCCAAGCCAATGGACAGGTGGAAAGTACAAACAAATTAATAGAAGCCATTCTAACAAAAACAGTGAAGGAAAACCAGAAGGATTGGTCTCAAAGGCTCCCTGAAGCATTATGAGCTTACAGAACTACCTGGAAAAATACTACAGGATTCTCCCCCTATGAACTAGTTTACGGTAAAAGTGTTGTTTTTCCTGTGGAATTTGAAATCAAAACCTTAAGGATTTCTTTAGCTGTTAACCTTGATTTGACTGATGCACAGACAGCCAGGTTGCAGCAGCTTCATGAATTGGATGAAAAAATATTAGATGCCATTCATCAAAAAACTATCATTCAGCAAAAAAGAACAAAATGGCATGATAAAATCATCAAGAATAAGAAATTCAAAAAAGGTAATTGGGCATAATTGTATGATTCTCGGTTTGAAAATTTTCAATAGAAACTACGTACAAGATGGCTAGGACCTTACAAAATAGATATTGTTTTTCCCAATGGAACAGTAAGGCTCCTAACAATTGATGACTCTAAAACAGCGCTATTAGTGAATGGTCATCGGCTCCGTCTGTACCAGCGCCTCATTTCCAAAGAAGATTTTAAGGCCACTTGCATGGTAGATTCACATTATCTCTTTTTAAGGGAGTCTCCTACCCCTCATTGCATTTAATTTTTCTGAATTTGTATTTTTAGCATTAGATTAAATTTCTTAACTAATAATCCTTGCCAAGGGTTTCCATGTTACAATTGATTATTTTGCAGATTCTCGATCCAGGAAAGGCTTACCAAGAAAGGACAATCTCACTACAAGCAGATCCATGCTTCATCTTGTGAATCATTGCTCCCCTTATTTCAACCCATTCATTTTTCATTTCCCATTTTTCTTTCAACACCTCCATCATTCATCCCCTCTCATTCATTTTCCCCTTTCCATTCATTTTCTCCATTTTTCCCATTGCTAAAACAACACTCTTCAGTAAAATTTTCCGCATTTTTCCCATTGCTGAAACAACACTCTTCAGTAACATTTTCCCCATTTTTCCCATTGTTAAAACAACATCCTTCAACAACATTTTTCCATTCCTTCCCTCATTGCTGAAACACCACTTCTTCAAATACATGACCATGCAGCATTTCCCATCATGAAATCATATTCTTCAGTTCTTTCATTCTTACTCTCATTTTTCATGCTAATCCTGTCTTTTCACTACCTTCTCCTATGATTAAACAAACTTTTGATACAATCTCCCTCATTTTCTAAAAAGCTTCCAAAGTTTCTTCCACGACTATTGCCGATTTATTATGAGCAGACACTATATTTTCCGAAGTACGAATTAAAGGCAAAAATGAGGTATGTAAATTTTATATGTGAATACAATTAAACTATGGTTAAATGAGAATATTTCGTTCATTATTACCATAATCCCCATACACTTAAAGTCATCATTTCAGCCGTAGTTGGGGGGGGGGGGAGTATCGAAACTTTACGCCATCATTTCACAATGAAGCTGATTACTGCCACTCTATTTTTACCCATTATCTTGCCTATTCACCATCATTTACATGTCCTCATTCACAAAAATTACTCTGTTCGGGTGCGGTAACTTGGTTGTCTGACTGTGAATTTTACCGAGCTGATTAGCTATGGGAGGTCCTACTATACGATACAAACCCGCCACGACAACCCTGCTAGAATTGTACTCAGAAGTATATCAAATTTTTCAGTAGGAATTCTGGTTAGGTTATTTTCAGAGGCTTCGGGGATTTGATCAACAACAAGTTCTTCAATTTTCTTGGGATCTCAAGGAAGATCACTCTATTGTTCAAGGGGTTCGGATTCCAGTTTCAGAAGATGATATAGCACGAGATTCAGGCCTTCTTGTCACAGGCATTTGCTGGTTCAGCCGAAAACACATTATTCTTAATGCACAATAGGATTTTCTCTTGTGAGGAGAGCAAGTTGAGCCTAAAGGCTGGGGTGTTCGACTCAACTCGTTGCCGCCTCCTTGGCCAAAAGTCATAGAATTTGTCAAGCACTACCTCACCTGTGAAGGCCGATACCAGGTAGTTTACCAGTATGACTTCGTCTTGTTAAATCATTTGCGACATGGTAGACTGGTGAATATTCCTTATTATCTACTTGGATGTCTCAGAAATATGTCTTATTATCTACTTGGATGTCTCAGAAATATGTCTTATTATCTACTTGGATGTCTCAGAAATATGTCGCATTATTGTAGACAGGTAAAAAACCCCCTCCTTTCCCTCATCCATCACCGTCTCGTCAAATTACTTATCCAAAAGGGTTTTTCCCAACAAAACCCTCTCCTAAACAATCCACCCATAAACCCTCAAGAAGTTGCTGAACATCTTGAAAATCCTTATGGACAGCAACCAAAAAACGCCTCTGACCCTTCGTAAATTCCTAATAATTCACCTGCAGATCCGATTGATCCAATTAACCCTCCTACCATACCAAGTCCACCCCACAATTTACCAGAATCATCTAGTCCTACTTTTCATATCCCTAGTGATGATTCTCAAGAAGATAAATATGGTAACCCTCCCTAATCTACTCGTAAAAGGAAAAGGCAACCCACTACTGCCTTTCTACCAAGAAGAAAAACGAGGGCTTCAACCAAAGTAGCAACCACTCCTGATAGCCCTCCCCATGAGGAAAAACCCACTCCTAAAATAAAAAAGCAAACTACTACTTTCCCTACCTTTTTATGAATGAGGGCTTCAACCAAAGCAACAACCACTCCTGATAGCCCTCCCCATGAGGAAAAACCCACTCTTAAAATAAAAAGTCAAACTACTACTTTCCTTGCCTTTTTACCTAGAAAACGAATGAGGGCTTCAACTGAAGTAGCAACCATTGGCACTACCCTAGACCCTCAACCCATTTTGCTAAAATCCCATACACCACCACCTTCCCAAATCCCAGAATCTTTACCTGTATCACCCATGGGCACTGCAACACAAGAACTAGATGCCCAGGGTGCTGCGACATTATTTTCTTCAGAACAAGTAGCTGTCACACAAGAACCAGCTACTCATTCAGCAGCTGTCACACAAGAACCAGCTATAGTTGCTACACAAGAACCAGCTACAGCTGAAACAAAAGAAATAATTGCTGATGCACAAGAACTAGATGCCCAGGATGTTTCACATCACGTAGCTGTTACACATGAACCAACTCTAGTTGCTACACAAGAACCAACTACAGCTGAAACACAAGAACCAGTTACTGAGATTATGACTGTTACACAAAGACCAGTCACCCCTCTTGATATGTCATAGGCACCTATGACAACCCAACAACCAAAACCAATAATGGCTTCTCTCTTACAAGAAAATGAGTTTTTCAGATCAGAACTGGAAGCCTACAAGCAAGAGTTGGTAATGGCAAGAGAAGCCTACGATAGGGAGCTTAATTTGTATACCTTAGCTCATGCAGCAGCCATGGCAGAGAAAAACATAGAAAATGATTAGTATAAAGAGTACATGAGAAGCCAATGTGGGAATATTTATGATCATGTAGGTTACAAAGTAGTTCAAATCCCAATGCCAGGATTTTCCCCTGAATCTATATCTCTTGCAGTTAAAAAAGAGGAATGCCCTAATGCTACACAAGAACCAGTAGGGCCTTCAAAAATTCTAGAAAACGAAGCTAATTCACAGGTAATAATGAACAAGTGGAAGAAGGAGTTTTCCATTACGCAAGACAAAATCTTGCAGGAGCACAAATTACTTTGGCAGAACCACATATATTCAAACTGGGAGGCTTTGGAGCAAACACTCCAGCAATCTCGTGCTCATAAGAAGTAGAATGAAGAGTTAAAAAACAAATTGCTCCTGATGTTTGATTTGGTACAAAAACTATTGGCTGCTAGAAAACCATCTTCAAATTACTCTCTTTTCCTTATAGAACGCCTTGCATTCTTTCAGATAAAATCAATCAAATATGGAAGACCCCATAAGGTGTTTAAACCTGAATATTTTGTGCAAACTTTTGCAGAAGCCTCTACTAGTAACTAGCATTTACTGTGTGAAATATATCTTCATAATGAAGCCATTCCTGAGGACAGAAAGCTTAATATTAATCCTCTTGTTGGTGACATCTAGATCTGGGCACTTTCCTCTTTCCTTGCCAACCAGATTGCATGGAACAATGCTTTTCTAGCAGCCAGGCGTAATGAAGATAATTGTCTTCTCTGGATACGGCCAGAATCATAGAATGTTGCCACCTTTGTTGTAGAATATTATCAATTTCTGAAGAAACCAGAGATGACTCAACACATGCAGCAACTACAAGCAACAGTACTCCAGGACTGTCTACAATTTATTAAGGCCAAAGAGATTGCTGCCTTAAAAGAAAATAACATGTTTTGGCAACAATCTTATGAGGAAAGGAAGGAGCAAAATGCTTGCAGTCCTACCAATATTGAAACAACAATCTTTAGGGTACCCAATTAGATCAAATGTGTTCGTCAATGCATTGAAAAATGGATAGGGTATCAGTTCCATTTTCCTATTCTGTGGATGCCAGCAGAGAAGTATCAAGCTCATCATAGGTTGGACAACAAGGTTGAAGCAGTAGCCTGGCAAAGGCTGCAATATGTGCGAGGATTCAGAGCTCCAAAAAACAGTACCTTCTACAACTACTACATAAGTAACTTGCATGCCAAGAGCCAGTATCTAGATTCTGATTCAGATTGAATTTGCATGAGGACATGCAACCTTTTCAGTTGGGGCGGATGTTAGGACCCTGTAATGTACCTTTTTGCTCATACTTTTTGCTATCATTACATCCTATTCCGACCCATATTTAAGCCTACATTATCACTTTAATCTATTCTTCCAAAGATATATAACGTTTTTCTCTTTACTATATGTTTAACTTGTTTTACATTTAATTTTACATTACTTTCATACTTAGCCAGTAATCAGAAATATATAGTTGCTAAAAAAATTTGAAGACTGCAATTGATTCATCATTGCTGTTGGGAAACCGCGTTGCTGAAACAGTCAAAACAATATGCAAATCCCATTGCTAAAACAGTCTGTGATTTGAGATGTTGAAACAGTATTTCAGGTATGGAAGCAATAAGAAAATATAATTAAGGGAGCTGTTACACTGGCCGCAACAACTGTACCTCAAAGCCAGCACCATTACAACCATTGTAACAACATTTTTGTTATGGAAGAACAGAACATCCTATTCTAGCATAGAAGATTAGATCAGGTTAAGAATAGGATTTTTATGATGTAATCAGATGCTTAATAGATGACCGTCCTCTTTAAATAGAGGAGACATCAGCATTAGAGGGGGAATACGGAAGGTTTAGCTTAAAAGGAATTATAGAGAAGGAACATGTATCTTTTGTAACATGTTACATTTGACAGATGAATAAAAGACCATTCTGAGCATTTCTTCTTAATTCCTTTTTCTGGGGAATCTTGTGAGAAGAAAAGGGCCCACCTTCCTCACAAGATTCACCCATTAATTTCCATAGTGTGTTAATCATTATTTTTATTCATGCCTTGTTAAAACTTTGTTTTGCTGAAATTATTTATGCATTGTTAGAACTCTGTTATCTCTTGCTGAAACTCCATTTCCACTGATTGTCGCATCGTTTTCATATAATTCACTCCTCGGTAATCGTTGATTATTTCAATTGGAAATCTTGTTTACAGAATGAGTTTGTGGAAATTTTGGTAGTCAGAAACAGGTGCTAAAGATTCCTACTTGGGGAATAGGGTCCTGTTCTCTGTTATAGCATAGTTGGTCTTCTCTTCTGCAGATTGGTTCCTTTTCCTAGATTGTTGTTTTCTTTCATATAAAGGATTCTTCTGATAACTGTTTTCCTTTAAATCTGCAATAGAAAGATTGATTTTTCTATAATTCAAAGTAGAAATTCAGTCTGTTTGAATAAAGGTGTGATTAGTATAACTTTTACTACAACTTTGCATTACTTTTGAGATTGAGCATATACAGTGTGTGATTGTGCTTGAATAAAAAAACTTCCCTGGGTTGAAAATTTATGTAGCACTTGATTGTTTGAATTAATAAGCAATTAAAGTGACGAACAACTGCTGATTAAAAATGGATATATTGTTCAGTCATCTAGCCTAATAATGGCTGAACATACTTTAAATTTATGTTGATAAGTTAGTAGAAGCATAGATTGATAAAAAAAATTTAGAATTTGCATATCAGTAGAATAGATTAGGATAGAAAGGAAATGGTTCTAACAAGCTCAAATTCTGAACCAAGGAAAGGAAAAAGATAGCTCTAAATAGATCAAAACTAGAGTTGGGAAAGGAATAGAAGGATGTTTATAATTTTCAGATCTTAAGCCTTCACAATTTTGTTTTATTTTTTTGCAAATAAAGGCTATGTGCAACTTGTACATACAGGCATAGACACCATAGAAAATCAGATAGTCTAATCCTGATTTGAATATGTTTAAATTTCCTATTTTATAAATAGAGAATAAAATCTATCGTACAGCTTAATCTTGATAGATAGTAGCTTAGGTAGAAAAATAAAGAGTTCAACAGCTTAATCTAGAATCTTGGAAGAAATAAGCATAATATTAGATAGTTTATTTTTGTTTTCAAAAATAAAAAGTCAAAGATTTTGCTAGCTCAAATGCACTCAAAAAGGAAGAAAAAATTCTAGGACAAAGTAAGATTGGGTAGGTAGAGATACTATTTTGAAGAAATTACATGTTGTAGATTGACAAATGTTGTCCTTTTCAGAGAAAGATCAACAAGAAAAGAAGAAATCTTCCCAATGGATAAGGCACTGGTCTGCTGAAATCCATACATTGATAAACTGGAGGTTCTAGACACCTAAAAGGACTAAATTTTGACTTTATCCAAAGATGACTAAATTTGACAATCCCATATTTCTAGAAACTATATTGCAGAAAAATTGTGAGTTCTAGAAATCTCACAGCCTTCATTATCCTAAGCCTATCAATTTAATGAATATTTTCACTTAAATCCTCCAAGTTATCCTACCATCTCAAAAAGAAGTTGTTTTCAGGCTATATCTGCCCATTTTCACTCATTTTCACTTATCCAAAAAGCCATTTTTTCCCTGCTAAAAAGTCATTTTTTCTTGTTCATTATCCTCCATTTTCCCTAAAAAACCCTTTTAAAATCATAAAAAACACTTTAAACCTGTAAAAAATCCCTTTTTATGGTTTAAAACACCCCTCTTTACCTGTCGGAACTTCAAAAAGGCCTAAAAACCCTCTTTTAAGCCTATTTTTCGACCCATTTTATAAATAGGCCCTAAGCCCTTGAGGACTTAGATCCTCCGCCCCTTTGCTCATATGGCCAAAGCCCGAAATCCCTCTTTTTAAAGCCTGTCAGAACTTCAAAAAGCCAAAAAACCTTTGTTTTTTGCCTCTCTCCACCTTTTTATAAAATTGGACTTTTTAAGCCCCTTTGGGTTTGAGCCTCAGCCCCCTCTGCCATATAACCCAATGCCCATGACCGAGTGCTAAACGTTGGCCCCTTCCGACATTCGCTCCCAGTCTCCTTAGTATGAATATTTTGTCGAAGTGTACGAAAAAAGACCACTTTAGCTACGCATAACTTATAGCCCTAACATCAAATATGGCTGCCAATATCTTCAAATCTGCAGTTAGTTGATCAAGATAAGTGCTGCAAAAAACAAGATCTATGCATAAAGAGACATTAAGCAGTCATCAGCAGGATCTACAACACCCATGGCAGATAGTAGAGCCTTCTTTTGGGAAGGGCACGACTGGAGGAGTTCCAATGTAGAAATGGCAGCAGGAGACTGCGCCAAATCATCTACTATGCTATACGAATGAGCAGCACGACCAGAAGCAGCATTTCGGTGTAATGGTCCCTTAGGAATCTGGGTATGAACCTCAACTTTGGGCTGAGGGATATGCAAGGGACCATTGGATGTCGAAAGAGGCTCTGTAGAACCTGAAGAAGGTGACTCGGGGACAGACGGAGCGGGAGGCTTCGGGTACTGATGGGACTGAGTTTGAAGGTTAAGGTCGACAGTTAGAGGTGGATCAGAGTTCATCATGAGGATCTGGTAATTGGAGGAACCAGAAGGGGAAGGTTGAGTGGCCACCTGTCTGTCAGGTGGTGAGGTAGCCATGAATCCTTGCTGTGCATCCACTTGTTCTTGAGGGGGCAGTGACTGCTATTGCAAGGGTTGAGAAGGCCATGGAGGCAGAGGTGCTGATGCTGGAGGAGCTGGAGCACTAAACTACAGATACGAATAATAAGGGGGTTGGGTAACAGTATGGTGACCAGGAGGTTGGGCCAAAAGAGGAGGCATGTTGTATCCTGGGTATGCGCTACCAGGAGGGGAACAAGTGCGGGAGGTGTTACCCCCTCCCCTAGGAAAACCATGACCCATGGGAGGTTGGGCATATGGATGAGGGAGAGCTCCAACGATACCGTCGGCGGCAGGAGGTGCCCCCGGTGCATTGACACCACCGGGTCTGGGGAGATTAGGTAGAACGGTATAAACATAACCTGTCTGAGCGTAGATCAAGTCATATTTTAATGCCAGTTGGAGGGCGGCTTCTTTGGTTTGGGGGAAATGCGATGCGACATATTTTCAGATAGGAGACAAGAGAGATCTAAGGAACCAGTCCATGTAGACACGATCTTCGAAGGTAGGGGATTGGCATAGGCCCTTTCTTCTCCACCATTCCTGGACATGATTGGATAGGCAAGTCGCAGATGATTGACGGAAAGAAGTCAAAAGTTCGATACCAGTGTCATAACGAAGGGGAAGCTGGAAGTAAGATAAAAAAGCTCGGGCAAGAGTCGCAAAGGTGGTATGAGAGGAAGGGGCCTGGTCAACATACCACTGAGAAGCCACGCCTATAAGCGTTCGTTGGAACAACCGAAGACGGACAGAGTCATCGGTAATGGAGGTAGATGAACACCACATGTGGAAAGATCGAACATGATTTGAGGGATCTTCTCCAGCAAGGCCTTCAAACTTTGGGATGTCGGAAGGGAGCTTTGTTGGCATAGCAGGCCAACTAGCGTCATGGTGTATAGGGTCGTTAATCAATCGACCCAAATCAGGGATGCTGAGGCCTACCATGAAGGGGAGCACGGGTGCAGCCGAGGTAGTTCCTGTGGCGGTTCCGCTAGTAGTAGTCCCGACATTAGGGCCGGGATTACCGCTAGCGTTAGGCCCTGGACCAGACATAGTGAAGGTGGCGAGCGAAGTAAAGAGGCAATGAATCGAGAGGAGTCGGAGTCTGCGGACTGGAGGAGGACTAACTGGCAACTGTGGGAAAGAATGCCGTCAGCCGTAGGAAAAGCGGGTGAGCCGAAGTCTCAGGATAATGCGCCTTAGAGCATATGTTATTCTTTAAAACAGCACAGGGGAAGAAGAATGACCAACAAAGGCAGGGAGGTGCAGAATCAAGTGATTACAATGTCGAAACAAGGGCAGAAAGGTGCAGTGTCAATTGATTTTACAATGTTTTAAAGTCTTTGCCTGGCGGTGTTAACTAGGCTCTTCTTCGCTTAGGGTGAGTGTGTGGTGTGTGTTAATTTTAATTTTTAAACCCTTTTCATTTTGAGAGCAAGAGAAAATTTGTGTTGCGTAATTGAAAATAAATCTGCAGAGAACAATATATAATGCTGAAATAAAGAAAATTAACAGCTACTATTGCATCGATTTAACCCAAAAAGGCGGGTCTCTCAAAACTAATCTAAAAGAGGGAAAAAATATAATCAAAACACACTAAAAAGAGGCCAATGGATCTAGGGTCGAAAGGGACAGGGATCTAAAGGAGAAAGCTACTGAAAAGAGGTGTAGATCACAGCCAAGAGGCAGAGGCAAGGTGGCTGGAAAAAAAGGAGGAAATCAGCAAAAAGCGGAAAGGACAGGGAGGAGGTCCTAAAGGGAGGTCCAAAAAAAACTACAAGAGGTGATTTGAAAGGAAGAAGAGTTGATTTAAAGGGATCTGAGAATGAGGTATCAGATCTGAATGAGGGAAGGCTGAAACTCTGAAAAAAACAGACAGCTGAAACAGCTAAAAACTCTTCCACAAAAAGTGGAGGGTACTGGAGCCCTAGGGGGCTAGGTTTTGCTTAGATGAGACAAATAGATCAGAAACAGGTCTAAACGGGTGGAGACAGAGGCTGGAAAACAATATTTAAGCTTTCCAAGAAACCATAAAAATTGCGAAAAACAAATTTTCGAAAAAATTGCGGTGTCGCAGTGCTCGAATTGCTTTCGGCGTGTCGTAGAAAATGGGCTAAAAGGGGGACCCGGAGCCACATGTCACAGCTTGCGGGCGGATAGGTTTCGACCTCGAAGCTCCGGTGTCTCAAGAAAGAGATCGTCGAAAAGTTTCCATCTCGCTATGATGATGCTTCGTCACTCGCGTAATAGAGCGAAACAACGTAAGTTACAAATTTTAATGTTTTGTGTTTTATAGGTGAAAAAGCAACATAGAAATAGGAAAACAAAAAAGCTTAAAAAGAAACCCCAGGGTCTCGAATTAGCCGGATATGTGAATATGAAAAAACGACAAGGTCGTAATCGAAACCCGTGTGGAGTCGCGCTGTTAGTAGAATCTTTGTCGAAGCGTACGAAAAGACCACTTTAGCTACGCATAACTAATAGCCCTAACATAAAATATGGCTGCCAATATCTTCAGATCTGCAGTTAGTTGATCAAGACAAGTGCCGCAAAAACCAGATCTATGTATAAAAAGACATTAAGCAGTAAAAACAAGGTTTTGCTCCATATATCTAATAGACAAGACAAGAACAATTTTTGAAAGAATTTTTTGTATTAAGGGCACCTGGGAGGAAAACAAGAAGGTGTTTCCAATTCTCCTCAATGGGATGGGTTCTTGGAAGTCCTCAGCACTTCAGATCTAGCATTTCTCTCTCCCGTTGGTGTAGAAAACCCAAACAAAGATAGAACTCAAAGGGAGATCACACAATAGATAATGGAAAATATGACAATGATAATGGCTCAAAGTCAGACCAAGAGTATAGATCCAGAGTGATCTAATAGGCAACAAAAGGTGAAGAATGGTAGGAAAAACCCTCCTATTTATAACAAAATATTGGGTCATTCTAGATATTGGTGCATGATTAAAATAACATTAACCAAATCTAGATCCACCTTTTATGGAATATTTTATTATATTTGTTGGAGGGAAAAAGTATTTGACTTGGGTCAAATCCCTTTATTTCGAAATAATAAATAAATAAATGATTTATTTATCATTTTAAGGAAGTGGTTGAAAGATAATCAAATAAATAATGATTTATTTAATTATTTATGGGTGATTTAGTCATATTTAACAAGGAATATTATTTAACTAAGATTTAAATAATTATTCCTAGAAAATAATAAGATAAATAAAAATTTATCTAATTAATTTCTTTGTTTTGGGTTAAACATGACCAGGAATAATAATTAAATTATTGTTTAATTAATCATTCCTTGAGGAAAATCAAACAAATATAGGTTTGTTTAATATTTCCTTTTGAGGTTTCCTGTTTGGACCATAAAAAACCTAATAAATGTGTTTTATTAAGTTATTTTACATAGTGAAAGCAATTTTACTTAGGGTAAAATTGGTCTTACATGGTGTACTTGGGTCCATCAAATGGTAGTAGGTTAGATGACCAAAAAATGGTGTAACAATCCCCTTCCTTCATTATTTCACCCCTCCGCGCTTATTCTTTTCATAACCCATACCTTATTAAAAATCCCAAAAAACCTTTAAAAATTTCACAAGTGGACACTCGCTTCCCCACCCCGCCTTACCTTTCCTCGACAGATCTACACCGTTGATCGCATTGATCGAACGGCCCAGACCATAACCCTTGAGCCCGATCCACCGTTGATCTGCGTGATCTAATGGCCAACGTTGCTCTTGAAAGATCTTATCGTTCAACCCCGTTGAACCAAATAAACCCACACTACCCGACGAAAATAGCCCCACGTCACTCCTGGTCCCACCTTCCACCCACAAAAAAATGTCAACCAATCTCCTCCCGCCACCTGTATCCCACTCCCGTCATCCAAAGTTGCACCTAGCTTTCGGGCTCCACCCACGCCATCGATTACATGCCTTGAGATCTGATGGCGCAGATTCATTTTCGCGCGAAATCTTTTACCTAGGTTTAATGACCCAAATCAACGCGAAAAAAGCGGTTTTGCAAGGGGCACGTGGCGAGCGATGAAACCACTAACCAATCATGGGCAGCGCGAAAACCACTAGTGGTTTTTGCAACATCACTCTCGCCCAAAATTTCACCAAAAATGTTTTAAAACGCATTTCTGCATTTTTTTCGCTCATAAACCCTTCCTTGGCAACTGCTCCCGAACCCTCCCAAACACCTCTAATGAAGTTTATACAAATACGTAGGGTTTTATTAAAATGTTTAGTGTATTTTTTAGGTTTCAAGGCGACATGTAATACAAAAGCCCTCCCACAGTCATATTCAATGACTGAGGCCTCAGGATGATAATCCGAGGGCCCGAAACAAAAAGGGATGGGTTTTTCTTTGATTCAAAGGTTTTTATCAGGGTGTCATGACCACTAACTGAATTTTAAAACTCTTCAGCGCACCACGGGGAACCCTACACACAGTAAAACAAAGAAAATCAGTGAAAAAGTGAAGAAGTAGAGGATTAAAGCCTAATCAAGGTTTTCAAGCTAAAAGACAAATAAACAAGGGTTTAAAGAAGTGTATAAATGGAAAAGGATAGTATTATGGATTATGAAGGCTAAAAAAAATCAAGCCTAGACACACTTTTTGATTAAATTAAGGCAAGATAGGCCTAAAAAGGCCTCGGATAAAATCAACACAGAGCAGTTATTCACTTGATAAGCCTAACTGCCACTTGTGGCTTACTTTATGTCCTAAAAAGAAAATAAACAGTTATTACACAAAAGAAGATATTTTAAACTGTCAAAACAGTTAATGTAAAGACAGAAAAAGGCTTCAAAGTCAATCTTTTCAACTATTTCATCCTCAGGAAGTAAAGACAGATTTATTACACAAAGAAGTAGTTGAGATACATTCCTACCTTATGCCTTGCATGGTTTATAAGGCTAGGAGTGCATTTACTATGTCATTAATAACATTTTGAACCCTAGATGGTTCCACCTCCTCATTTGTAGCATAAATACTGCATTCGAACTCATTGTATGTTGGGCATTTGATGACTCTTTTGAAGTAATACATAGCTCTGCTGAAATTGAAAGAAAATTGATGTTTTGGAACCTGTGGATGTTTTGACCTATTTTTTGATGGATAAAGCTCTATCTTTGGATCCCTGAGCTTGGCTATTGGTGAAGTATTCTAATTTGTTAATGTTTTTCCTGTTTTCCATTATGTTATCATCATTGCTTGCTTATAGTAGAGTAAAACGTTCAGGCTAAGAAATGTCTCCTAGAAGCACCTTAGACCTGTTTACTCTTCACTATCTTTATGTTTTCATCTGCTGAAGGTTTTATTAAGTAGTATGACTGCTTTTCAACCCTTAAGCTTGTTTATTTCATAAATAGTTCAAATAGTTGGTTTTAATAATGATTTATGGTTTTCCTTGCTTACTTCTTGCCTCTTGAAAATTGTTTCTGAAGTCTCCCTTTAAAGTACCATTGTTTACAGTCTGCCAAAGAGGTTTGTTTTGATCATACCCTTTGTTCTTACTTAAATAATTGTTTTGAAGGTATTTATAACTGTAATAGAAGATTTCTAGGATTTCCCTCTTCTATGAATGCAATTATTTGTGAATCTTGAATGTTTTCTTATCCTTTAAGTGAAATATTTGGATGAAATAGAGCGTTCCTTGAATCCTAGATTTCATTTGATAATTTTGTCTTGAAATTTTTATTTGTTGAAGTGTGATTTGTAGAATTCATGGTCAGCCTTGTCTATGAAATACTTCTTCATGTTAAAATTATGTTTTAAGTCCCTTTGTTGAGAAGTACATATAATTAAGGATTCTCAATTGCCCTGAGTTCTACTTTTCATTCTAAACCCTTAATGTTAATTTCATTTCACCTAAAAGACTTCGTAGATCCAATAGCCAAGTCAGATTTTCCCTCTGATACCCCTGATTCATTTAAAAACTTGTTACAAACTTCCATTTGACTCCATTGCCCAATGACTTAGAAATTTCCCTTTCCTATCTATGCTGCCTAGATCATCTTGTCCCACCAAAAAATCAAACAAACTCATGCTTAATAACTAGCCTAAAATCAACCTTTTACAAGAAAACAAGTCATATCTTTGCAAACAATTGAGAGATCCCTCTCTGAGACTAGGAGGGCTAGATCTTAGAGCTCTAAAGACTGGTTTATATATTTCGTTGTCATTTAGTATGCCAATCTACAAAATCATAGGACACCAATAGAATCCACATGCGCAACAGCAATATTACTCACAGAAATCAATAGATCGTGAATTCATATAACAATACGCAGTGATTCCAGATATTCTTGTACGAAGCAAGCAGAACAAACCTAGATCGCAGCATAAATAAGTAAAAAAGTATGTTCGCAACTTAAACCAATAACACAATAGCATATATTAAGTAATCAAGACATCACAGATTCATATCACAGTAATTCTAGTGGATTCAGATAGGCAACAATACTTCCACATTCATTAATCTTTCAGATCTACTTACAAAACCCCAAAAACCCAACCTGCGCACACAGAAGCAGGGTCCGCACATAGCAGGACAGAGGCCCCCCTCCGGGCACACAGCAACATGAGTCCTTACCCAAAAACCCTAACCAGATCTATTGATTCGCACTTAGCAACAATCTATTATCATTCTTAATTTTTCCTACAACTCAAAAAGGTTCAACTACTTATACTATTTTAGCCTATGCATCCAATGGTTCGCAAAATGTGGTTTGCAAAATCTTGGTATACCCTTGACCCATTTACAATGCTTTAGGGGCTTTGAGCCACCCCAAAACCCTTGCGTTACACTAAATATAATAAAAAATATACAAAATGGACTAGTTTCGTAGCTTTGTAGAAGACCTTGTATCAACAGTTCCCCAACACAATCTTGTGACTCATCCCAAGTCACTGTGGTGGTGGGGTTTCCACTTGTGCATGTAGTGCATTGATGGCGGCGATCAATAGAGGAAAAACTTCTTGACTCTGAGTAGCAGTGCTCTGTGCAATATCCACAAGCTTTTGGGATGTCGGCCCTTCTGTTGCCACAGTGACACTTTCTAGTGTCTGATTGAGCTGCTTAACCATGACATCAATATCCTATGATATCTAGAGGGTGGTGGTATTCCAAGGCTTCAATCGTTCCCCAATGGTGTGTTTCTTGCGTTGGAGTTCCTCAATTTCATCTTGGAGAGCGTTGCTGGTTCTCAAACGTGCCAAATGTTGTGCAGGAACTAAGGAGGGAAATGTAGCCTCGACCTGATTGAAAGCTTCTTCCTTCTGCCGCCAATCCTAATTGATTCTGTGGAGTACCGGATCATGCTGGATCGTGGTCCATAACTGCATGGTGTCCTCAAGTAACCGAGTGCCTCGAGCAATCTGTCCTATAATGGTGTTGGTAGCCTCGGGCACAAGTGCAACGCGTTGGGCTCGTACCTCCGGAGGTGTTTCGAGCTGCAATTTGGCCTGTAAGTCTGTGATTTTTTGTTCTAGCTACATCTTTACAACCTGCATCTCCATCCTAGATGCCTTTAATGCTACGACTAATCCCTCAACTTTAGCCCAGGGGGTGGCCGCGACCTAGATCTCTTCTGTAATATCCGTGCAGAACTGGTTGATCAATGTTTCAAGCTCTGATTGCTACGCCATAGTGAGGGACACTTCAGTGCTTTATGCTGCAATGGTCTGCTTGGTTGTACTGAGTTTTTGGTGCACTTGTTGGTCCCGGTGATGAACCTCTTGGAACACGGCGGTGTGGAGACCTTGTAGTGCCTCATGGGATAGTCTGGCCAAATTCAACTGCACCTCTGTGATAGCTTGGTGCTGTATCCTGATAAGGGCAGCCCCAGAGAGGGAGCAGAGACAACTCTCTCCTATAACTATTGTCGTACTACTAGTTGCCAAGGGTGTACGTACCTAAATTACACTAGTTTGTAGGGCACAGAGTTTGACCTAGATTGTATCGACTGCAGCCTGCTACCATGCTTCTAAGGTGACCAATTTCTACTCCGTGGCCAGGGTGGCTACATCTGCTATTTGTTTGAGATCGCCCTCAGTCAGCATGATTTTCTCATTGTGTTCCCCTTGCTGAGATAGCTGCTTCTTGTGAGGTCCTTTGACAGGCTCACTTGTTTTTTTCACGCCCCGGGGGGAGGGGGTACCTCCAATATCCAATCCACCCATGCCCAAATCTTGCCGCGGATTGATCTGAGGTTCAGCCCTGGTGTCCTTCGTGGTGGTCTACTTTGGCTGTGTGTCCTTTTCCATGGCTGTGTCCTAGCCTGTCTTGCTTGGTCCTGTGTTCTCCTTGATGGTGGTTTTGAAGCCTATCTGCCACACGGGGGGCCATAGCGCAATCACATTATTGATTTCCTCATATGCTACCATATAAGGAAGTGACGTACAGGCCTTATCCTTGTGGCTACGAATCTAAATGTTGTTCGCGGTAACCTGAAATGCTGCGATATTCTTGTACCTGTCATATACTATGGGGGACAGCGGAGGTCGAGAATTGATAGCTGTGGCTACACTACTCTGGAAGAGGACCCAAAATACTTGGTTATATTCAATGCATTGCGCATGCTTGGAATTCCACAAATCGGCATACCGGGCTCCTTCACACATATTTGGAGTGAGCTCGGGGAGGATCGACTCCTCAGGGAATTCCCAGGAAACAAGGGCTATAAGAAATAGTAGCCAGGCATAGCAGAAAGCTTTTACCTGCTCCTACGATTCACGGACATTGGTTAAGAACTCATCTCAAAAGTAATAGGCCTAATTGAGGCATACCCCCTCCGTACACTGACCGGCTAGCTAAATGACATAAGTGGGACGGTGGCGACCTGGCACTTTCTCATGAGCTTACAAGCTAGCATTATGGTACCCATCTGCGTAGCTGGGTTGCTGATGGATTTTATGATAAAGCCCTGCATATTCCTTTGCACATGGTAGGTCTGCCTCACATGGTCCACAGTATCCCCTTCATATTTCTTACCCATACGCTCTAGAGGGTATGGCCCACTCATGGGAGGACCAGTGATTCTGTGGACCAGTACAGCATCTATGGGGATCCTATCCCTAATCCACAAGAAACCATTATGAATTAGGGAAAGAAGCTATCGGGCCAGTCGATCCCTAATATTGTAATGGCCAAAGTGGGGCATACGCAGTAGGTTCGAAAGCCTAGATCCAGCCAATCCACTTACCCATCACTGAGGAACAACTGTGACCCCATCGTCTGCGTGAATTGTGTCGAGGTACAACTTGAGGTTTAGTTCAAGGAAGGCTTCATAGTTTTCCAAGTCATGACTGTCGAACTTAACCTCATGGAGCCTCTCGCAGGGGTCACTGAGGATGGGGACTTCCTTGGGGTTAGCAGCGTCTCCAAATAGGTCACCAGACCATCAAGGTTCTTTGGTGTGCCTGTCGAGGGCCTACGTGGGTAGACAAAGGGCGGTAACTAGTTGATTGTGTTGGCAGGCAGGACTCCTTCCTGGGCAGCTTGAGCCCTAGGCGTCGCTCGCGGGGACTTGGCTTACCTTGGGGAGTTCCTGGGCTTCCTTGAAGCCCATTTCACAGCTTTTGGGGGCTTTCCTGAGCCCTGTGCTTTCTATTTTCCCTTCCTTGTGACTTGTGTAGAGAGCACTTCTTCATCCTTAGACCTAATCTCCATTATGTCTTCACCTTCTGGTTCTATAGGGGTCAAGGGTTCAGCAGGGTTCGTGGCCGTCATCCTAGAGCGAAAAATGAACCCCCCCTCTAGGTGGCCACTATCAATTGGAAGGGGTTGCACAGACATGAAAGGGACAGTGAAAAACCGAAAAATCCTACAGCTTACGTTCGTTCGAGGCAAATATGATGAGTGCAAGCTATGTAAGTGAGATGGAAATGTGGACCGAGCTATCCTGCCCTTTTTATAGTGCCTGTGATAGTCCAACGGTAGGGCATAATTCACCTGGAACTTCCCGGTAGGTAAACAGTAAAAAATCCCTAAGATTTTCCTCATTAAATGCTAATGACCTGCCCTTTGCAACAGTAACTTGGGCTTTTTACCATTCGTTAAAATACCAACTGCTAGTTTTCTCACCTTTCATGCACTTAGAAGACCTGCCATGCTTGGGTGAAACACTTGTGCCTTCTGCGCACCCTCCCCCAACAGAGGCTTGTTCCTTAGGGGCCTCACAACCAAAGACATATTTTCCCAACAGGTGTCATCCCAACCGAACCGGACCCCTTGCGGAAACAAGTCTTTCAGAGGTGCTATAAGTAGCGTATACTCCCAACCAAACTTTCTATAATACCCTATATGGCCGAGGAGTGACCAGAATTTTTTCCTTGTTGTGACGGTCGCTGAATATATGATAACTCTTCCTTATGTATCTGCATTGCTATATTTAGTCAACGTAGGGTGTGTCCCATTGCTACCCATTCGCAGCCTGAGTGGCTCAGTAGTCGTGCACACCCCTTCCAATTTTGCATCAGACACGACTTGCAGATCATTCTTACCCTCTGTTGGGGCTAGGCTACGGTAGCTGACCATGCTTGGTATCCGTGTCTCCCATGTGGGTATTTCTGGTGCGATAACTAGGTGAAATTTACCCCATAACCCAACATCAATGTCTCGCATAACTGCGTCAAGCACCTCGGTCCGGCCTACTAACCTAAATGTTCCTCTGAATTCTTCCTTCAACGTCCCCTAGTGGTAGGTGCGCCAATGTAGTTCCACATATAAGTACCATGTAGATGGAAGCGGCCCTAGGTCATGAAACAAAAAGTGAACCCACTCCCTAGTCATCGTGTCACGCCACTGTTCTTCCCATGTAGACAAATATTCATGTGGATCTTCTGATCCAAGGAATTTTTTAACTCGTACATTAGTTGGGGCTTCAAATCACAAGATCATCATATCCCGACATTCTTCCCAATCCTAGAATGCCTCCTATGCGTTTCCCACCACTGTGCATGTACCCCTCGCATGGCCAGCTTAAGGGCCCATAGCCTTCATCCCATGGAAACCTCTGCTTCGAGTGCTCACAAAAATTCCTTAATGCTACCAGAACCATCAAAGTAGGGTAGGTCTCTTACCTCTAAGGAACTGTAGTGGAAGCCCCTCGTGACTCGAAGACATCGCAACATCGAGACATCGTGCAATCGGTTTTTCCAATTCTCCATCTCCCCATCAGAGACAGAGAAGCACTCATTTTCCTTTTCCCAGCAGAGTACTCCTTCCACCATGGGGCTGATCCAATATTTGTCCCACACAGTCAACTTATAAATGTGATCCACCTCCTCTTCATCGCGCATTAGCTCTATGTATCATTCACCTCCCGCAGGTTCTAATAGTATTATCACGCTTGTACCGTTATTCTCAAACACCATGCTTCTCTTTTTGAGGTTGATGATACCACCCATATCTATGGCCCAGTCCAGCCCTAAGAGTGTAGGGTAGGGGTCTACATCTTCTACAATTTCAATTACTTCAAATTTGGCTCGGGCCTTTACTCCTACAACATGTACCGTAATTTTAGATAATCTTCCTAGTGGGATGATTTTTTGCTAATTGGCCATGCACAGCTAAATAGTGGACCATTCCAACTTAGTCTCTCCCGTTTGTTGGAAATTCTCTTTAGGTAACAAGTTCACATCTGAACCTAGGTCCAGAATAACCTGACTCATTTTGTAGTCACCGATCCGTGCAGACAACTGAATTTCTCTTCCGGTGCATTTCTTATACCTATATAGCTTGTGCACATCCTTGACCTCTAGAGGTAGATTGGGTCTCGCTGTGCAGCTATCTATTAATGCCTGAAGATTCTCCACAACCTTTGGGTTGCACAATAGCTTCATACATGCCTGCAAAAAGGGCTTGACCTCCTCATCTGCCTTGAGGTTCGCAGGTGGCCGAGCAGTAGTTGCCTCTACCTCAGCAAAGTCCTTGCGAGCTGTGATAGATGTTTATTTCCCCTTTTTTAGGTCCAAACTTTCTTGTTTACTAACAACTTGTCGGATTAGAGGTTCCATCACAGCCTCCTCCTCAGGTCCCTCGGTGGCCCTCCCACTGCATCTCACCACATTTACACTCGGATCTTTATCTCGCAGCTCACCCTTAACTCTCTACACATTTTGCATAGGTGTCGACTGCTTTTATTGCATTTTTTCTATAAAGATTGGGCAATCTTCAATCGCATGGTCCATCTATCTGCAATATCAGTAGGATTGCCTAGTGGGGTTCAGGCAGTCCCTCGCAAAGTTTCCTACTTCTCCACATTTATAGCAGATTAGCTGACCTCGTCCCCATCCTACACTTCCACTGCATCCTCCTCTCCTGCCCCTTCATGAGGAGAGCTTCCTATACCTATGGGGGTTCTTGGTGATGCAGGGTTTGATTGTATTGTGTATAAGTTTGCTCGATCAATCATCAAATCATATGTCTGACAGTTCTGTTTGTCATTTCCCACAAATCTGTAGAACCTACACCATTGTTGCTTTACATTTGGAACATATGCAGCAAGGCGGGGACAGTGGTTAGTATCGTGCATCCCTGCGACGTGACAATCATCGCACAAGAGCACTGGCCCACTAGGTCCCACAGCTTCCCTAGGGTGCAATGGGATAGGTCCCATGACCTGCATATAGTCTGCTAATAGAGGATATTTATCCTTGGTATAGCCATTCACTCGACATCGTATGCACCATCTTTCGGGGCTAGCCTCTACCCCTTGTTCCTTTCGTAGGTTCTAGATCTCTACATGAATCGCTTCGAGCTGTCCCTGGATCTATTGGACACCGAGTTGAGTCTCATCTCGAGGTGTAGATTCTAACTTCATGGCACCTTCCAAGGCCTTCTCCTATGATTCGAAATTTTGGTGCCCCATAGGTACACGCAGGTAAGGCAGCAACGTAACAATAAACCATTCTGTGTGTTGTTTGTCATCATATTGGAATCCCCCTTCTTTGATCACCTTCTTAAGTCACTGATCGGCCTCCAACATAGATTCAAAAGGTCCTTGCTTGAAATCCTTTAGATCAGCCACGATTTGGGATTAGGACTTAGGTTTCTCAAACTGCTATTCAAGGCGTTCTTAATCTCTTCAATGGTTGCATTTGCATTTTGGCCGATGTATCCCATGTACCAGTTCAAAGCTCTTCCTTCGAAGCCAAGGGATAGCTGTGCCCTTTTCACTGCATCACTAGCCACATTCTGCGCAGTCCATACTGATCCCATGACAAACCAGAACTGATCCATGTATTCCTCCCCCATACCCTTAAAGGTCGGCAATTTCATGTGTGTAGCCATGTCGTCTTCTGGTGGCGAAGGGGTCGGTGAATTCTTACCTCTAAGCTAATTTGAAAGCGGTGTGGATGGAGGACTCTAAAAATTTGCTTCCCTTACTAGACTGTAGACCAATCGATCCCCTTCTAGGTTGGCCCTATAGTACTTGACACTTCGTGTTGTGCTCTTGTCTAGATCAGAGGTCATTCACTCGGTATGGCTACACATAATACTCTTTTCACATAATAATATCTTGATCAGGAATGGTAAAGTCTTTAAAAAATTACCTTGGAACCCCGTGAAGAATATTTTCTCTACTTCAGAGTAGGAGACAAACTGATCGATGGAAAATTTTGTCACAAATCCTCCTAACACACTGTCTACCCAATGGTCCATTGTGCGAGTGATGGTGTTATCAGTCTTTTCTAGTTGTTGGATTAGTTTGGGGGTCCACTATATGAATCTCTCGTCCTTCCAACACTTCTAAAACTCTACCACTCTTGTGAGCCACTCTTAGAGCTCGATTCCAACCATTACAAAGAAGATCTCATAGATCTCTGTGAAAATGTACTTCTTCTTCCACTCTTCAGTGGTCAACCTCTCACTGCGGTTTATGGAAAATTCCTGAACTTGCTGTTCAAACCATTCATCAATGTCCTTTCTCTCCAGCTTCCAGTACGGCCTTGGAATTACCAAATCCCTCTCTCAAAATGCTCCAGGTCCTGGCAACGGAACCATTTGTTGGCTCGTGCGGTCCCGACCAAGGTTCAGATTTTCAAGGTTTTCCAACAAACCCCTATACTACTGGCCCTTTCAGCAATTACCTGCTTACGCAGGTCAAAGTCTCACTCGAAGTAGTATGGGTGGGTGCTGGAACTGGGTTTCTGCACCCTGGAAGAGGATAGGTAAGTCAAGAAGAGCTTCATCCACCCTTATAGTGACCCGATCTGGTATCACAAAGCCTAGATTCCCTTCGCATCCATGTGCAGAATAGCAATATTACTCACATAAATCGATAGATTGTGAATTCATATAACAATATGCAACTATTCCAGATATTCTTGTATGAAGCAAGAAGAACAAACCCAGATTGTAACATAAATAAGTACATAATTATGTTCGAAACTTAAACCAATAAAAAAATAGCATATATTAAGTAATCAAGACGTCACAGATTCATATCATAGTAATTCTAGTGGATTCAGATAGGCAAAAATAGTTTCGCATTCATTAATATTTCAGATCTACTTACAAAACCCCAAAAATCAACCCGCACACACAACAGTAGGGTCCACACATAGCAGGACAGAGGCCCTCCATGCACAATGTAGCAGGAGTCCTTACCCAAAAACCCTAACCAGATCTATCGATTCGCACTTAGCAGCAATCTCTTATCATTCTTAATCTGTCCTACAACTCAAAAAGGTTCAACTACTTATACTATTTTGTCCTATGCATCCAATGGTCCGCAAACCATGGTTTGCAGACTCTTAGTCTACTCTTGACCCATTTAGAATGCTTTAGGGGCTTTGATCCACCCCAAAACCCCTGCATTAGACTAAATATAATAAAAATTATACAAAATGGACCAATTTCGCATCTTTGTAGGAGACCCCGTTCCAACACAAATCCAACTTCTTGCCCTTAGACTCGGATTTTGAGTGGAATTTCTTCCCCTTCCCTTTCCTTGCCTTGGAAGCCAAAGCACTATCCTCTTCATCATCATTCTTTGATGAAGAGCCATCTTTAGTGTTTCGCCTGAACTCCTCCTGCACTAGATCCGACCATAGTCATTCCCAATCCAACATTTTTTCCCATCCATTGACAGAGTCTTCATAGTTGTGCCAACTCTTAGGAAGTCCCCAGAGAGCCAAGCTCACCAAATCATCATCAGCAACAATGATTCCCACACTCCCCAATTCATCTCGACATTGGAAAAACTTCGTGAGATACTTTGGTATGTTTTCGCCCTTCTCTATCTTGATCTTTTTGAGTTTATGCTTCAACACCAATTTCCTATGGTCGCTGCTGCTTTGGAAAAAAATCGTCAAAGCCTTCCTCATAGCATGTGGAGTGGCTTTCCCATGAAGGCTTGAGACAATGTGGTCTCATACACCTTCCAATAGAATCCTTCTTGCCTTCGCTACTTTCTTTTGCCATGCATTAAGTAATGCAGCATCTGTCGATGTGGGCTTAGGAACATCACTGTTGATGAATTCCTTCAAGCCATTATCTTCAAGAACCGCCTCCATCCTGTCCTTCCAGGAAATGTAGTTTGGGCTTCCCTCGATTTCATACTCTAGCCATAAGCCATTAAAAGCCATTTTGATGTTTACTCAACTATTGCACCAAGAAATTCTTGCAGCAAATTCGAATTGTTTCAACCAAAAAAATCAGCTACTCCTTCAAAATTGAAATCTTCTTTGCTCTGATACCATGTAGAAATTTTAATAAAATTATGTATAGCTTGGATTCTCCTAATATAAAAATTGTATGCCACTGCTAAATACATAATCGCTTCTGCAAAAATTCTTGTGTAAATTTAAAACATGATCGCCAATTACAAACATACGAAGAAATATCAATCACACATAACACAAAAGTTTTTATCGGGAAATAATAAGCTAAAAACCCCAATATCATATATTATGTATATATCATGGATCATTAAAAATATCATAAAAAACTCTAATCCAAGAGCTCTCAGTACAATATACAATCGTATGACACTATCATAAAAAATTGGCAAATACATGTGCCAATTTACTGCTTCATGACACACTCCCTCCACTACACGATCCCTACTAATTACAATCCCTGAATGAATGAGATCCTACATGCCTTGACAGCAAAATCCTCACGGGCACATCCAATGTGTGTGTGGTTGCATGAGTGCACCCAATAATGTCACAATTGATAGTCAAACTATCCCTTTCACCTATCTCTCAACTGGGTCTCCACTGGATCTGACATGCATGTAGTTGGCAATAGTAAATCTTCAGTTGCATGTGAGACTACTGATTTTGAATTAATTAACTCATCTATCACTAGTGTATTTTCAGTTACAGCTAGCACAACTGAGTTAAACTCCCCTAACTGAGTTAAAATACTTTACAATTTTGAATCACTCAGTTACAACTAATTCCACTTGCATGTCCCACCAACCAACCACTCAACTCGAAATCCACTTAGATAACTGATTTGAAACTTCAGTTAACTATTTCAAAGTTCTCATTGATAATATATTAATTTTTATTGTCCAATTATTATTAAGAGATAATAATAATCGACATGCATTATATAAATAGACATGCGATCTATAAATAGAATTCGCACATGCATCTAAAAATAGAACATCATCTATAAATATAATTTTCTCGCCATTCTATAAATAGAATCTTGCTATAAATAGAGTTTTCTCACCATTCTAAAAATAGACTTACACCTAAAAATAGCCTAAGGCTCCATCCTAGTGTAGGTGCTTAATTTTCACTAGGATCATCATCTTGTTGAATCTCAACAGCTGACACAAGTCGAGTTTCACAAAACTTATACAAAACAATGTACAATATTCAAAAATCTAAAATAGTTTAAAACATGAGCATGTAGCCAAAGTGTGCCACATCTCATTTAAAAAAAATAGCTAAAGGAAAAATAATGTTGTGCCTAACACAAAGTGATTTCCCTTTTTCTGAAAGTTCTATGTTGAGCCTCGTATAACAACCGTAGGATTGCCTCCTATAAATCCTATTATGAATTTCTCCTAAAACACTTCGTCCTTAGAACACTTAAATTTTTTGACACTCTGTGGCACACACTTTTATTCGTTCTTTGCATGAATTTTGACCTAGTTCTCCCTTGAGATGCCCCAAAATTCCCTAACACTCTAGTTTAGCATGCATTGACATTTTCCGACATGTGTTAGCATGCATTTTCATTCCTTTTGATGCCCTGACCCTCTCTAGCTATCATTCCCTCACAACTACCCTTACTTAATTTGCAACTTGGGAACCCAACCAAACCGTCGCTTGACTACAAGAGCTTTACCAAGTTATGGTTACTACAACTAGACTATGTTGTTGAATTGTGTAGGTTGGGAGGTACTCCACAAGCCTAATGATATGGTTTTGTGTGATTTTTTGTCACAAAAGGCTATGTATGCAAAGAATCCAAGAAAAGGGATTTTGGACCCAAGATGGGGTTTAAAATCTAAAATAAAATTAAAAGGGGAAATTAATATTTCCTAAGGTCTAACTGGATTAAACCCGTAAGTTCTAGAGGGTTCTTAAGAGGTCTAGGAAAAACTATTGAAGGAGGCCTTACGATGAAGGAAATAACACCAAGTGAGAAGGAGCTCATTCGATAAAGGGGGAAAAGATAGATTTAGTCCTAAAGAGGCAATGATTATTAGCATGTATAGAATTCATTAAGATGCCTTGGTATGCTTTGCAATGGTTTAATATTAAAATTATTTGAGATCAATTATTGGAAAGTAGAATAGAAGTAACAAAGGATGATTTGGCACTTAGAATGCACTAACACTTAGCACTTGAAACTTATTTCCACTTAGTGTTTGTGTGCATGGCATGTGCCTCCTAGACAATGTAAATTGATGACTTATTAACCTTGTGATGTGTTCATTTCTTTGTAGTTTAACTCGTTTCTCCTTTTTGTTGCCTTGATATTCCTTGGCATGTATTGTCACACCCTTGCACATATTAACATGCCTTAGCACTTGACACATATTAGCATATTTGACATGCCTTCGAACTATCTAGCACATGTTAGCATTCCCTAGTATTCCTTGGCACTCATGCCCTCACAACTAGCCTTACATTTTTTCACGACTTAGGAACCCAATCAAGTCCTTAGATACTACATTTCATGTGACATTGGTCTGCTTCAGCCGTAACATCTTGATCAATTGCACCTACTACAATTAGATTGTGCCTTGTTCACCTAAAAACTACCTATACCTCATCTTAGGCCACTCATGTCCAAGATGAAATTTACCCACTTAACAAATTACCAAGAAAAATATCACATCTAGCCATGGCCATAAAACAACCAAGCAATATAGCTTACATAGGAAATATTTCACATTTATGTCTAGTTCATATAAATAGTGTAGAATTACTTGAGAGTTTGCAAGAACCAAAAGATACACAAGACATACAAGATATAAGTCGGCACAAGTAGAGTGCCCTAAAACTTATACACAACAATATATAACATAAAATTGTCTAAAATAGTTTAAAACATGACCATTCGGCCAAAGTGTGCCACATGTCATATAAAAATAATAGATAAAGGAAAAATAGTATTGTGCCGAACATAAAATCTCCCTTTGTCTAAAAATGCTTTGTTGAGCCCCTTATCGCAATTGTACGCTTGCCTCTTGCCAATCCTATTATGAAATTCTTCTAACACACTTCATCCTTGGCATACTTGAATTCACTGACACTCCATTGAACGCACTCTTATTTGTTCATTTCCATGCATTTTGACCTAGTTCTCCCTTGTGATGCCTCGACACTCCTTAACACTCCTCAATATGAATTGAAATTGTACAACATGTGTTAGCACACCTTTTCCTTCCTTGGCATGCCCTAACCCTCCCTAGTTATCATACCCTCACAACTACCCTTACATAATTTTCAACTTGGGAACCCAACCAAGTCCTCGCTTGACTATAAGAGCTTGACCAAGTTATGATTACTACAACTAGACTATGTTTTTGAATTGTGTAGCTTGGGAGGTACTCCATAAGTCTAGTGAGATGGTTTTGTGTGAGTTTGGCCACAAACTAATTTGTGGGAAAATAACCCAAGTGAATGGGATTTGGGCCTGAGATGGGATTTTGAAATATAAAATAAAATAAAAAATAAAAAATAATATTTCCTAAGGTCTAAGTGGATAAGGTTCGTACGTTCTAGAGCATTCTTAAGAGGCCTAGATAGGAAAATATATTTAAGGAGGCCTTAGTACGAAGGCAAGAACATCAAGTGAGAAGGAGCTCACTTGATCAAGGAGGCTAGGATAGATGTAGTCCTAGAGTAGGGCGAGTTAGAGGGTTGAGTAAGCGTTGCTAAAGGGAGGCCATGATCATCCACCGATAGTAAGATCATCATGTGAGAGTTCACAAGAGTCACATAACTTAATGGGTTTGAGATAGGAAGTAGGATGGCATATTGTTGGTTCTCTTATGGAAGATCAATCTCAAGAGAGGCGGCTCATGAGAATTTGGGAATGTGATTTCAGGGGTGTTTCTGTGTGAAGGCCACATCAAATTTTGAAATAGCAGAGAGGGTTGAGACCCTACCTTGTGGTGGTTAGTAGGTATCAAGTTTTGTGATAATGACGAACACAAATGGAGGAGGGTCTGCACTAGAATTTAGGTCTAGAACAAAAGTAGTCAGAGGTGTAATATTGACTGATGTAACCGTAGTTTGAGGGTCGTAGAGATCTAAATTTCAGATCAATATTTAGTCAAAGGAATTCCCAAAATCTATGGATTCGTATGAGTTAGGTGGAGTCACTTATGGAGGAAAGAGTTGTTGTTTTTTATATGGGTGGATAGGGTATGTTCTAAAGAAATTAGAATAGAAGTATAGTTCCCTATTTAGGGATGTTCCTAGCATGTTCAATCCATAAAGTATGCCATTAATGCTATGCCAAATATGCATAGAAGAAGAGGGGTTGTGACCCTTAGAGAGAGGTTTATCTCTGCAATATATACCACAAATTTGGAAGATGGTTTGCAGAAGTATGTGTGGAGATAGAAAATCCAAAGGAAGGTGGAACCTAAGTAGAAGATGGAGCAGACGAAATGTGCCATATGAGGAATATATTGACATGAAGAGGAGTTGATTTTGATGGACTGTCCATAGATTTTTCTATAGAGATATGAAGTAGCCTATAAACATTTAGTTAATGGACTGTTAATGGATTATTTGTGACCCTAGTTCAGTCATCTACAAGTTGTTAGAAGGATGATAAGATGAGTAGTTCAGATTTTTTCATAGATTAGGCAAAAAATAAAGTGGTACACTAGAATAGTGATTTTGAGTGGACTCAAATCACTATTAGGTAGCATATTTGAAGATCCCTAGATGAGGGAAATGTTGTGGGAACCAAATCAGTAAAATAATTGATTGTGGTTGGGAAAATCGATGGTAGTCCAAGTACAATCGGAGGGTTTTTAGATGACTGTCAAAGAAGAACTCTAAGTCTTGTACTTGTGAAGGAAAAAAATATTGGTAGAAGGGTAGGTGTATTGGGCCTAAGGATGTAAAAAATTTGAAGGACTAAAGTAGCAGTCAAGTGGGCTAGCCAACTAGCCCTAGTTCACTCTATTGTATAGGTTTGCGTCATTGAGAAGAAGGGAAACCTCCATATCCCTGGACTTGTCATCTTGGAGCAGTGGTATGGAAAAAGTGGGCAAACCAATGAGTTTTTCACAACAAAGTTGTGAATAACTAATCGAAAACCCTAAGTTTTGCATACCTTAAAGGAAAAAAAGAGGTGAATAAAGGGAAAAGTTTTTTGAGCCGAGTTCAGTAACCTAAGGGATTTGAGTTCATTGATAGAGGTTGATTGAGGAGTTGCATAATGTGAGGCAAAAGGACCTGCCAGATGTGTTCAAGACATGTGGATTGAAAGGGCTGTGTGTGGCTACCATAAAAAAGTGGGTCAAGTGTTGTCTTTTTAAAGGTAGATTGGTTGTCAAAGGACTAACACCAAGCCCTAGTTGTATTCCTTGTATCAGTGTGATCGTAAAGGGCCATGATCCTTGGTACGATAACTCTATCCTATTCTATTATAGTTTGTAATTTAACGAATAACGGTTTGAAAAAGTTAAAAATTTTCATGTACGCTATTTGATTCCTTGATGTGTGTATATTTTTTTGTGCAAAATGGATGTGTTGTGGCACTTGAGTGTGTTTGCATCAAATATTATAATACCAAACCCATATTCTCATGTGTCGTGGAAATTCAACATATCCCTTGTTCACTTGATAATTACATGTTACTCATCTTACACTACTCATGTCCGATCTCAACTCATACCAATTAACAAGTTACCAAAACAAGGCTCATCACATCCAACAATGGTTGTAAAACAACTAAGAAACACATTTTACATCTTGACATGCCATAACACTTGACATGTCTTAAATGCCTTAGCATTATGTGGCATGTTTTAGCATCCCCTAAATTCCTTGACATGCTTTTACACTCCCTAACATACCCTATCACTTCCTGACATGTCTTGGTAGTTTAACATACCTTGGAATTGCCTAATATATAACCTTGTCACTCCCTCCTTAACACACCTAGAAATAATTAAGACTCCCTATCACACACTCTTATTTGTTCATTTCCATGCATTTTGATCTAGTGCTTTCTTGTGTTTACCTTACACTCTCTAAGACTCCCTAGCATGCATTGGCATACCATACACTTGGCACATCTTTCCATGCCACCCTAGCACTCTAGAATTCCTTGGCACTGTTGGCTCCCTGTGATTTGCAATATTGGAAAGAACAAATGCTACAGGGACCGCATCAGAACCACTTTGGAATCCTAGGACCTAGCTTTCCTAGATTCATAGAGGGATATCTCTATGTATGTGTTTCCAAATGATATTTATTTATGCTCTTGTTTATGATATTAGGCTAGTTATGATGTTCTAAGGAATTGCTATTTTTGGTTGAATTAATTGGTAGATTGATAGATTTGTGGTGTGATTAATTGAAGAGATGTTTCAGCTGAATAGATAGACTATGAGAAAACATAAATCCATTGGGTAATGGAGTCATAAAAGGATTTAATTGTTTCTCAACTCTGCAAGGGTTTTCATAGGGCAAGCTAACTATATTAAGTGGATCTCTTAGATTATATTGTGATATGAAATAGTAATAGTTCATGAAGGCAGCAAAGCTATAGTCAGTTAAGAATATTCTAGCTCTACTTAGACAAGAAAAGCCTTTTAAGGTAACTATTTGAGGCAAACCAAAGGATAGGGCTTACCATAGACTTCTTTGGCCAAACTTTAATAAGCAAACCTTTAAGACAACAACCCAGCAATCCTAAAACTACTTTGAGACAAAAGAAAACATTCAAGATAATAGTGAGAGAATCTCAAGGGAAAACTAAAGCCCATCCTCTTTAACTCAACACTCAAAATACCTTCAAAGCAACATTTCGAGGTATACCATAGGATGGGGCATACCATAGACTTTCCTGGTTTAGACTCTACTAAGTATACTTTAAAGAAAGGCCTTAAAAACAATATCTCAAGCCGTACCAATGAACATGGGCTCACCATAAAATTCCCTGGTGTCACTCTATTGAATTTTTTCTAAGACAATAAGCCAGATGGAACTGGAGGGCAATTAAGAATCCTCCAATCTGACCTTACAGAAGAAAACATAAAGATAATGGATGCAGATAGAAATAGGGTGCTACAGCAGCATATCCTACTCTAAAAATTTTGTTCTTTTATCAGAGAAATATGGACAGAATGGAAAACACAAGAAAAACAATGAAAAATGAGGAAAACTTCATCATTAACATAGCTCAAGAATCCTATGGATGTGCTTGTATTACTAATGTTCAAACTAGTTACATTACTCCATGTACAATATCTCTCTACACCTCAGAGTTTTCTCTAATCCAGCCTAGCAATCCTCAACTAGCTCAGCAGCAGATATCAGTCGAATAACACCAACTAACCAACAACAAAAATGAATCATTCATGCAATATTTATATGCAGAATGAGGAGGTGGTGCTAAGATAGGGTTTGGAATGTCATTTATTGTAGAGTCAATGATTTTTGACCTTTGAGACCATGCAAGGCCCAAGGCAAAAATATCAGTAAGTGTTTCTCTGAAATAGTAACTCCTATCTTAACTTCTGAGTTAATTTCTGTGAAATGTTTGACTTTAAGGTTTTTTCAATAACTGCTAGTAGATAGAAAAATATCTCTGACTGTTTGTAATAATTGTTTGAAGCTTTATTGACAAAAATCATGCTGTAGTTGGCAAAATATCTTTTGAAGAAGTAACTACTTGGATTTAGTCATTCGAATGTGTTTCTGGGCTTAATCTGCTTCTGTTCTATCTTTAAACTCTGTTTTAGGTTTTTAGACTTTGATTTATCTTTTATAAATTGTCTCACTGTATTTATCTCTATTTTATTTGTTGATCTTTTGATTAACCTCTAGTATTTTAAAACCTTCAATCTCTTCTTTCTATGGCTAATCTTCATAATTTGTCTCTAACCTGTATTTAGCCTTTTATCTGTGAATATTCTTTAAATTTTCTCTTTAACTCTGTTTTGATTTTAAACCTATGTTTAAAATTTTAATCTCCCTGAACCCTTAATGATTAGGTTCCTCCAACGGTGTTCTTCGTCTCTAGTCAGCTCTACCCTTTGAAATGGTTTGAAAGGGCAGTAATGACCATGGTTCGTTACTATCTTTTTGCATATTATGCTCGGTGCCCCTTTGATGAATCAAAACCATTGGATTGTCACCTAGAGATATCGATTAGACATTTTTTGGACCCTGGAATGCCAATTACGCATTTTGGCCCTGAAACCTACAGAAAAACAAACAAATTAATATGAAAACCTGCGTTGGAGGGACTTTATGCATTTATTTTGGGGCTTGTGGGTTATTGGAGCATTTGAAGTGGTGAAAAATGATGTTTCTAGCTTCATCGCAAAGCTGCAGGGCCCTGGAGTGTTCGAATTGTATGGTGGAATGGAGTTTTGGCGCGAAGAGGGGAGAGCAGTTTTGGCAAGCGGGAAGGCGGTTTAAGAAAAACCGCTTGCGGACATCGCCAGGGGTCCATGGTCGTTTCTGGTTTTAGGCGGGGGGGGGGGGGGTGGCAGGGTCTCTGGATGGGCAATCGATACGCGTACTTCGTCTCTCACCCCCCACCCCTTGCGTTAACAAGAAATGGGCGGAGGGGGAGTGAAGTCACTCTCCACCGTTGATCTAGGGAAATAGGATGATCCACTGGTGGAAGTTGAAACTTTGCTAACCCTTTAAGAAATGGGTATGTCGAAGGAGTGGGATCGAGGTGGAAAGGTGGTGGAGCTTAAGTGGGGCGCAGGTGTCGGTGAATGTGGGGCCCGACATGTTAATCAAATAAACGAAAGCGCTTATTTGTTGGGTGAAAGCCAAGGTTTTATGGCCTCACAGATAGGTGTAAGTGGGTGGGGGATTAAGGAAAAGGAGCCTGGGTTAGAAATAGGGGCGGAAGAAGGGCTTTATGGGGGTTTTATAACAAAGGTGTGAGTGCTAAAAATAGCTTAAACGGAAGGCTTAAACTTTTTATAAAGGGGTTCAATTTTTATATTTAAAATTGGGTTTTTAAATATAAAACAAAGTTTCGAACATTATATTTTTGACTTAAAACAATGTAAAAAGGAAATTTTTACCTTGTTTTAGGGAAATGAGGGGAAATGATGAAGGTGAGGGGGTTAAGTGGAGAAAATGAAGGTTTTAGGTGAGAAATAGGGTGAAAATGAGAGAAATTAGCCCAACAGGGGATCCTTGAAAAGCAGCAAGGTGACTTTGAGAGGGCAAACTAAGACATAGGGAAAATGGTTTTAGGAGGATAATGAAGGTAGTGAGATTTCTAAAACTCACAAGATTCATGAATCTTGTTTTTAGAAATCTAGGACCAATATTTAGTCATCTATAGATAGTAAAAATTACTGATGACTAACATTGGATCCAGTTGGGGAGGGCAGCTCCTTTAGGAGGTGCCAAGAATCTTGGAGAGAAAATCTCTGGAAGAAGTAAACAATGCCTTGTTTAGGACCTTGACAGAAATATTTTATTTAAATTTTCTATTTTGTTGCGTGTTCCTTTGAAGCTGTGATATTCAAAATCTAAAAAAAAAAAAAAAAAACATGACTCCAACTCAACTGCTACCTACCCATCCTATTTTTCCTAACATTTTTTATTCATTGGGTGCATTTAGATTATCCAACCCTTGACATAATTTTTTCTTTTTGAAGATAGGAAACTATCAACTTCTACACTTATATCAGCCAAAAGCTCAGATTAGCCTGGTGAGCCTTTTATTCTCTACCTAATCTATGTATCTGTCAAGATTAAGCTATTTGACAAATTTCCATTCTCTATTTAAAACAAGAAATTGAAAAGACACCCAAATTAGGATTAGACAATCTGATTTGTTATGAGTTGTGGCATTTTGTACAAGTCTGCACACATAATTTATTTTGTAGAAATTAAAACAAAAATTTTGGGGGCTGTGATTTGGAATTTGTTATTTTATCCCTCTCTTCTTTCTTGGTTCAGATTTTTAACATTGGAACCCATATCTTTTTCTAATATAATCTACTGATAAGAGAAGTTTAGAAAGTTTGGCACATCTCCATTTACTAAATTATCAGTAGAAATTTAAAATTGTTCAATCATGATTAGGCTGTATGACTTAACAAAAACTTTCTTTCTCTAGTAGTGGCATTTGAACTTGCACACTTTTAGAAGTATTATTTTTTGGTATGGGGCTATACCTATTATTTTTCTTGCCCTCTTTTTCTTCTTTTACTCTGTTTTTGTATTTTTTTTCCTGATATTTTCTTCAAACAATGTTATATACAATGAATAAAGCTTTAACTGAGTACTTTTAACAAAAATAATGTTTGAGCGTCCTGCCACTAAGAGGACCTCCAAAACGTTTTGTTCCATCCATCTCCTGTAAAAAGAATTCATTGTTACCTCTGGCAGAATGGATGATATATGGGCCTTTCCCCAAATTTTCAAACTTTCCATGCTTGCCCTTGTCTTCTCTACTTGAGTCCCACTTGAGCACTTTTTCACCAATGTTGAAATCATTTGATTTTGTTCTCTTGTCAAACAACTTCTTGATGTTTTCTTGCACTAGCTGTGTTCTATTATATACTTCCTCTCTAGTTTGTTGCAACTGTACAGTCTGATTTATCCTTCTCATCATGTCTTCCTCTTCAGATTGCACTTCTTGGATCAACTTCATGATTGGCACTCCTAAACTGGTTGGAAATATTGCATCTGCTCCATAAACTAGTTGATAGGGTGACATTCCAATTTATTTTTTACTTGTTAACCTGTCTGCCCATAATGCATGTACTAGCTTGTTGTGCCATGAATTTTTATTATCTTCAAGCAATTTTTTGATGATGTTCACCAAACTTTTGTTTGAGGATTCTTCTAGCCCATTACCTTCAGGGTAATAAGCTGTAGAATGACCCAATGTAATCTGATATTTGTGACAAAAGTCCACCATCTTCTTGGATCTAAAAGTTGTAGCATTTTCATTGATAATCCTTCTAGGACAACCAAATCTAGACAAGATATTATTTTCAAGGAATTTGATGATGACTAAATCTGTGGCTGTTCTGGAAGGGATGTCCTCTATCCATTTTTTGAAGTAATAAATTACAGTGAGGATCCATTTATGTTGGGAAAATGACGCAAGATGGATTTCCCCAATGAAGTCCAGGCCCCACTATTGAAAAGGAGCTTCAACAGAGATAGGATGCAAAGGTAAGAGTAGGAGTTTTCTTTTGCCTTCAAAGATTTTTCACTTATGGCAGGAAATTACCATTTTATGGATGTCTTAACAAAGGGTGGGCCAATAGTAACCAGCTCTAGGGATTTTGTTAATAGTGGTTTTCCAATAGAGGTGGCCTCCACATTCTCCATGGAACTCATGCTTGATCTTATCTGCATCATTCTTAGGAAAACATTTAAGCAATATACCACTAGCATTTTTCCAATATAAACATTTATCTAAAATGCAGTAATTTACAACCTTCAAATTTAAGAATATTGCCTTAGTTTTAGACAAACTAGGAGGAACATTGAGGTTCAGAAGCACATATAAAATGTCAGCATACCAAGATGAATTCAGAAATGAATCTTCAATAAGTGAAGTTGCCAACTCCTCCTGTTCATCCAATGCATCAATCATATTGATGTCTAGTGCTCGGAAATTTGTTTCAACCATGATTTTATCAAGTCCTTGGCCTTTGATGAGTTTAGTGGGCTTGATTTCTAAATCATCGTCTAATATAACAACAATCCACTTTCCTCTTTTTCCATCAGGATCTTGTGTGAGTATGTCTTTTACCACTGAATGAGGCACATATGTAATGATGTGGGAATGTAAAATGTAAACTCTAAAATATTTCAATGCCTTGATCAAGGCATAATCTTGTTTCTCCATTATATTATATTTCAGAGGTGCACCTCTTAATGCCTTGGTAAAAAATGCAATGGGCTGCTCTTGTCCTTTTATGTTTTTTTTTAGTAAGACAAAATCAACTATATGTTCTGATGCGAAGGAAAATATGAAGAAATCTTTGGTAAAATCAAGGCTAATTAGAACTGGTGTTTTGGGTAAGTGCTTGTTTTACCAATTCAAAGGATTTATTTGCTTCTATGGTCCATTTAACTCCTATTTCTTTTTTCAGCATATTTTTCATGTTTCTAAGGAGTTCAGCAAGGTTTGGTATGAACCTTCTTAAGAAATTTATCTTCCCAATGAAAGATTGTAGTTCTTTGATATTTCTAGGATGATTGATTTGAAATATTCCTTCAATCCTTTTTGGGTCTATCTTGATTCCTTCTTCTGATATAATATGGCCTAAAATTTTTCCTTCTTGGAGGCCAAACATAGTTTTCTTGGGATTAAGAGACAAACCATAATTTATACATTTTTCAACGACTATTCTTAAGTGAGCTAGGAGTTCTTCATCTGTTTTAGAATATATTGTGATGTCATCAAGGTAAATCACGATGAAGTAGCATATCTCTTCTGAGAAAGAAATATCCATGGCTCTTTGGAAGGTGGCACCATAATTCATAAACCCAAAAGGCATTTTCACGTACATGAAAGTGCCCCAAGGTGTGGTGAAAGTTGTCTTGTGTTGATCATATGGTTGTACCAGCACCTGATTGTATCCTAAAAATCCATCTAGCAAAGAAATTATTTTAGAACCTACTACCCTTTGTAAGATGTGATCCATTTTTGGCAAGGGGTAGTTGTCTTTTAAGGATGCTTTGTTCAAGTTTCTAAATTCTATGCAAAGCCTAATTTCTCCTATTTTATTCCTTACTCATACAAGGTTTGAAACCCATTTTGAGTATCTCAGAGGGACTATGATTCCATATTCATACATTTTCTTAATTAATTTCTCAACTAGGGGTAGCTACACAAGGTTTATTCTGCATAATTTTTGTTTAAAGGGATTCTGGTTTTCTTTGAGGGTGTTAGCCACCTATGAAATTTGTTATACCAAAAGGTGGCTAAATAATTTTTGGAGCCTTCAAGGAACAAATTTTATTGCAAAAAGTGTTGGCTCTTGAAGACTCTTAAAGGCCTCATGCCTCTGTCCAAATCTTCACTTCTGTGCACATTTTACACTCAGAAATTTTGCTGATTTCAAAGACAAAATACTGCTGCAAACATCTTTTTCCCTTTCCTTCCACTTCCAAAACTAACCTCATTTTTATCCCTTTGTTACCCAAAAAATTCTTCATGTTCATATTTTTCCCCTTTTCCCCTCCATCTAAACCCCTATGATAAGGTTCAAGACTCTTTCTTTGCCTTATCGAAAACCTCAAAACCCTTGAAAAACATTGAAAACTTCATAAAAAATACATATTTTGGTGTAAAGGTTTAAGCCCCCTTGGGCCAAGTCCTTAGCCTTTTCCACTCCATATGCCTTGGCACTGGAACCAGGCGCTGAGCTATTTGGGCGCTTATCGCATCGGAGGTAACACACTGCGCAAGTCTTCCCCTTTATTGAAATCTCTGATGCCGATTAGCCCTGTGCATAAAACCTCTGGTCATATTGCTTTCCATATAGACCATGGCCCCGCAGACGGGCGCCAAGCCAAATCGCTAATATAAAACCCTCCCGACACAAACCTTTGTGTATATTTAATTCTTTGGTTTTTAATGTTTTATTGCCATTTTATGAAAAGGAAAATCGGGCGGAATTCATCGCACCGCTTTTGAGAGGGAGGCGGATTTTTCTGTTTGACAGCGATCAGCGCCACCGGTCGACATGTGGCCTTAGGCAGTATGGTGTTACCATTTTCCCCGGGTATTAAAGGTCAGATATCAGCTTGGCCCGATATTAGCATGCGCCATCTGATCTAAGGCCAGCTCGTTGGACGGTGATCGCGCTCTGAAGAAACCCGTAAGATAAACATGGTACGACACGGTTATTAAAAACATCTCCACCGTTGATCACGTGGCCCGATCTCATCCGATGGCCCACGTTCGTCCCGAGCTCCCCAATCATTTTTTAATAATTTTTCTCCAAAACAAAGGTTTTACCCTTTTTTCTCCATTTTTCGTTTATTTTTCAAATAGAACGATTCATTCGCTTTGAATTTTCGACCTCGCTCCCGACCCTCGATCTCTGCGCGATCGACGGTTCTGATTTAATTCTTCCTCTGTTTTCCCTCTGACCTCCTCTAATCAATCTCGACCATTGGATGATGCTATCCAATGGCCATGCTCTCTCCACATGCCTTCTGAAGCAGTAAACCTATATATGCAGGATTTTATAACGTTGTTCATGTTTTGTAGGGTTTAAATGGTTTTCCCACTATGCTGATGAAAATTTCAAAGGCTGAGGGTGACGATCCTCCCGCCTTCAATTCATCAAAGGGAATCATTCGAAGGATTCAACTCCATGTTTCATCAATGATTCATGAGGCATTGATGCCATGCAATCCCTGCGTAGCCCTGAACACCAACAAACATAGCGAATCAAGCACAGATCAAAGAGTATCAGTGTCGAAGACAAGAACGCACCAGAACATCAGATTGAAGACAGATCTGTGGGGATTACAGCTGAGATGGATTATTAAAAGCCTAATCCCCCTATTAAAACACAGTTTAAAGGTAAATCATAAAGGTTCATCAGACAGAAAGCCTCCACCGCCACATTTCAGGAAAATTGATTCCTCCTAGCTACCACAGTGCCACCTATGCCTCAAAGCATTCAAATAGAGGCCAAAGTTAATGATCAAGATCAGATATTTGTCTCAGCATAGCCAGAGAAGTTAATTATAATAAACTTAATGAAAAAATATCATTAGAGTTACTTTAACACAACAAAGAGCCTCAAAAGTCAAAAGGAGCTCTCACCGAGCTTAAATATTAATGTAAATTATTTAATACAGAGGACACCTATGTAAGCTTCTTCATCGAGCCCCCCAAAGGCTGAAGAACCATTAATTCTGTATTAATTATCTTTGGAGATATTTTATCAGATCTCACCTCCTCATTCTTCTATAAATACTACTGGAGAAGATGAGAGAGGTGTTGGTTGAGTTGGTTACTGAAATTTGAAATGTAATTGAGCTTGAGACTTCTACTTGTAAATAGTGTTCACTGGCCCTTGAAGCTCTGCTTGTGATAGACTAGTTAGTCTGGGAGTGTAGATGATTGCTAAACTAAAGCATTGGACTTAAAGCTGTAAATGGTTCGAAGCATCAATACAAGCTGTTTTATGGGATCCTGGTCTATGTTGATGGTGATGTTTTTCTCATCGTAACATGTTATTTTGTTTCTGTTTTCATTGTTTTCATCTTCTCTTATAAAGAATAGCATGCATAGAGTTAGGACCTACTGTATATCAGTACCCTTCTCTGACTGAAAATCTTTATCTGCATGTTTTCTTCCAACCTGTGTTATTTGGGAATGATTTAATTTAGTTTAAGCACAGGAATGCTAGCGTTCCCTCATCCTATTGCCTTAGCTGATTGTTATTCTTGAATCTTATTTTTAGTATATGTTAAGTAGAGATGAACTAAGGAAGATATGGTGTGCCCTGGTCCTAGTTTTATCCCCAAAGACTGTCTGAATGTTTCCCTTGGGATGTGTTGAAAGCTGGCTAGTTTGAAAGTACTTACCAGATCTTAGGCCATTCTTTGTTATATTTGTGTTTGTCTTGAAAGTTACCAAGTAGAGCAGAGCTAAGAGAGGATTTGTGGTGAGCCCGGCCCGCTGGTTTCTACTCCAACAGTTGCCTTCAAGTTACCCTTTGTTTTAAAAATGTTTTCTATTGAAAGTGCATCAAAAGCAGGCTAGTTTAGAAGTACTTACATGATCTTAGATTACTTTTATGTATTTCTTAAGTGTATGTCAAAAGAAGGCTAGTTTAGAAGTACTTACCTGATCTTAGGCTGCTCTTTGTTCTTCATTTGTTTAAATTCCTCTTCTTTTTGTACCACTTCATTCCATAAATCAAACTTTAAAGAGATCCTTAGACATAGATGACTTGCCCCATGGACCACTCTTGCCACTTTTTGTTTCAATTAAACCCTATTATGACTCCATAACCCAATGGACTAAAACCTGCAATTATCTATATTCTTGGCCAAAGCTTGTTCTATTTGCTTGCAACTTCTCGCCTTTGAAACTCTTTCATTTAGAACTTTCCACCTCAAACAGTATTCATGCTCAACCATCCAAAAAAAAAACAAAACCCTCAGCCTTCATAACTAGCCTAATATCATTGCCCAAAACTTCAAAGAAAAATCCATCTTTTCACTTATTGGAGAGATCCCTCTCCGGATTTAGGAGGGCTATATCCTATAATCCCAAAGTGGTTGAAACGATGTTCTCCCTACAGTTGGAATTTTTCCAATCTTGCTAATTACAGGGAACTAACATTTCTGGCGACTCCGCTGGGGAGTAGACCTTATTATAATCTCTGGTTCCCCTTGAAAATTTCATAAGACTTTGTGAGTAAAAGCAACCTTTTCAAGCACTACCAAATACATGGTAATCATGATAAAACTTGTTTGAATCAGTGACAAACTAAGCAAACCCTAGGATTCTCATAAGGTTTTATCTAACCTTGAAAAATCAGCTAGCTTAGCCATAAGAGTAGACTGTCTTTGTCTCATAATTGTAGCTAAATTTTGAAACAAAGTTAGGACATTCTTAGAAACCACACAACTAAAAAATAACTCAGAAAAACCCATAAAATATTTCAGATTGGTATTCAATAAACATGGTGGTGGACCATAAAACCTTTTACCTCCCTAGGAGCTAAAAATTTCCACTTGGCGACTCCACAATCCTCAACAGACCTTAAGACTCCACTGGGAAGAACCCTTATCCTTATAATATCATTTCAAACTCAGTTAGAGGACTGTAAGATCAAAATTTGTGTAAATATATTATTTGACCTTTTAAATATTGTCATACCTGGTCGAACTTTTCTAGTTTATTTGGTCTGAAAAACACAGCATAGGGGCTCCTAGAAAGATTCACACTGGAGCCCGTCCTAACCCTGATCCACCTGAGATAGTTGATAACCCAGAAATTATCCTTAGGAAGTCTCCTAGGATTAAATTATCAACTGTTTTCAAATCACCCTTAAGAGCTAGTTCAGTTCCTGAAAATATTTCAGCTCTACAACAATCACAAGTTGACTTAGTAAATCCCTTTAGAACTAGGTCTCTTGGTGATTTAGATTAGCTAGGTTATGAGTCTTCACTTTCATCCCCGGAAATAAGTGAACATCCTGGTAGTAGAGAAACAACACCTCCTGATTTACTTTTCCTTCACAATTTAGGTGTCTCTCATCCAAGATCAGCTTAGCAATTTATTGTTGTTCCATCCACATATGTTCACCAAACATCCACTGTCCAAACCACTCCACTTCAGCCCACCTTATGTTTTGTTAATCCACCTCTTTTAGATCCACCTCCCCCACATATCATGGTAGCACGGTATGCTCCCTTAGTCCTTCCTGTTCCCTTAGTCAATCTTCCACAGGACTATCAGTCCAAAATTCCATTGTATGATGCTAGTAATGCTACTACTGCATCACAACATGTGGATAAGATGAATGACTACTTTGACATAAATGAAATTGATGATGATTCTATCAAGCTTAGATTGTTTGCTCAGAGCTTGGGGGGAGAAGTAAGAAAATGGTTCAAAGGATTAACCCCCCATAGTATCAATGATCTCCAAGCCTTCCATCTGACATTCTTAAAGAAATGTGAAGTAAAGAAGAATCCTCTCCAAGTCCTTTCTGATTACAAGAACCTCCATAGAAACATAGGGGAAAGTGTGCAAGCTTATTGCACCAGGTTTAACAGTGTGTATAACGCCCTTTCCCTACATCTAAAACCTCCACAAGGCTCAGCTTTAAACAAGTTTCCTGAAGGGTTCGACCCTGAGATGGCCTGTCAGCTAAGAGAGAGAGATCCTGCAACTCTTGAAGAGATGAAAAAAGGAGCTCTCGTTGTGGAAGTAAACTTGATGGAGAAGAGACAAATAATGAAAAATGATAAGAGAGTGTCCTTTAGAGAAGAAAATACACCCTCTACTTCCAACTCAAATATGGAGAGAATGATGGAGGAGATGATGAAGAAAATGAGCATCCTTGAGAGAGCACAAGCCAGTCAAAACCAAAATGCTCCTCAAAATAGAAATCAGAACCAGAATCAGAATTTTAGAAGGAGCCAACCTCCAAACAGACCCAGGGAAGATGATCAACATATCACTCCTCCCTTTCATCAAAACTATGTAAGTGAGATTGAGGGAATAGATGAAATAACAGAGGAAGATGATATCAACATGCTGGGGGTAGATAATGATGACTTTGAAGTTCATTATGATAGAAAACAAGGTCTATACACACCTTATGATGACAAAAGAGATGATGATGAAAGTTATTATCAAGACATGGAAAATGTTATCATAGAGCCTCAAAAGGAATATGACCTTAGAAGCAAAACCAGTCAACAAACCCCCAACAACAAAACCTCTGACAAATCTTCACAAAACAACACTGCAACCAAGCCTAAAATTTTCAAAAAGAAGGACAAAACAGTGGCTGTTAATTCTAATAATGATAAAGAGAAAGGCACTCAAAACAATGAAAAACAGAGTGCGAACATTAGTAGTACTAACATTTCAGCTAGTACTCCTGTTAAGACCATTTTTTCGAATGTAAATACGGAAAATCAGCAAGCTGATGTTGCTGATAGTTTGGCAGCTAGTAAGGCTGAGACAAGTTCTCTGAATAACCAAATTCCTTTCAGCCTAGAGCAGGAAATTTCAAAGATCAAAATCTCTGTTCCCCTCACTGAGTTAGCTGCCCAGAATGTATATAGGACCCAAATTTTGAAGGCTTTAAACATTGAATATAATAATGACACGGTCAATCTTAATGATGACTAGCCAGAGCTAATTTTTGGTCCAAAGATTGAAGGTATGTATCAAGAGGGGCCTGTTCCTCCCTTTTATGTAAGTTTAAACGTTCATGACAAATTTTTGCACAACGCTATGCATGACTCAAGAGCTTCTCACAATTTAATGCCAAAAGCTGTAATAGAGAGCCTGGGTCTAGAAATCACCAGACCTTATAAAGACCTTTACTCTTTCGACTCCAGCAGAGTAAAATGTTTAGGATTAATCAAAGACCTCTGCGTTAACTTAGCCCAGATTCCAGCCAAATTCTTAGTAATGGATATTGTAGTGGTGGATGTCCCTCCAAAGTATGGAATGCTATTATCAAGATCTTAGGGAGCTAAGTTACAAGGGACTATGCATATGGACATGACCTATGCGACTATCCCTGTTTTCAATCAGACTAGAAGACTTTATAGGGAGTCTCATATGCAATACATGGTGACTAGCCAAGACAGACCACAAAACTCTCCTCTTTATTCTATAAACACAGAACTGGATTCATTTATCCTTCTTAATGATGAAACTTTTAGTGGACCAGTGACCTTGTCTGATTTAATGATAGATAGAGAGGAGGAAGAAGATATCGTAGGAGTGTCACAACGGTTTGCTGCATTTGAAAATATTAGCAAACCCAACACAGGTCTTGAACTACAAATCATGCATCCATCGTTGTTTAACCTTAGCAGTCAAGAACTTGTTCCTCAACATATTGAAAAACTTGAGGAGTTAAAACAAGCCCAGCTAAGTGCTGATATTCAAGAAACATCCGAAAGCACTTTAGTTGGAGAGGATAACCACCAAACAGATAAACTCGAGACTAGTCCTCTATGGAGTATGTATTTCGACGGTTCATGCACTAAAACTAACGCTGGTGTAGGTGTTTGGATCTGCAACACTGAAAACAACCACATAGAAAGCATTTCCTGCAAATTAAACTTTCAATGTTCTAACAATATAGCGGAATATGAATCCCTTCTCTTAGGCTTATGTTTGTTGAAGAATTTAGGAGCCAGAAGAATCAATGTGTATAGGGATTCAGAGTTATTCATTAGGCAAGTCAGTGGGGAGTATAACGCAAATCATCCCAGACTTAGGGCCTACCGAAACGATGTCATGGACCTTTTAAAAATGTTCGAGGAGTCCAAACTGATTTTTGTCCCAAGAAAAAGAAATATTGCAGCCCACAATTTAGCCTTTGCAGCTAGAACATGCTTAATGCCATATGAAACCAATTATTGTACAACTCAAATAAAATTCAGACCAGCCATGCATGATAATGAAAAGTATTGGTAGGTGTTTGACGGAGACAAACAAATATAAGACTTCATGCAATTCAGAAACGAATTCGAACTAAACAGTTTGGACTCAGATTATGATACAGACTGCAGTGAAGAGAATTTTCTTGGTGAAGAAGAACCATCTCCTGAACTTGCCAATATAAATCTACTATCTAGCAAACTTGAAAACAAAATAGAACTAAATGCAGAGTTAGAAACAGAGGAGTTAGAAACTCTGCAGTCTAAAGATGAAAGTTTGCCAAGCGGTTTGACACCTTTAGAAGAGTTGTTTGATTTTAACTATGTGGCCAAGAAACCAAAACTGGAACCTGTAGAGACTGAAGTTGAGGAGTGCAATATAGGCAGTAAACTTAAACCAATGATGATCAAACTGTCTAAGACTTTACCAGCTCACATTAAACTCAAATATATAGAGCTGTTTAAATAATTTTCTGATGTTTTTGCGTGGAGTTACGAATATCTTAAGTCCTATGACACTAAAATAATACAACACAAAATTCCTCTCAAAGAAAACCAAAAACCATTCAAACAGAAACTGCGCATAATAAACCCTGTTCAGTCACCTTTGGTTGAGAAGGAAATCATGAAAATGTACGATGCTGGTATTATTGTCCCTATTAGATATTCTGAGTGGGTGTCTAATCTGGTGTTAGTTAGGAAGAAAACTGGAGAGATCAGGCTTTGTATAGACTTTAGAGACTTAAACAAAGCTTCATTAAAAGACAACTACCCTTCACCTAAGATGGATCATATTTTACAAAGGGTTGTAGGGTCTAGAAGAATTTCTTTGCTTGATGGCTACTCAGGGTACAATCAGATCTTAGTTCACCCTGCTGATCAATTAAAGACAACATTTACTACACCATGGGGCACTTTCATGTATGTGAAAATTCCCTTTGGTCTAATGAATGCTGGAGAAACTTTTAAGAGAGCCATGGACATAGAATTCTCGGAAGAACTGGGCTACTTCATCATTATATACCTTGATGATGTTACTGTGTTTTCAAAAACAGATGAAGAGCACTTAAAACATTTAAGAAAAGTTTTCGAGAAATGAAGGAAGTTTGGGATATCTTTAAACCCTAAGAAAACACTATTTGGGCTCCAATAAGGTAAACTTCTCGGGCACATTATTTCATAAGAGGGTATTAAGATAGATACAAAGAGGATTGATGCCATATTGCAAATCTCTCATCCTCGAAACATCAAGGAGTTGCAATCTTTCATTCGAAAGATTAACATTTTAAGAAGGTTCATCCCCAACTTAGCTCAGCTTCTTAGAAATATCACAAACATGTTGAAGAAGGAGCAAGGGGTAAAATAGACCTTGGAAGCAAAGAAGTCCTTTGAGCTGCTGAAACAAGCGTTAACCAAAACACTGGTTCTAATAAGTCCTGATTTTCCAAAATATTTTTATATTTTTTCGTTTTCATAAGAACATACCATAGCTGTTGTCCTTCTACAGAAAAATCCACAAGGACAAGAGCAGTCTATTTCATTCTTTAGTGAGGCATTGAGGGATGCCCCTCTAAAGCATAACATTATAGAGAAGCAAGATTTTGCTTTGGTTAAAGCTTTGAAATACTTCAGAGTATACATCCTTCACTCACACATAATTTCCTTTGTCCGAAATTTGGTTATGAAAGACATTCTAACACAGGACCCCGATGGTAAGAGAGGTAAGTGGATTGCTGCTATCCTTGAATATGATTTAGATATAAAACCCACTAAACTCATCAAAGGCCAAGGTCTAGCTAGATTGATGGCTGAAACCAATTTTGAAGTTCTCGATATTAATATGATTGATGCTTTGGATGACCGAGAAGGATTCTCAACTCCCATTGTTGAAGACCATTTTATGAATTCTCCTTGGTATGCTGATGTTATTTATGTTTTTCTTAAATTGAATACACCTCTTTGTTTGAAAAAAACAAAGGCAAGGTTCCTAAAGTTAAAAGCTGTAAACTATTGCATTATAGATAGATGTCTTTATTGGAAAAATGCAAGTGGTGTATTGCTTAAATGTTTGCCTGAGTTTGATGCAGAGAAGGTTAAGCACGATTTCCATGAAGGAGAGTGTGGAGGTCATTTGTATTGGAAGACAACAGCCAACAAATTTTTGAGGGCTACTTTCTATTGGCCTACTCTTTTTCGTGATATACACAAGATGATCATTGCCTGCCATAAGTGTCAGCTTTTTGAGGGCAAAAGGAAACTGCTACACCTACCTTTGCATCCAATCACTGTTGAAGCTCCTTTTCAATAGTGGGGACTTGACTTCATAGGAGAAATCCTTCCACCATCTTTTTCCTAGCATAGATGGATTCTCACTGCCACAAACTATTTCACTAAGTGGATAGAAGCCATACCTTGTAGGCAGGTCAATGATTATGTTATTATAAAATTCATAGAGAATAATATTCTCTCTAGATTTGGTTGTCCTACCAAGATCATCATTGATAATGCAACAACATTTGGATCAAAGAAGATGGTTGAATTCTGTCACAAATATCAGATAACATTGGGGCAGAATCCTTGAACAAGAGTTTAGTGAACATAATCAAGAAACTATTGGAGGACAACAAAAAGTCTTGGCACACAAAGCTAGTTCATGCGCTTTGGGCTGATAAATTGACTTTGAAGAAATCTATTGGCATGTCACCTTTTCAGCTTGTGTATGGCACTGATGCAATTTTTCCAAACAGCCTTGGTGTACGAGTGATGAAGTTGATTCAAGAGTTGCAAACTGAAGATAATGACATGATCAGAATAATAAATCAGACCATTCATCTTCAGCAAACTAGAGAGGAGTTTTATAACAAAGCATTGCAGAAGCAGGATAACATCAAAAAGCTTTTTGAAAGAAGAACAAAGGCCAACAATTTCAAAATTGGTGACAAAGTTTTAAAGTGGGACTCAAGGAGGTAAGATAAGGGCAAGCATGGGAAATTCGACAATTTATGGCTTGGCCCTTACTCTATCAGTTATGCTACTGGTAACAATGCATTTTTCTTGCAGGAGTTGAATGGAGAAATTTTTTTTGGGGCCTGTCAATGGCAGGATGCTTAAGCATTACTTCTCTTGATCCATGATACATGCTGAAGGAATTTTTATCTTTTTTCTCATTGTAAATACTTCACCTATCTTTGCATTCAAAGTTATGAAAATAAAAAAATACAAAAACAAAGAAAAAAGAAAAGAGGGAAGATTCTGAAAACAAGAAAGGTACATCCCCATACCAAAAAAGAGAAACAAATATGAAAGTGTGGAATCTCAAATGCCACTCCTAAAAAAACACACTTCTAGTTAGTCAAACAGCCTAATATTGACTAATTAGTTTTAAATTTTCTGTTGATAGCATAGTGAATTCAATTTTCCAAACTTTTTAATCTTGGCTTATTAGTAGATGTAAAACTGGTTCTAATCAGCTCAAAATCTGAACCAGTGGATAGAAGAAGAATAGCTCAAACAAAAAGCAAAAAACAGAGCTGTAAAGGAGATGAAGGAAGAACTTGAACTTTCAGATCTTAAGCCTTCCATTTTGATTTAAATTTCTGCAAAATAATGTCTATGTGCAGTTTTTTTCTCATGCCATAGATTAGCAACAAGTTAGACTGTTCAATCCTGACTTGTATGCTTTTAAATTTCGGTTGTAGAATGTAGAGAATAAAAATATGTTAGACAGTTTAATCCCAAAAGATAGTAGATTAGGTAGAGAATCATATGGGCTCAACTGTTTAATCTGAGTCCATGGAGAAATAAGGAGTAGAAATAGATTAGATTTCCTTCTTTCGAAAGAATAAAATGTTGAAAAAGAGTTTGCCAATCCAAGTGCACTCTAAAGAAGAAAAAATGTTAGATTAGTAGGATTGGGTAGGTAGAAAGCTTGTTGATTAAAGATCCATTTTTTTTATGGCTACTAACCTGATTTCAGAACCAAAGAATATCATCCAAGGAAAGAAAGGCAGCTCAATGGATAAGGCACTGATCAACCTCCCAGAGAATGCAAGTCTGAAGTTCTTGATGCCTTCAAGAAGGCACCATCCCCAAGTGGAGCCACTGTTAGCCACCTATGAAATTTGTTATACCAAAAGGTGGCTAAATCATTTTTGGAGCCTTCAAGGAACAAATTTTATTTAAAAAAGTGTTGGCTCTTCAAAACTCTTAAAGGCCTCATGCCTCTATCCAAATCTTCACTTTTGTGCCCATTTTACACTCAGAAATTCTACTAATTTCAAAGACAAAATACTGCTGCAAACACTTTTTTCCCTTTCCTTCCACTTCCAAAACTAACCTCATTTTTATCCCTTTGTTACCCAAAAAATTCTTCATGTTCATATTTTTCCCCTTTTCCCCTCCATCTAAAACCCTATGATAAGGTTCAAGACTCCTTCTTTGCCTTATCGAAACCCTCAAAACCCTTGAAAAACATTGAAAACTTTATAAAAAATACATATTTTGGTGTAAAGGTTTAAGCCCCCTTGGGCCAAGTCCTTAGCCTTTTCCACTCCATATGCCTTGGCACTGGAACCAGGAGCTGAGCTATTTTGGCGCTTATCACATCGGAGGTAACATAGTGTGCAAGTCTTCCCCTTTATTGAAATCTCCGATGCCGATTAGCCCTGTGCATAAAACCTCCGGTCATATTGCTTTCCATATAGACCATGGCCCCACAGACGGGCGCCAAGCCAAATCGCTAATATAAAACCCTCCCGACACAAACCTTTGTGTATATTTGATTCTTGGGTTTTTAATGTTTTATTTCCATTTTATTAAAAATAAAACCAGGCGGAATTCATCGCACCGCTTTTGAGAGGGGGGCGATTTTTTCCGTTTGGCAGCGATCAGCACCACCGGCCGACACATGGCCTTGGGTGGTATGGTGTTACCGTTTTCCCCGGGAATTAAAGGTCGGATATCGGCTCGGCCTGATATTAGCATGCGCCATCCGATCTAAGGCCAGCTCATCTGACGGTGATCACGATCTAAAGAAGCCCGTAAGATAAACGTGGTGTGGCGCGGTTATTAAAAACATCTCCACTGTTGATCACGTGGCCCGATCTCATCCGACGGCCCACATTCATCCCGAGCTCCCCACTCTTTTTTTAATAATTTTTCTCCAAAACAAAGGTTTTTACCCTTTTTTCTCCGTTTTTCTTTTATTTTTCAAATAGAGCGACTCATTCGCTTTGACTTTTCGCCCTCGCTCCCGACCGTCGATCTCTACGTGATCGACAGTTCTGATTTAATTCTTCATCTGTTTTCCCTCTGACCTCCTCTAATCAATCTCGACTGTTGGATGATGCCATCCAATGGCCATGCTCTCTCCACATGCCTTCTGAGGCAGTAAACCTATATATGCAGGATTTTATAACGTTGTTCGTGTTTTGAAAGGTTTAAATGGTTTTTCAGCTATGCTGAAGAAAATTTCAAAGGCTGAGGGTGACGATCCTCAATGATTCATGAGGCATTGATGCCGTACGATCCTTGTGCAGCCCTGCACACCAAAAAACACAACGAATCAAGCACAAATCAAAGAGTATCAGTGTCAAAGATAGGAACATACCAGAACATGAGATTGAAGACAAATCTATGGCGATTATGGCTGAGATGGATTATCAAAAGCCTAATCCCCCTATTAAAACACAGTTTAAAGGTAAATCATAAAGGTTCATCAAACAGAAAGCCTCCACCACCACAGCTGAGGCAAACTGATTCCTCCCAGCTACCACAGTGCGACCTGTGCCTCAAAGCATTCAAATCAAGATTAGATATTTGTCTCAGCACAGCCAGAGAAGTTAATTTTGCAAATAAAATTAATGACAAAATATCAGTAGAGTTACTTTAACACAACAAAGAGCCTCAAAAGTCAAAAGGAGCTCTCACCAAGCTTAAATCTTAATTTAAATTATTTAATACAGAGGACACATATGTAAGCTTCTTCATCAAGCCCCCCAAAGGCCGAAGAACCATTAAGTCTGTATTAATTATCTTCGGAGATCTTTTATCATATCTCACCTCTTCATTCTTCTATAAATACTATTGAAGAAGATGAGAGAGGTGTTGGTTGAGTTGGTTACTGAACTTTGAAATGTAATTGAGCTTGAGAATTCTACTTGTAAATAGTGTTCACTGGCCCTTGAAGCTCTGCTTGTGATAGAATAGTTAGTCTGGGATTGTAGATGATTTCTAAACTAAAGCATTGGACTTAAAGCTGTAACTGGTTTGGAGCATCAATACAAGCTGTTTTATGGGATCTTGGTCTATGTTGACGATGATGTTTTTCTCATTGTAACTTGTTATTTTGTTTCTGTTTTCATTGTGTTCATCTTCTCTTATAAAGAACAACATTCATAGAGTTAGGACCTATTGTATATCAGTACCCTTCTCTGACTGGAAATCTTTATCTGAATGTTTTCTTCCAACCTGTGTTATTTGGGAATGATTTAATTTAGTTTAAGCACAGGAATGCTAGCGTTCCCTCGTCCTATTTCCTTAGCTAATTGTTATTCTTGAATGTTATTTTCAATATACGTTAAGTAGAGATGAACTAAGGAAGATATGGTGTGCCTTGGTCCTAGTTTTATCCCCAAAGACTGTCTGAATGTTTCCCTTGGGATGTGTTGAAAGCTGGCTAGTTTGAAAGTACTTACCAAATCTTAGGCCATTCTTTGTTATCTTTGTGTTTGTCTTGAAAGTTACCAAGTAGAGCAGAGCTAGGAGAGGATTTGTGGTGAGCCCGGCCCGCTGGTTTCTACTCCAACAGTTGCCTTCAAGTTACCCTTTGTTTTAAAAATGTTTTCTATTGAAAGTGCATCAAAATCAGGCTACTTTAGAAGTACTTACCTGATCTTATATTAATTTTATGTCTTTCTTAAGTGTATGTCAAAAGTAGGCTAGTTTAGAAGTACTTACCTGATCTTAGGCTTCTCTTTGTTCTTCATCTATTTAAATTCCTCTTCTTTTTGTACCGCTTCATTCCATAAATCAAACTTTAAAGAGACCCTTAGACATAGATGACTTGCCCCATGGACCACTCTTGCCTCTTGTTGTTTCAATTAAACCCTATTATGAATCCATAGCCCAATGGACTAAAACCCGCAATTATATATCTTCGTGGCCAAAGCTTGTTCTATTTGCTTGCAACTTCTCACCTTTGAAACTCTTTTCATTTAGAACTTTCCACCTCAAACAGTAATCATGCTCAACCATCCAAAAAACAAACAAAACCGTCGGCCTTCATAACTAGCCTAATATCATTACCCAAAACTTCAAATACAAATCCATCTTTGCACTTATTGGAGAGATCCCTCTCCGGATTCAGGAGAGCTAGATCCTAGAATCCCAAAGTGGTTGAAATGATGTTCTCCCTGCAGTTGGACTTTTGCCAATCTTTCTAATTACAAGGAACTAAAAGAGGGGTATCTTATGATGAATTATCTATGTATCATATGACTTTATATCTTCATAACTCAAAGCAAAAACATCAGAAAATTCTCTAAAAAGCTCAAGATATCTATGTTTTATATGAGCAGACAGTTTTTTAGACAGTTTCATCTACTGGAGTCCCGTGATTTGGCAGATTGGTATACCAAATGACAAGGCAACATGGAACCAGTCTTTATATTCCTAGGACCTAGCCTTCCTAGAATCAGAGAGGGATCTCTCTATTTGTTTGCAAAGGATATGAACTTGTTTTCTTTTAAGGTTTTATTTTAGGCTAGTTATTAAGTGTGAGGCTTTTTTGTTTGTTTTGGTTGGACATAATGATCAAGAAGCATAGGTAGAATGAGGAAATTTATAAGTCATTGGGCAATGGAGTCAAATGGAAGTAATTATAAGTTAATCAATAGATTGGGGAGTATCATAGGCAAATCTAACTTGGCTAGTCGATCTTCAAGTTTTAAGAGGGTTATGAGATGGACATTAATTTGTAAGAATCAAAAGTTGGGTAAAGGGAAATTAAGAATCCTTTATCATATGTACTTCTCAACAAAGGGACTTAAAATATCACAAAATAATGAAGAGGAACTCAATAGATAGGGCAAACCATAAATTCTACAATCTACACTTGAATAAGTAATATTTCAAGACAAACTTTTACAATGAAATATACAAGGAAAGAAACTCATTTAACTTCTAGTGATTTCATCTTCAAGGACAGAAAACATTTAAGGCACACATATAATTGTAATCAGAGAAGAGGGAACTCCTAACATCCTTGATTATAATTATGAAGATCTCTAAAACAATTATTTAAGCAAGTACAAAGGGTATGATCGAAACAAAACCTCTTTGGAAGACTTTAAAGAATGGTACTTTAGAGAGAGACTTAAAAAAAGTGTTTAAGTGGCAACAAGTAAGCAGGGAAAACCATAAATCATGCTTGAAACCAACTATATTCAACTATTGATGAAATAAACAGGCTTAGGAGGTTCAGAGAGCAATTAAGAATTCTATGAAATGTCCTAGCAGAAGAAAAAATTAAGACAGTGAAGAATAAATAGAACTAAGGTTCTTTCAAAAAGAAATTTCTTAGCCTAAAATTTTTATTATACTGCAACACATAAAGGTGGAAACATAATGAAAATAGGAAATAACAATAACATATTAGAATCACTTCACCAACAACCAAGCTTAGGGATCGAATGATCTAGCCTCCTCCATCAACAAATAAATCAAGACATCCACAAGTTCCAAGACTTCAATTTTCTTTCAACTTCCAAGAGACTATGTATTACTTTTTAGAGTCATCGAATGCCAACAATATAATGAGTTCAGATGTAGCATTTATGTTGAAAATGAGGAGGTGAAGCCTAGGATAGGGTTTGAGTATCATTTATTATAGAGTAAGTGCATTCCTAACCTTGAAGACCATGCAAGGCTCAAGGCAGGAATATCTACAACTACTTCTCTGTTTTAATAACTTCTATCTTAACTTCTAAGGAAAAAATAGGTAAATGAGTTGACTTTAAGGCTTACTCATAACTTTTACAATAGCTGTTTGATAGATAAAATATCTTTGACTTAGCTCAATAATTGCCTATTTTTAGCACTTAGGTGGCTAAAAATATCCTTGAGAGGAATAACTATTGTGAACTGAGTCATTCGAATTTATATTGCATTAGTCTATCCTTTGTTTGTTTTTAATCTCTATCTTAAGCCTTAAAACTCTGTCTTTATGCTTTGCTGTATATTCTTTTAATATTTGATTTGTTTCTTTTGATATTTTTCCTTATCCCTTTAATCACTGACTATCTTCACTTTCTATCTTAATCTCTCTGTTATAAATTAATGTCCTTGATTTTGTTTTTGATATGAGATTAACCCTTTAATCTTTCTTTCCTTCTTCACTGCTTCTTTTGACTGTAATTGTATTTTGTGTGCAAGGGAGGTTTCTTCTTCGTATGAGGGTTTATAACCCATCAAGGATCATGCTTCATCGAGGGTAAACCTTTATGCAAACCCCCTGGCTTTATTTTATGTGATTTTACCTCTCGGATTGTCATCTAAAGGTTAATTTGATTATTTCTTGACCATTGGAATGCCCCATGGGCATCCCACCATTACACCTGCACATAACAAAACACATGTTAGCTATGAAACCTACGAGGAGTGGTAAGACTGCATTTTTTGGGGTTTTGAATCGTCGGGGTTTGCTTGCAGAGGAGGAGAAGGTGTAGGAGCATGGTTCAGAAGGAAAAACCTGGGAAAATTCAAACGGGGATGAAAAGATTTGAATTTTGGGGCGAGGAGGGAGAAAGCGGTTTTGGAAAACCGGAGTGGATTATCACGTGGGTGGAAGCTGGTAAACGGTTTTGGGCCGAACACACGCGATCCCATAGGGTGATTGACGCGTGTCTAGTGGAAAACCACCTATTTCACACGGGCTAAGGGATATTAAACCCATCACAATTTTCAATGCGATATAGTTTTCAAGCTGTTAGATCTTGGGTGATGAGATCTATGGTGCAGAATGATGTAGGGAGAAGTGTGCAGGTTTGGAGGGTGAAGCCCGGGACAGATGACACAATGTGAATGGTCGGCAGGGTTTTGGTGGAAGGCGGGTCCGGGCGTGAAATGACGTGGTGGGTTTTTCGGGTAGTGAGGGGCTGTAATGTAGGCGAGCAAGGTAGGGATGCGACATCCGTTGGATTGGGGGGAACGAATCCTGATCAAAGATGGAGATGCCCTGATGGAAAGGTAAGGCAAGGTGGAGGAAAAGTGGGCCCGCCCTTTAATTTTTCAAAGGTTTAGAGGGGGTTTTTATAATGAAAGGTGGAGGTGAAGTTTATACAGGGGAGGGGTTAAAAATATGCAGAGGGAATGGTTCTATGGGGTTAAGAGAGACCGGGGTCTGAAACGAAAAGGGCTTAACGCATATTTATATAAAAAGGCAGGTTTAGTATAAAAACAGGGTTTTTATAAAGTTTCAAGAAGGTTTGATAGGCTCAAAAGCTAGATTTAAACAATATAAAATGGGATTTTTACATTGTTTTAAGGTTTGTTTAGAGGAAAGATGATGAATGAGGGGGTCTCAAGAGTGTTTTGAGAAAGGGAAAAAGTGGGTTTTTTTAGAGGAAAAGGGTTATGAATGTGAGTGGGGGTAAGGTGTTGGAATGAGGCAAACAAGCCTAAAATGATTTAGTCTTTCTTTGCAGCAGTGGTAGATTTTTAGGAGGCATAGAGAGGGAAAATATAGTAAAAATAGTTAGTTTAGGATGATGAAGGTAGTGCGATTTCTAGAACTCACAATATTTCTCAAATGTTGTTTCTAGAAATCTAGGATTATAACTTAGTCATCTCTTGATATCAAACAAATTTACTGATGTCTAACAGTGGGTCCACTTGGCGAGGGAAGCTTTCCTTTCAAGGTGTCCATAACTCTAGTTTATCAAATCTCTGAGTTTCAACAGAGTAGTGCATTTTCATTGGGAATATTTTCCCTTCTTTTTCACTTGCTAATATTTCTTTGAAGTGACAATCTTTTCAATCTGCAACATATGATTTCCTTTTGGAAGTATGTCTACCTACCTAATCCTATTTGTCCTAACATTTTTTATTCTTTGAGTACACTTGAAATGGAAAACTCTTTGACATTTTATTTTTGAAAACAGAAATAAACTATCTACCTCTACTCTTCTTCCTTCCAAGAGTTCAGATTAAACTAGTGAACTCTTTTTATTCTCTACCTAAAACTATTTGACTGCCAATATTAAGTTGTTTGGCAGTCTTGATTCTCTAAACTATTGACATGAAATTTAAAGGATGATTCAAATCAGGATTAGATAGTCTAATTTACCATGGTTGTGGCATTGGAACAAGCTTCACACAAGCATTATTTTGCATAAAAAGTAACTTAGAAAGATAAGGGATGTAATCTATCATGTGAAATGCATCCCCATATTTCTCTTTGGTTCTGTATTGAGCATGTGGAACCAGTATCTTATATTCCCTAATCTATCTTTCTTGATAACTCAAGTTTTAGATAATCTTAACAATCATTGTTTTTACTAACTTATCAACATAAATTTAAAGCATGTTCAGCCATGATTAGGCTAGATGACTGAACAAGATATATTTTTGAATCAGTAGTCGCATTAAGGCTTGCACACTTTCAGTAGTACTGTTTTTTGGGTATGGGGTTTTACCTCTTTTGAATTTTCCATCTTTTCATTTCTTTTATTGTTTTTACAATTTTTTTTGTCAAGATTTTCTCATGTAATGTTTATGTATAATGAATGAAAGCTCTGAAACTAAGATTCTTGACAGAAATAGTGTTTGAGCATCCTCCCATTGAAAGGACCTCCAAATAACTCTTTTCCATTCAGCCCTTGCAAAAATAAAGCATTATGACCCCTAATTGAGTGAATGATATAAGGCCCTTTCCACAGATTCTCAAATTCTCCATGTTTACCTTTATCTTCCCTTCTAGAATCCCATTTTAGGACTGTATCTCCAACTTGAAAATTATTAGCTTTAGTTCTTCTGTCAAAGATATTTTTGATGCCCTCTTGTATTTCTTATGTCCTTTTATACACTTCCTCTCTTGTATGTTGTAAATGAATGGCCTGATTTAGCCTTCTCTGCATGTTATTTTCTTCTGATTGTACTTCTTGGAGAAGTTTCATGACTGGGACTCCCAAGGATGTTGGGAAAACTGCATCCATACCATATACCAACTGATAGGGAGACATGTTGATGGATTTATTTGTGGTTAATCTATCAGCCCATAAAGCATGAATTAGCTTAATATGCCATGATTTCTGATTTTTTTCCAGCACTCTTTTGATAATGTTGATCAAATTTTTGTTGTAGGATTCAACAATTCCATTTCTCCGAGGGTAGTAAGCTATGGAATTCCACAATGTGATATGATATTTATATTAGAAGTCAACTATTCTTTTGGATTTGAAGGTAGCAGCATTGTCTGTAATGATCTTTCTAGGACAACCAAATATAGCTAATATGTTGGTCTCAAGGAACTTGATAATGACTGAGTCAGTAGAAGTTCTAGAAGGGATGGCTTCTATCCACTTGGTAAAATAATCTATGGAAATAAGGATCCACTTGTGCTAGGCAGATGAGGTTAGGTGAATTTATCCAATGAATTCTAAACCCCACTGCTGAAAGAGAGTCTTAACACTGATGGGATGCAAAGGTAAAGGTAGGAGTTCTCTTTTGCCATAAAAAAATTGACACTTATGGCAAGTCATGACTATTTTTTTAGTATCAAGGAAAAGGGTGGGCCAATAATAGCTAGCTCTAAGAATATTTTTTGTTGTGGTATTCCAGTAAATTTGGCCTCTACATTCTCCCTCGTGCATCTCATGCATGATTTTTCCTGCATCATTCTCAAGAAAAAATTTAAGCAATATGCCAACAACATTTTTCCAATATAATACTCCATATAGAATGCAATAATTTAAATATTTCTATTTCAAGAATCTAGTTTTAGTATTTAATAAAGAAGGAGCAGTATTAACATAAAGAAGCACTTAAATAATATCAGCGTACCAAGATGAATTCAGGAAATTTTCTTCAATGTATGGAGCAGTGAATTCTTCTTGTTCTTCTAAAACATCAACCATATTCATATCTAAGGCTTGAAAATTTGATTCTGCCATGAATTTTACTAATCCATATCCTTTAATCATCTTGGTAGGCCTGATTTCTTAATAATATTCTAATATAATAACAATCTATTTTCCCCTTTTACCATCAGGGTCTTGATTTATAATGTCCTTGACAGCTGTGTGTGGGACAAAAGCAATGATATGTGAGTGTAATATGTAGACTCGGAAGTCTTTCAATGCTTTTACCAAGGTTAAGGCTTGTTTCTCCATGATGTTATATTTGAGTGGATCATCTCGTAAGGCTACACTTAAGAAGGATATTGGTTGTTCTTAGCCCATGTTATTCTTTTGCAACAACACTGCAACAATGGTGTGTTCAGATGCAAATGAAAAAAATGTAGAAATCCTTGGTGAAATCAGGACTGATAAGAACTGGTGTTTGAGTGAGAGCTTGTTTCACCATTTCAAATGACTGTTTGGATTCTAAGGTCCATTTAAATCTCATTTCCTTTTTTAGCATGTTTGTGATATTCCTCAAAATTTCAGCAAGGTTAGCGATGAACCTTCTCAAAAAGTTGATCTTCCCAATGAAAGATTGAAATTCTTTGAGGTTTCTAGGATGGTTGATTTTCAATATGCCTTCAATCCTTTTGGGATCTGCTTTGATTTGTTCTTTAGAAATTATTTTGCCTAGGAGTTTTCTTTACTTTAGCCCAAACAAGGTTTTCTTGGGATTCAAAGATAGGCCATATTTCCTGCATTTCTCAAAAACTTTTCATAATTGGACTAAGTGTTCTTTGTCATTTTTGGAGAAAACAGTGATGTCATCAAGGGAAATGATTATGAAATAGCCTATGTCTTCTGAGAAATCCATGTCCATGGCCCTCTAGAATGTGTCCCCTACATTCATCAAACCAAATGGCATTTTAACATACATGAATGTACCCCAAGATGTGGTGAAAGCAGTTTTGTGTTGATCACTTGGGAATAATAGCACTTGGTTGTAGCCTAAAAAACCATCCAAGAGTGAGATTCTCTTAGATCCAACCACCTTTTAGAGTATATGATCTATTTTAGGCAAGGGATAGTGATCTTTTAGGGAGGCTTTATTCATATTTCTAAAGTCAATGCAAAGCCTAATTTCCCCAGTCTTCTTCCTAACAGATACAAGGTTGGAAACCAATTGTGAATATCTAAGAGGGACTATAATCCAAACATCATACACCTTTTTGATCTCTTTCTCAACTAAAGGTAGTAAAGCATGGTTTATCCTTCTTATTTTTTGTTTGAAAGGTTTCTGATTTTCCTTAAGAGGAATTTTGGGTTGAATAATGCTAGTATCATATGATTTCAGATCTTTGTATCCCCATGCAAACACATCTCCAAACTCTTTGAAAAGTTAAATGTATTCTTGTTTAATATGAGCAGGAAGAGTGCTAGATAGCTTTATCATTTTGGGTTCATTTTGTTGCCTATGTTATGTTCTTCTACATTAGCTTCTATAGGCTCCATCTTTAGTTTTTTAGCTACATCATTGGAGTCAAAAAACTCTTCTAATGGTGTAAGACCCCTTGGTATTGAATCATTTTTGCATTGTAAAACTTCAAGGTCCTTTTGATCTGGTTTTTAAAATAATTTTGTCTTATAAAGATGTTCCAATTGGTTTATATCAGCAATAGAGGACAACTCTGTTTTAGGGGTTTGTTTTTCATCAAAACATTCTTCTTCATGGCTTAAGCTAAGTGTTGGTATAGCAAAATAATTTTTAGATTGTAGAAAATCATCAATGTGTTTATCTCCCTCAAACACTTACCAATAGTTTTCAGTGTCAGGTACTGTAGGCCTATTTTTTACTTTAATAGTGAACATTTCATTTAACAAATGTTTTTGACAATTGCTGGCAGCAAAGGCAAGCTCATTTGCAAGGTTATTTTGAGCTCTAGGGATGAAATTGAGTTCATATTTTTCAGAACTTTTCAGGAGATCTAGGGCAGAATTCCTATATTATTTTAATATTGGTTTTTTGGATGTATAATCCCCTTTTATTTGCCTAATAATCAGCTCTGAATCTCCTTGGACTGATATTTTCTTGGCTTCTAAATCTTTGAGCAAATGCAGGCCAAGAATGAGGGCTTCATATTCTGCAATATTAGGGCATGGAAAAACAACTTTGTAGGAATGTCTTATGTTTGTATTATGTAATCATACACCAGCTCCAGAACCAGCTTTTCTACAAGAGCCATCAAAGCTCATTGTCCAAAGTGTTTCTATTTCACATTCATCCTTATTTTGTTGTTCAATACTGCTAAAGTTTGAGCTATCATGTTTTCCATTTGAGGGCAGATTTGGCTGTTCAAGTGGGCTTAATTCCTTTTTATTTTCATCTTCTTGTATGTTGATTTCCTCTTTATTAAACAAGATAAATGAATCAAGATTTGAATTAATGGAATAAAAAGGAGTGTTCTTTGGCCTATCTATGTTTCTTACCATATATTTCATGTGAGATTCCCTGTATAACCTTCTTGTTTGGTTAAAAACTGGAATGGTAGCATAAGACATGTCCATTTGAAGGTTCCCCTGAAGTTTGGCTCCCCATGATCTGGATAAAAGCATGCCATACTTTGGGGGAATGTCAGCAACAAATATGTCCATAACTAGACCCTTAGCAGGAATTTGTGCTAGATCGACACATAAATCCTTGATTAGACCTAAACATTTGACTCTACTTGAATCAAAGGAATACAGGTATTTGTAAGGTTTGGTAATTTCTAGGCCTAATCTCTCCGTCACTACTTTTGGCATGAGATTGTGAGAGGCACCAGAGTCTAGCATGGAATTGTGTAAGATTTTACCATGTATATTTAAGCTGACATAAAATGGAGGAATGATTCATTCTTGGTATTTTCCTTCTACTTCAGGACCAAAAATCAATTCTAGTTTATCATCTGTCAAGTTTAAAGTATCAGTATCATTTCCTATATTTCAAGTTTTCAAAACTTGGTTTCTGTATACATCATGGGTTACTAGTTCTGCTAAGGGTATGCTAATTTTGATCTTGGAAATTTCACCCTCAAGGCTAAAAGGGACTAATGTTTTTGACATATTTACATCTATTTTCTCAATCATAGTATTTTCAACAATTCTGATTTGCTGAGTTTTATTAGGACCGTTATTTTGGACAGATTTCTCAGGGCCATTAGCAGAAGTATTAGGGCATCTTGGATCAACACTTAGCTGACTGGTTTTGTCTTTTTTTAAGCCAGTTTTCTTAGCCACATTGTAAGAACCGTTTGTTGTCTTTTTAGGAAGGTTTTCTGAGGTATTCCTAAAAGCAGTGTTTGTGTTTTTATCATTGGAAGCCTCTTGGTTCCTTTTGATTCTAAGATCATATTGTCTGTGAACCTCCATTATAGAATTTTCAAACCCCAATTGGCAGTCTTTAGAATCCTCATGATTTCTTTCAGTTTTTTCTGAGGAAAAGAATCCTTGTTCTTCTTTAGTGATGAAAGCATCACCCTCACTGTCAGATCTTATTAAATTCACATGATTTTCTTCTAGCATTTTTGTATCCCTTTCTTCCTCTTGATCTACATAGTTTTCCTGAAAAGGGGGTCTAATTTGTTGTTCATTATCTCTTTGTCTATTTTGAATAAGGTCCCTTCTAAAATTGGGATTTCTATTTCTATTTTGGGGATTTATTTGGTTCTCTCTAGGGGACACTCTATCATTTAAGTTTATCTTTTGCAGCATTATTTCTATCAATTTTGGCATCAGATGATGAGGTTGATGCCATTGTTTCATATTTATATGTAACTCTTTTTTCTAATTTCAACCTAGCTCTTTTGTCAATCATATTTTCTTCTACACTTATAGCTCCGCTCTGCATATCTTCTAAGGTCAAGGGGTCTCTTTCTCTTAGCTGGTGTTGGGCCTTGAAATTGTCATTCACTTCCATTACATTTTCACTTATATTTCCATATTAACACCTTCACTCCACTTCCATTTCATTACATTTACCTTACCATTATCAATATTGGGTTACATTTATGTTTTTCCAAACTTTATTAATTCTTAGCATTTTTAAGTGAATTTGTGGTTAAAAATTAGAAAATAATGTGCATATGCTTATACCTAACAAGTGGGATGAGATTGTTGCCATGTGTAGGTCAAAATGAAGCTTCTAAAAGACCTTTATGTGGCCTACCAAAACCAAATTCGAATTTGAGTGGAGAAGATCATGGGATCATGAGGATATGTGTCTCATTTCCTTTTTGTATTGAAACTCTAAGAAGATATGTGTCTCATTTCCTATTTTGTATTGAAACTCTAAAAAGACATGTGTCTTATCATTTCCTATTTTGATTGTAACTCTAGAGATAGAGGGAGAGATTTATGGATTCTCATTAATGAGATAACTTCTCATATTTTTGTATAAATAGGGGAAGCTTTCTTCTCTCATGGATGTGAAAAGAATAGGAAAAGAAGAGAAGAGATTGTAAAGTGTTTTGTAACAAGGCTTGAGATGGAATGGGATGTTGGTTTTTGAGTTTATCAATAAAAAAGTTCTTTGATGATGTTTTGATCACATCTTCAAGGATCTAAGGAATTCACTGAATTGGTAGCAGAAGGCCCCTGCTGCTAAGGAGGTTTCATGTGTTTTCTAGCTAAGTTTATTTCAGTTTCTGTTTAGTATTTCTCTTTACTTTTTGCTCAATTATTGCTTTCATAATTTGCAATTGTTGGTTCAAACTAAGTAAAAGCTATTGAATAATAGATAAGTGACTTATAGGAAAAGTGATTGCCTAGGTTTCATTTCTTGTCTTTCATATTCAACAGCTGCTGTGCTCGACCAAGAAAAGACCATTTAAATCTTAAATTAAAATGGTTAGTGACTTATAGATATAGTAATTGTCCAGCATTTTATTTCATATCATAGGAGATCCTCATTACACTACAATTAATCTTTTTCAAAAGCTCTTCCAATAAATCTTAATTGAATGAATTGGATTCAGTTGTAATGTTTGAGTTATTAGTTGTCATAGGAGATCCTCATTACACTACAATTAATCTTTTTCAAAAGTTCTTCCAATAAATCTTAATTGAATGAATTGGATTCAGTTGTAATTTTTGAGTTATTAGTTGTTTTAGCATTTTATTTCATATCATAGGAGATCCTCATTACACTACAATTAATATTTTTCAAAAGCTCTTCTAATAATTCTTAATTGAATGAATTGGATTCAGTTGTAATGTTTGAGTTATTAGTTGTTTCAGCATTTTATTTCATGTCATAGGAGATCCTCATTACACTAAAATTAATCTTTTTCAAAATCTCTTCCAATAAATCTTAATTGAATGAATTGGATTCAATTGTAATTTTTGAGTTATTAGTTGTTTTCATTTCTTGAATTCCCAATTAAGCTGCAATATCCATGGATTAGGATTTCTAGTTTTCATCATTTCTTAATTAGAAAATAGAAAAATAAAACTCGGCTTTAATTCATTTGACAACATTTCATTTTCCTTCATTTTTAAATAGATTTAATCTCATATTTCTAGTCTAGAATAGGATGCTAAGGATCAAAATATAAAAACTCTCAAAACATCAATAAAACATTAAAACTGTTAGCCACCTATAAAATTTTTTATATAAAAAGGTGGCTAAATCATTTTTGGAGCCTTCAAGAAATAGTTTTATTGCTAAAAGTGTTATCTCTTAAAGACTCATGAAGACATCATGCCATCTGTTTAATCTTCACTGCTGTTTCCTTTTCAAACTCAGAAATTCTGTTGTTTTCCATGAAGAAAAGACTGCTGCAAAAATCCATTTTTCCCCTCCCTCCATTCAAAACTAACCTTCATTTTATTCCCTCTTTCCCCCATTAAATTCTTCTATTTTTTCATTTATTCCCCTTTCCCCTTCATGAAAATCCTTTTACAAGGTTTTAAACTCATTTTTGAGCCTTACCGAAACCCCCAAATCCATCAAAAACCTTGAAAAATTTCATAAAAATAAATTTTTTTAACTACAGGCTTAAGCCCCTTTGGGCTAAGTCCTAACCACTTCCCCACCGTATGCCTTGGTGTTGGAACCAAGCGCTAAGCCCATTTGGCGCTTATCGCATTGGAGAAATTGGAGCGCACAAGTCTATTTGTTATGTTGAAACGTCCGATGCGATTGGCCCTTCATATATAGGCCCCGAGTCTTCTACCGCTTCATATAACCTTCACAGCCCGTAATCGGGTGCTAAACTATGAAAAGAATCATTCCCGATTCTATTTTTCCTTTGTAAATTCATAAAAGCCCATTTTTTAATGTTATAAAGGAAACCCGTCGGTTCATGTTTTTAATGAAAAACCATCATTGATTTGTTTTCCCGATCAACGATCCATATAATCTCGCATCAGAGATTTGTTAATGGGTAGATTGAAAATCCCACACCCTCATTCCGATGCTGATTGGCACCCTTTTATATAGCCCTGGTCCCTTTGATTTTCATATAAACCATTGGCCCCGCAATCGGGCGCCAAACCTTATATATATATCCCGCCCCATAGCCAATAAACCTTTGTTTTTAATTAAATTCTGCCCTTTTTATATATTATAAAGAGGTCCCGCCATTCATTGGTTAAACCCATTACCGACCGTTGATCTAAAGCCGATCAATGATCGGCGCAGTATCACATCACATGTTTTATCAGGTGCATTTTATTCCCCCTTCCGATTGACTACCCCCGATGGATCCTCCGTCATTGGATCTATCCGCCACATCTCCGATCCAACGACCCTTATTTGCTCCGATCATGAGCCCTTTCCTCCACCTTGAACCCCTCCGATTCATCCTCCATCGTCGATCTGATCTGCAGATCGACGGTCCATAGTCAATCACTTCGGCGCACCTCTATCCGTTGCCTCTGCCGATCGCGAAGCTCTGATTGCATCTGGGTCATCCACGTGTCTAGATTGGATGATCTAGATTGCATCTCCCAACTTTGGTTTAAAATAATATACCCCTTGTGTAATGTTTTATGACCAATCTCAGCCGTTGATCTCTGCAGATCAACAACCCATATTAACCCCTTTCTCCACCTTTGTATTATTTCATTTAACCCAGATCAAATCTCCACCGTTGATCCTGTACATCTAACGGTTCAAAATAACTCTGACAGGCTTGACCCCTGTGGGTCCTGCCTCCTTCCAGATCTAACCTCCACCGTCGATTCCCTGATCGGACAGTCCATAATAAAACCACCCTTCCTTTTATCCATCGCACAGCTGTTCGATATCGCACTCACTCCCCACTGTCAGATCTGAGACCCTAGATCTAACGGCTGGTACGCAGTTTCGCGTAACTTTAAGCATGGGTGATAATTCTCCAAAATCACACGATATGGGTGGTATTCAAAATCCACATGTTAGCCTTTGATGCATATCGCGTCCAAAAATCTAAAACTGCTTTTCTGCCGTTCTGCCATGCGAAACCCATGGTTTTTTTCCTCTGAAACCATTTTTCCCCTTTTCATTGTGTTTTATCGCGTTATGTTTCCCGCCGTTGATCTCTACAGATCAACGGCTCAGATCTAATCTGGCCTTACACCATCGCCCTCCGCCTTTTCCAAAGGGCTTTCAACGTGTAGTCTCCGCCGTTGATGTCAGGGTCCAATCTGATCCAACGATCTATGATCGTTCGGAAACCCCAATTTCCATTTTTACATAGATTTCTCTGCCAAAGGGTATTTTAACCTTTTTCCTTTGTATTTATTCACTATTTCCACCTTTTTATTATAGAACGACTCATTCTCTTTGTATGTCCACAACCAATCTCGACCGTTGATTCGACATGGATCAATGGCTCTGACTTAATTCTTCACTGCTTTCCTCTTTGAACTTCTATGCACCATCTCCACCATTGGATGCCCTCATCCAATGTCCATGCTCTTGACCGCAACCTCCTAAGCAGTCTTACCCAAATAAACGCAGGATTTATTAAATTTTATTGTTTTATGCAAGTTTTAATGGTTTTTCCATTATATTGAAGAAAAGCCAGAGGTCGGGGATGATGATCCCCACGCCTTTGTTCACAAAAGAGAAGCCATCCACAGGTTCAACGCCACGTTTCATTGGTGCATCATGAGCAGTGATGCCATATGAGCCCTCTGTGGTACCTGCACATCAACAAGACATAGTAAGATTAAATCCAATCAAATAGTATCAGTGTCGAAGACCTAAACACAGTAGAACTGAAGATTAAAGATTAAATCCATAGTTTAATGGATTACGGCTAAGATCGACTATCAAAAGCCTAATCCATTAAATTAAACACAGTTAAATACAAATCAATAATATCTATCAGAAAAAGAGCCTCCACTGCCACATAAGATGCTAATTGATTCCTCTCCGCTACCTAATGCCACCTGTAACTTCACCGCATTTGATAGAGGCTGAGTAATGACCAGAACAGAGGATATTTTCCTCATTACAGCTGAGCAGTTATTCCATGCCAAATAGATTTATTGCAAAAGATGACATAGAGCCTTCAAAGTCAACAAAAGCTCCCACCGAGCTTAATTCTTAATGTAAAAACAATTAATACAGAGTACATATCTGTAAAATTCTCCATCGAGCCCCTCAAAGGCCGAGAAGTATTAAATCTGTATTAATTGAACCTGGGAGATATTTTATCAGATCCCACCTCCTCATTTCTTCTATAAATACTTATGTAGAAGATGAGACAATGTTGGTTGCAGAACTTTGAAATATACTTGTGCTCGAATTTTCTACTTGTAAATAGTGCTCAAAGGCTCTTGAAGCTCTGTTTGTGATAGAATCATTAGGGTGAGAAGGGAAGATGATTTCTGAACTAAAACATTGGCCCTGAAGACTGTAACTGGTTTGACATCAATAACAAGCTGTTCCTTGGGATCCTAGTCTATATCACTATTGAAGTGCTCCTTTCCGTGCAATTGTTTTCCTTTTTTGTATGCAAATTTGTCCATTAATTATCTGATAAAGAACATCAAGCATAGAGTTAGGACCTACTGTTTACAGTACCCTTCTCTGACTGATAAGCTTTATCTCAATGTTTTCCTCCAATTTTTTTATTTAAGAATGATTCAATACAGTTTAAACAGTTAGGAATGCTGGCATTCCCTCGTCCTATTGTTTTCTTTAAACATTATTCTTGAATGTTATTTTCATGGTTTGCTTATTAAATTTAGACTAGAAAAGTGACAGTGTGCTCTGTTTTCTAGTTTCTATCTCCAAAGGTGAATTCTGAAAGTTTCCCTTAGTGTTTGCTGAAAGCAAACTAGGTTTAAAAGTACCTTATCTGATATTAAGTTGCATTTTGTTTCTCTTATGTGTTTTCATACTTTATGAAGGTAATTAAGCGGATTACTGGATTTTTGTATATTGAGTTACTTTAATACAAACTTGCCCAAGAAATTTATGGTGAGCCATGTTCTTGGTTGGTTTTAAATAGTTACTTAAGAGGCTTTTCTTGTTTGGACTGACTATAAATCCTTGTTGAAATTATTATCAGTTTCCACCCCTCAAACACTTTATTGTTTCCATTCCATCATTTTATCTCAAATTATCTTGTGATATAGATGACTTGCCCCTTGGATCACTCTTGATGTTGTTGCTCAATTAAAGCCCTATTATGACTCCATAGCCCAATCGACTAAAGCCCAACGTTATATCTATCTTTTTAGCCAAATTTTATTCTGATTTCTTACAACTTCACACCTTTGAAACTATTTCCATTTAGGACTTTCCACTCAAATAATAATCATGCTCAACCATCCAAAACAAACAAAAACCCTCAGACTTCATAACTAGCCTAATATCATTACCCAAAAGCTTTAAAGATAAATCCATCTTTGCACTTATTGGAGAGATCCCTCTTTGGATTCAAGAGAGCTAGATCGTAGAATCCCAAAGTGGTTGAAATAATGTTCTCTCTGTAGTTTGACTTTTCCAATCTTGCAAATTACAGGGAGCTAACATTTTTGGTGACTCCACTGGGTACTGAGTTGAATTTTCATCTTAGGTTTCCTTAAAAACTTTATAAAAACCCCGTGAGTAAGAGCAGCCTCTTCAAGCACTACCAAACCAGTGGTAATCATGGTAAAACTTGTTTGAATTAGTGACAAACTAGGAAAACCCTAGGATTCTCATAAGAGTTTATCTAACCTTGAAGGATCAGCTAGCTTAGCCATAAGAGTAGACTGTCTTTGTTTCATAACCGTAGCTAAGTTTTGAAACATATTTAGGACACTCTTAGAACCAATAGGACTGAAAGATAACTCAGAAAATCCAAAAATATTTCAGATTGGCATTCAATAAACATGGTGGTGGACCATAAAACCTTTTACCTCCAAAAGAGCTAAAAACTTCCACGTGGCGACTCCACAATCATGAAAAGACCTTAAGACTCCACTGAGAAGAACCATTATCATTATAACATCATTTAAACTTAGTAAGAGGACTGTAGGCTTAAAATTTGTGTAAAACAGATTAGTTAACCTCTTAAAGACTATCATATCTAGTTGAACTTTTCTTGTTTATTTGGGTCTAAAAACACAACATAGTGGCTCCTAGAAAGATTCATACTAGAGCCTATCCTGACCCAGACCCACCTGAGATAGTTGATAACCCTGAAATTTTTATTAGGAAGTCTCCTAGGATTAAATCTTCAACTGTTTTCAGATCACCCTTGAGAGCTAATTCAGTTCCTGAAAACCTTGCAGCTCTACAAAAATCACAAGTAGACTTAAGAAATCCATTTAGAACTAGGTCAATTAATGATTTAGATTAGCTAGATTCTGAGTCTTCACTTTCATCTCCTGAAACAAGTGAACATCTTGGTAGTAGAGAAACAACACCACCTGATTTACATTTCCTTCAAAATTTAGGTGTCTCTCATCCAAGATCAGCTCAGCAATCTATTCCTGGTCCATCCACATCTTCTCATCCTACATCCATTGTTCAAACCACTCCACTTCAGCCCACCTTTTCTCTTGTTAATCCACCTCCACCTCCTACAATGGCAGCATGGTATGCTCCCTTAGTCCTTCCTATACCATTAGTCAATCTTCCACAGCACTATCAGTCCAAAATACCATTATATGATGCTAGTAATTCTACTACTGCATCACAAAATGTGGATAAGATGAATGACTACTTTGATAGAAATGAAATTGATGATGAATCTGTCAAGCTTAGATTATTTTCTCAGAGTCTAGGGGGAGAAGTAAGAAAATGGTTTAAAGGCTTAGCCCCCCATAGTATCAATGATCTCCAAGCCTTCCATCAGAAATTCTTAAACAAATGGGAAGGGAAGAAGAATCCTCTCCAAATAATTTCTGATTACAAGAACCTCCACAGAAACACTAGGGAAATTGTACAAGATTACTGCACTATATTTAACAGTGTGTATAATGCACTTCCCCTAGATCTAAAACCTCCACAGGGCTCAGCGTTAAACAATTTTCTTGAAGGGTTTGATCCCGAAATGGCTTATCAGCTGAGAGAGAGAGATCCTTTAACCCTTGAAGATATGCAAAAAGGAGCTCTTGCTATGGAAGTTAACTTAATGGAGAAAAGAGAAAGAATGAAGAATGAGAAGAGAGTGTCCTTCCGAGAGGAATCCACACCTTCTACTTCCATCTCAAAGATGGAAAGAATGATGGAGGAGATGATGAAGAAAATGAGCATCCTTGAGAGAGCACAAGCAAGTCAAAACCAAACTGCTCCTCAAAAAAGAAACCAAAACTAGAATCAAAATTTCAGAAGAAACCAAACTCTAAACAGACTTAGCAAAGATGATCAACAGATCACTCCTCCCTTTCATCAAAAATATGTGAGTGAGGTTGAAGAAACAGATGAGCAAATAGAGGAAGGTGATATTAACATGTTGGGAGTAGATAATGATGACTTTGAGGTTCATTATGATAGAAAACAAGGTATTTACACACCTTATGATGACAAAAGAGGTGATGATGAAAGTTATTATCAAGACATGGAAAATGTTATCATAGAGTCTCAAAAAGAGTATGACCTTCGAAGTAAAACCAATCAAGAAACTCGCAAAACCAAAACCTCTGATAAATCTTCACAAAATAGCATTGTAAACAAACCCAAAATTGTAAAACAAAAAGACAAAATAGTGGCTGGACATTCTAATAAAGGTAAAGAGAAAGGCACTCAAAATAGTAAAAAACAGAGTGCAGACCTTAGTAATGTTAGCACTTCAGCTAATACTCATGTTAAAATAATTTTTTCAAATGTAAATAGAGCAAATCAGCAAATAGATTTTGCTGACAGAGTGGAAGTTAATAAGGCTGAAACAAGTACTTCAAAGAATCAGATTCCTTTTAGCCTAGAGCAGGAAATTTCAAGAATTAAAATCTATGTTCCCCTTACTGAGTTAGCTGCCCAGAATGTATATAGATATCAAATTTTGAAGGCTTTTAATATAGAGGAGAATAATGACACTGTCAATCTTAATGATGACCAACCAGAACTTACTTTTGGTCCAATGATTGAAGGTAGATATCAAGAGGGACCTATTCCTCCTTTTTACTTAAGTTTAAATGTTCATGACAAGAATTTTCACAATGCTATGCATGATTCAGGGGCCTCTCATAATTTAATGCTCAAAGCTGTAATGGAGAACCTGGGTCTAGAAATCACCAGACCTTATAAAGACCTTTACTCCTTTGACTCAAGCAGAGTGAAACGTTTAGGATTAATAAAAGACCTCTACGTTAACTTAGCGCAGATTCCAGCCAAATGCTTAGTCATGGATATTGTTGTGGTTGATGTACCCCCAAAGTATAGAATGCTGTTATTAGGATCTTGGGGGCTAAGTTACAAGGGACTATGCAAATGGACATGACCTAGGCGACCATCCCTGTTTTCAATCAGACCAGAAGACTTTACAGGGATTCAAATATGCAGTACATGGTTACTAGTCAAGACAGACCACAAAAATCCCCTCTGTATTCTGCAAATATAGGCCTCAATTCTTTTATCATGTTTAATGATGAATCATTCAGTGAACAAGTTACTTTAACTAAATTAATGGCCAATAGAGAGGAAGAGGTGAATACCACAGAAGTGTCAAAACATTTTGCTGCATTTGAAAAATTTAGCAAACAAAATACAGGTCTTGAGCTAAAATTCATGTGTCCTTCGCTTTTTAACCTAGGCAGTCAAGAAAGCATTCCTCAACACAATGAAAAAACTGAGGAATAAAAAAAAATTCAATAGAGTGCTGATATTCAACAACAATCCGAAAGCACTACGGTTGAAGAGGATAGTACACAAGATAAACCTGAAACTAGTCCTCTGTGGAGTATGAACTTTGACGGGTCGTGCACTAGAAGCAATGCTGGTACAGGTGTCTGGATTCGTAACACTGAAAACAACCAAACAGAGAACATTTCCAGTAGATTAAACTTCCAGTGTTCGAATGACATAGTAGAATATGAATCCATTCTTTTAGGCTTACATATGTTGAAAAAGTTAGGAGCCAAAAGAATTAAAGTCCATGGGGATTCAGAATTAATCATTAGGCAGGTCAACGGGGAATACAACGCTAATCACCCTAGACTTAGGGCCTACGAAATGATGTCGTGGACCTTTTGAAAACTTTTGAGGAGTCCCAGTTAATTTTTGTCCCGAGAAAAAGAAATATCGCAACCCACAGCTTAACTTTCGTAGCTAGAACATGCTTAATGTAATTTGAAACCAAAGAATGTCCAACTCAGATTAAATTCAGACCAGCCGTTCCTGATAAGGAAAAATATTGGCAAGTGTTCGACGGGGACAAACAAATAGAAGACTTCATGCAATTCAGAAATGAATTTGAACTACACATTTCGAATTCAGATTATGAAACAGACTGCAATAGTGAAGAAAATTTTCTTGGTGAAGAAGAACAGTCTCCTGAGGTTGCCAATATAAATCTACTGTCTAGCAAACTTAAAAACAAAACCGAGATGAGTGCAGAGTTAGAAACAAAGGACTTAGAAACCCTGCACTCTACAGATCAGAGTTTGCCAAAGGGTCTGGCCCCTTTACAAGAGTTGTCTTATTTTAACAATGTGTCCAAGAAGCCAAAACTGGAGCCTACAGAGACTGAAGTGGAGGAGTGAAATATAGGCAGTGAACTAAAACCAATGATGATCAAGCTGTCTAAAACTTTACCAACTCACATTAAACTCAAATACATAGAGCTGTTCAAAGAATTTTCTAATGTTTTTGCGTGGAGTTACGAAGATCTGAAATCCTATGACACTGAAATAATTCAGCATAAAATTCCTCTCAAGGAAAACAAAAAACCATTCAAACAGAAGCTGTGCAGAATAAACCCTCTTCAGCTGCCTTTGGTTGAGAAGGAAATCAAGAAAATGTATAATGGTAGTATTATTGTCCCGATTAGATATTTTGAGTGGGTGTCTAATTTGGTGTCAGTTAGGAAGAAAACAGGAGAGATTGGGCTTTGTATAGACTTTAGAGATTTAAACAAAGCTTCACTCAAGGACAACCACCCTTTACCCAAGATGGACCATATTTTACAAAGGGTAGTTGGTTCAAAAATAATTTCTTTGCTTGATGGCTACTGAAGGTATAATCAGATTCTAGTTTACCCTGATGATCAATTAAAGACAACTTTTACTACACCTTGGGGCACTTTCATGTATGTGAAAATTCCCTTTGGTCTAATGAATGTTGGTGCAACATTCCAAAGAGCCATGGAATTAGCGTTCTCGGAAGAATTGGGCTACTTCATCATTATATACCTTGATGATGTCACTATTTTTTCAAAGACAGATGAAGAGCACTTAGAACATTTGAGAACAATTTTCGAGAGATGCAGAAAGTTTGGGATATTTTTAAACCATAAGAAAACACTATTCGGTCTCGAAGAAGGTAAACTTCTTGGGAACATTATTTTAGAAGAGGGTATTATGATATATCCTAAGAGGATTGAGGCCATATTGCAAATCTCTCATCCTCGAAACATCAAGGAACTACAATCTTTCATTGGAAAGATTAATTTCTTGAGAAGGTTCATACCCAACTTGGCTGAGCTCCTTAGGAATATAACAAACATGTTGAAGAAGGAGAAAGGGGTGAAATGGACCTTGGAAGCAAAGCATTCCTTTGAGCTGGTGAAACAAGTGTTAACCAAAACACCAGTCTTGATCAGTCCTGATTTTTCAAAAGATTTTTATATTTTTTCATTTTCATCAAAACATACAATAGCTATTGTCCTTTTACAGAAAAATCCACAAGGACAAGAGAAGCCTATTGCATTCTTTAGCAAGGCTTTGAGGGATGCCCCTTTGAAGTATAAAATTATGGAAAAGAAAGCCTTTTCTTTGGTTAAGGCTTTAAAATACTTCAGAGTATACATCTTGCACTCACGCATCATTTCCTTTGTCCCAAATTTAGTTATGAAAGACATTCTAACACAGGACCCATATGGTAAGAGAGGTAAGTGGATAGTTGTTATTCTTGAATATGATTTAGAGATAAGGCCCACTAAACTCATTAAAGGCCAAGGTCTAGCTAGATTAATGGCTGAATCAAATTTTGAAGTTCTTCATATTAATATGATAAATGCTTTGGATGATCAAGAGGAAATCTCAACTCCCATTGTTGAAGATCATTTTATGAATTCCTCTTGGTATGCTGATATTCTTTATGTTTTGCTTAATTTGAACACACCTCCTGGTTTGACAAAAGCAAAGGCAAGGTTTTTGAAATTAAAAGCTGTAAACTATTGCATTAAAGATAAATGTCTTTATTGGAAAAATGCAAGTGGGATATTGCTTAAATTTTTGCCTGAGTATGATGCAGAGAAGGTTAAGCATGAGTTCCATGAAGGGAAATGTGGAGGCTACCTATACTGAAAGACAACAGCCAACAAAATCCTAAGGGCTAGTTACTATTGGCCTACTCCTTTTCTTGATGTACAGAAGATGATAATTTCCTGTCTTAAATGCCAACTTTTTGAAGGAAAAAGGAAACTGCTACACTTACCTCTACATCCAATCACTGTTGAAGCCCATTTTTAGCAGTGGGGACTTGAATTCATAGGAGAAATCCATCCACCATCGTCTGCCTAGCATAGATGGATTCTCATTGCCATAGACTACTTCACCAAATGGATAGAAGCCATCCCTTATAGGCAAGCCAATGATTTTTTCGTTATAAAATTTATGGAGACTAATATTCTCTCTAGATTTGGCTGTCCTACCAAGATCATCACTGATAATGCAGCAGCATTTGGATCAAAGAAGATGGTTGAGTTCTGTCACAAATATCAAATTACATTGGGTCATTCCACAGCCTATTACCCTCAAGGTAATGGAATTGGAGAATCCTCAAACAAGAGCTTGGTGAACATAATTAAGAAGTTGTTGGAAGACAACAAAAGGTCTTGGCACACAAAGCTTGTTCATGCACTTTGGGCTGACAAATTGACTTTGAAGAAATCCATTGGCATGTCACCCTACCAGCTTATGTATGGTACAGATGCAATTTTTCCTACTAGCCTTGGTGTACCAGTTATGAAGTTGATTCAAGAGGTTCATTCTAAAGACAATGACATGATCAGAAGGATAAATCAGACTATTCACCTTCAGCAAACCAGAGAGGAGGTTTATAACAAATCATTGCAAAAGCAGGACAACATCAAAAGTAATTTTGACATAAAAACAAAGGCCATCAATTTCAATGTTGGGGACAAAGTTTTAAAGTGGGACTCAAGGAGAGAAGGCAAGGGAATGCATGGGAAAATTGACAACTTATGGCTTGACCCTTATCTCATTCATTCTACTGCTGGTAACAATGCCTTTTTTTTGCAGGAGTTGAATGGAGCTGAACTGTTTGGGGGTCTTGTCAATGGCAGGATGCTCAAACATTACTTTTCTTGAACCATGTCATGTTCTGAAAGCCTTTTATCTTTTTTCTCATTATAAATATTTTACCCATCATTGCATTCAAAGTTAGAAAAATAAAAAATACAAAAACAATAGAAGAAATAAAAGAGGGCAGATTGTAAAAACAAGAAAGGTACAGCCCCATGCCAAAAAAGAGAAACAAATCTGAAAGTGTGCAAGCTTACTTGCCACTCCTGAAGAACACACTTCTAATTTTTCATAGAGCCTAATCATGACTAATTAGTTTTAATTTTTTTGTTGATAGGATAGTGAATTCGATTTTCCAAACAGTTTAATCTTGGCTTATTAGTTAGGTAGATTAGGCTAGAAATTAAAGGTTCAAAGAAGCTCAAAATCTGAACCTAAGTTTCCAAACAAGAATGAATCCAATCTGTTTTAATTTCTGAGTCAAAACAGAGGTAAAACTGGTTCTAATCAGCTCAAAATCTGAACCAGAGAACAAGCAAAGAATAGCTCAAACAGAAGTAAAAACAGAGTTGAAAAAAGATGAAGGAAGTGCTTAGAACTTTCAGATCTTAAGCCTTCCATTTTGATTTAAATTTCTATAAAATAATATCTATGTGCAGCTTGTTTTTTATGCCATAGATCAGCATCAAGTTAGATTGTTCAATCCTGACTTGTATGCTTTTAAATTTTTGTTTTAGAAATTAGTGAATAAAAATCTGTTAGACTATTTAATCCTAACAGATTAGTAGAGTAGGTAGAGAAGCATATGAACTCAACTGTTTAATCTGAGTTCATGGAGAAATAAGAAGTAGAAATAGATTATATTTTTTTCTTTCAAAAGAATAAAATGTTGTAAAAATATTTTTCCAATCCAAGTGCACTCTAAAGAAGAAAAAATGTTAGATCAGTAGGATTGGGTAGCTAGAAAGCTTGTTGGATAGATATCCATTTTTTTTCATGGCTGCTAATATTTTCAGAGAAAAATAAGATCATCCAAGTAAAGGAAAAGGAAGCCCAATGGATAAGGCACTAATCAGCCCCTAGAGAATGCAAGTCTGAATTTCTTGATGCCTTCAAGAAGGCACCATCCGCAAGTGGAGCCACTATTAGCCACCTATAAAAAATTTTATATCAAAAGATGGCTAAATAATTTTTGGAGCCTTCAAGAAACAGTTTTATTGCTAAAAGTGTTATCTCTTGAAGACTCATGAATACATCATGCCCTCTGTTTAATCTTCACTTTTGTTTCCTTTTCAAACTCAGAAATTCTGTTGTTTTCCATGAAGAAAACACTGCTACGAAAATCCATTTTTCCCCTCCCTCCACTCAAAAATAACCTTCATTTTATTCCCTCTTTCCCCCATAAAATTCTTCTATTTTTTAATTTATTACCCTTTCCCCTTCATGAAAATCCTTTTACAAAGTTTTAAACTCATTTTTGAACCTTACCGAAACCCCCAAATCCATCAAAAACCTTGAAAAATTTCATAAAAATAAAGTTTTTTAACTACAGGCTTAAGCCCCTTTGGGCTAAGTCCTAACCACTTCCCCACCATATGCCTTGGTGCTGGAACCAAGCACTAAGCCCATTTGGCACTTATCACATCAGAGAAATCGGAGCGCGCAAGTCTATTTGTTATGTTGAAACATCCGATGTGATTGGCCCTTCATATATAGGCCCCGAGTCTTCTACCACTTCATATAACCTTCATAGCCTGCAATCGGGTGCTAAAATATGCAAAGAATCATTCCCGATTCTATTTTTCCTCTGTAAAGTCATAAAAGCCCATTTTTTAATGTTATAAAGGAAACCCACCGATTCATGTTTTTAATGAAAAAACACCATTGATTTGTTTTCTCGATCAAGGATCCATATAATCTCACATCGGAGATTTGTTAATGGGTAGATTGAGAAGCCCACACCCTCATTCCGATGTCGATTGGCACCTTATATATAGCCCCAGTCCCTTTGCTTTTAATATAAACCATTGGCCCCACAATCGGGCGCCAAACCTTATATATATATATCCCGCCCCATAGCCAATAAACCTTTGTTTTTAATTAAATTCTGCCTTTTTTATATATTATAAATGGGTCCTGTCGTTCATTGGTTAAACCCATTCCCAACCGTTGATCTAAAACCGATCAACGATGGGCGCAACATCGCATCGCAGGTTTTATCGGGCACATTTTATTCCCCCTTCCGATTGACTATCCCTGATGGATCCTCTGTCGTTGGATCTATCCACCACATCTCTGATCCGACGGCCCTTATTTGCTCTGATCATGAGCACTTTCCTCCACCTTGAACCTCTCTGATTCATCCTCCACCATCGATCTGATCTGCAGATCGACGGTCCACAGTCAATCACTTCGGCGCACCTCTATCCATTGCCTCCGCCGATCATGAAGCTTCGATTGCATCTGGGTTGTCTACGTGTCTAGATTGCATCTCCTGACTTTGGTTTAAAATCATATACCCCTTGTGTAATGTTTTATGACCAATCTCAGCCGTTGATCTCTGCAGATCAACGGCCCATATTAACCCCTTTCTCCGCCTTTGTATTATTTCATTTAACCCAGATCAAATCTCCACCGTTGATCCTGTATCTCTAATGGTTCATAATAACTCTAACAGGCCCAATGCCTGTGGGTCCTGCCTTCCTCTAGATCCAATCTCCGTCGTCGATCCCCTGATCGGATGGTCCATAATAAAACCACCCTGCCTTTTATCCACCGCGCATCTGGTCGATATCGCGCTCACTGCCCATCGTCAGATCTGAGACCCCAGATCTAACGACTGGTACGCAGTTTCACGTAACTTTAATCACGGGTGATAATTCTCCAAAATCACGCGATATGGGCAGTATTTGAAATCCACGTGTTAGCCTCTAATGCATATCACGTCGAAAAAGCTAAAACCGCTTTTTTTCCCTTCTACCACGCAAAACTCATGGTTTTTTCCTCTGAAACCACTTTTCCCCTTTTCATTGTGTTTTATCGCATTATGTTTCTTGCCATTGATATCTACAGATCAACGGCTCAGATCTAATTTGGCCTTACACCATCGCCCTCCACCTTTTCCAAAGGTCTTTCAACGTGCAGTCTCCGCCTTTGTTCTCGGGGTCCAATCTGATCCAACGATCTACGATCGTTTGGAAACCCCAATTTCCATTTTTACACAGATTTCTCCGCCAAAGGGTATTTTAACCTTTTTCCTTTGTATTTCTTCGCTGTTTCCACCTTTTTATTATAAAGAGACTCATTCGCTTTGTATGTCCACAACCAATATCGACCGTTGATTCGACATGGATCAATGGCTCTGAATTAATTCTTCACCGCTTTCCTCTTTGACCTTCTACGCACCATCTCCATCGTTGGATGCTCTCATCCAACGGCCATGCTCTTGACCGCAGCCTCCTAAGAAGTCTTACCCAAATAAATACATGATTTATTAAATTTTATTGTTTTATGCAGGTTTTAATGGTTTGTCGATTATATTGAAGAAAAAACAGAGGCCGGGGATGACGATCCCCATGCCTTTGTTCACAAAAGAGAAGCCATCCACAGGGTTCAATGCCACGTTTCATTGGTGCATCATGAGCAATGATGCCATATGAACCCTATGTGGTACCTGCACATCAACAAGACATAGTAAGATTAAATCCAATCAAAGAGTATCAGTGTTGAAGACCTAAACACAACAAAATTGAAGATTAAAAATTAAATCCACAGTTTAATGGATTACAGCTAAGATCGACTATCAAAAGCCTAATCCATTAAATTAAACATAGTTAAAGACAAATCAATAATATCTATCAGACATAGAGCCTCCACTGCCACATAAGAGGCTAATTGATTCCTCTCCGCTACCTAATGCCACCTGTAACGTCACTGCATTCAACAGATGCCGAGTAATGACTAGAATAGAGGATTATTTCCTCATTACAACCGAGCAGTTATTCCACGCCAAATAGATTTATTGTAAAAGATGACACAGAGCCTTGAAAGTCAACAAAAGCTCCCACCGAGCTGAATTCATAATGTAAAAACAATTAATACAAAGTACATATCTGTAAACTTCTCCATCGAGCCCCTCAAAGGCCGAGAAGTATTAAATCTATATTAATTGAACCTGGGAGATCTTTTATCAGATCCCACCTCCTCATTTCTTCTATAAATACTTCTGTAGAAGATGAGACAATGTTGGTTATAGAACTTTGAAATATACTTGTGCTCAAATTTTCCACCTGTAAATAGTGTTCAAAGGCTCTTGAAGCTCAGTTTGTGATAGAATAGTTAGGCTGAGAAGTGAAGATGATTGCTGAATTGAAACATTGGGCCTGAAGACTGTAACTGGTTTGACATCAATAACAAGTTGTTTCTTGGGATCTTGGTCTATATCACTGGTGAAGTGCTCCTTTCTGTGTAATTGTTTTCCTTTTGTGTATGAAAATTTGTCCATTAATTCTCTGATAAAGAACAACAATCTTAGAGTTAGGACTTGCTGTTTACAGTACCCTTCTATGACTGATAAGCTTTATCTCAATGTTTTCCTCCAATTTTTTTATTTAAGAATGATTCAATACAGTTTAAATAGTTAGGAATGCTGGCGTTCCCTCGTCCTACTGTTTTCTTTAAACATTATTCTTGAATGTTATTTTCATGGTTTTCTTATTAAAGTTAGACTAGAAAAATGACGGTGTGCCCTGTTTTCTAGTTTCTATCTCCAAAGGTGAATTCTGAAAGTTTCCCTAAGTATTTTCTGAAATCAGACTACGTTTAAAAGTACCTTATCTGATCTTAAGTTGCATTTTGTTTCTCTTATGTGTTTTCATACTTTCTGAAGGTAATTATGTAGATTACTGGATTTTTGTCTATTGAGTTGCTTTAATACAAACTTGCCCAAGAAATTTATGGTGAGCCCTGTTCTTGGTTGGTTTTAAACAGTTACTTAAGAGGCTTTTCTTGTTTGGACTGACTATAAATCCTTGTTGAAATTATTATCAGTTTCCACCCCTCCAACACTTTATTGTTTCCATTCCATCATTTTATCTCAAATGATCTTGTGATATAGATAACTTGCCCCTTGGACCACTATTGATGTTGTTACTCAATTAAAGCCCTATTATGACTCCATATCCCAATGGACTAAAAACCAGCGTTATATCTATCTTTTTAGCCAAAGTTTGTTCTAATTGCTTGCAACTTCACACCTTTTAAACTCTTTCCATTTAGGACTTTCCACTCAAATAATAATCATGCTCAACCATCCAAAACAAACAAAAACTCTCAGACTTTATAACTAGCCTAATATCATTACCCAAAAGCTTTAAAGATAAATCCATCTTTGCACTTATTGGAGATATCCCTCTCCGGATTCAGGAGGGCTAGATCCTAGAATCCCAAAGTGGTTGAAATAGTGTTCTCTTTGCAGTTTGACTTTGCCAATCTTGCAAATTACAGGGAGCTAACAAAAACAACAAAGTAAGAAAAAGGGACACTTAGGCACATATAGTGCATTACACTTCATTAGTTTTCTAGCCTTGGTCGATAATTTATGTTAACAATTTAGGACACTAAATTGACTAAACAGTTTGGTGTTGTTGCTGGGGAAGTGTAACTAGGTAGCCTTATTTCTTATATCTAAAAAAATTAATAATTTCTCGAGTATGCTCTCCTCCTGCACTTTATTAATCTAGAGGATCAGAAAAAAGCGAATTTTTATGTTAAAATAATAATAATAATAATAATAATAATAAATTATGTTTTCATCATTTCATTTAAATTGTACAATAAACTTAAAAAAAAAAGATGAAAAATTTTAATTTCAATAAATTGTTTTGTTTAATGAAATATATATATATATATTTAAATTTTTGAAAATATAATATATATAATTTTATTAACAAATCAATTAAAAAAAATTGAAAAAAAAAAAAAAAACAAAAAATTGGCTCATGGAAATAAGACCCATGCATATGCCTGAGGCCGGCCTTTGGCTTGGCCTTATGCATATATGCAGGCCTTCAATCCACACAAAGACCCATGCACTGCAATAAAAAAAAATGGAACCTTCTCTTTTCCATATTCATTTTTCCTCAAACAACAATTATTAGAAATCATTTTAAAAAAAATTGCAGAAAATGAAGGTATATCACATCAAGGAACTGTTGATGAGGAGAATATTGCAAAATGTTGATGAAGAGAATATTACAAATTCAATTACAGGGACAGATAATGGAAGTGTATCATATGAAGAAATCGATGATGAAGAGAAGATTTCAGACTACTGATGAAGAGAGGATTGAAGATTCCATTGCAGGTAATTGAAAAGAGGGAGATCAATATAAACTTCTCTATGAGAGACAAGCCATTACACATCAAAACTTGCAAATAAAAAAATCAAACCACATCAATTTTATTGCAGAAGTAATTGCCAGAAAACAAAATGCGTAATTGATAAAAACACCCGATTTTAAAACGCATTTTCTGAGCAAACCGAGGTGAATTAGAAAAACCTAAAACATGGGTTTTTTCAGGAACGGGGTGAATTAGGTAATTCTATAAGAACTTTTTGAAATTAGCAGCCATTTGGGAGAAATTCAGGGTTCTTCGGAGCACTAATTTAGAGTGTGCGTGAGAGAAAAACGTTTTTTTTTTTTTATGTAAACAGTCACGATTTTATAAAATTAAATTTTGAGAAATAATCAACGATCTGATTTCCTTATCTGAAGGAAAATGTGGCAAAATTCATCTGTGGTTGCACATGTTGGGTGAAAAATGGATTGTTTGAGGCAAATGCATTATCACATGTGCATCAAATGCAAGTTGTATAAATTGAGAAGGATTCTGCCTCCATCTCCTTCATAGTTAGGAACTTGATTTTAAAAATTTCAAGCTTTTTATTTTTTGCATGAAAGAGGCATTGGCATGAATTTGTTTCAAAAAGAGTCATAAAGACTATTATTTCATCCATCTTTTATTTCGTTTAAAATATATATATATATATATATATAATTTCTTTTTAATAAAGAAAAAAAAAATTAAAATAAAATCATTCACAAAAAAAAAGAGCTTCTTAATAATGGTTTGCAGGACATGAATTAGAAGATTATTTAGATGATTTATGAACATTTGGCATTAATATTGTTAATGTGTATTTTTCTATGAAGTTTTAACTTGCGAGACACAGCAAATATTTGTGATTCCAATTGTTTTACTGAGACCAGTGCATGAAGTCATCCAACAATAGGGAGTTGATTTATTTTTCATGGTTATTCTTTAAAAATGGATTGTTATCGATATCATAAATTGGACCGAATATAGAAATTTTTGGTTTAACTTAATATATTTCATTTGAAATTTATTTTTTGCGTAAGAATAAAAAAGGAATTGGCCATATCTTTTTTAACACACTTATGTTCTTTATGTCAAGTTTTTTTTGCAGGTTTGGGATGATCGAATGATCATTGAAGGAAACTAATTGAGAACACAATTAGTTTTCAAAGGACTGATTTTATGAGAAACATAAGAACAAGTCCATGTTCATATCCATCAAGACCATCACTTTTCCTCCCTTTTTGAATTGTAAATCCAACCAAGAACTTCAAAGCAAGCCATAGTTATTTTTCCTAGAAAAAGTTAGTTGTTCATTACCTTTTGTCTACTCCACAAATAAAAGCAATAAGCTCATTAACATGCTTATTGCTCATTGTCATTTTCCATTTTCATCTTCCATTCTCATTTCCCTTTACATTCACTATTGCATTTCTACTTAGTCATTTAGTAAAAGCCTCGTCTCATTTTCCCTCACTGCTCAATTTTTTCCCCTAGTCGTTATATTTTCCTGCATTGCTTTCACTAGCCTAGCAATAAAACCATTCAGCTCCTCTACAAAGTTGATTCATTTCATTTCCATTTTCATTCTGTCAAATAAACCTTGATCCACTGCAAAATTTTTCATCTATAGTCATTTAAAAAAAAAATATTATTCTTTTATGCTCGCGTTAGATGATGGAGGATTCCTTAAGGCCTTCCTTTTAACAAGTCTTGGCCTATCGACATCAGCACATTATATAGGTCCAAGACTAGAGTCCTTAATAGTACCTTGAGGCTTGTATGCATTAATGACAAGTTCTCTCGTTGACAATCATGGGAATACATCAATGTCCCTTGATCATTAGATCTTGCAAGTAGCTCGACTTCAACCCATCTATTCACACTTCACAAGATGTACTTAGGTACCTTGGCACTCATTGACATTAATGGTGAGTTTACCTCCCATTGGTTAACGACATTCATCAATGGTCGGTAATCCAATGACTTCTCTTCATGCTTGACATCAACACATTTATTCGTATGACTATAATTGTACCATCGGATTTTGTAACGATTGAAGACCACATCATTTTAGCAATTTGTAGCAGGAATCAATTTGCAGCAGCAGCAATAAAGATCCCAATCTTGTCATTATCACAAAGAGAACAAAGAAGCAGATCAAATTCATTTGTTTACATAGTCAAACAACATCAACAGCCACACTTAAGCAACTCATCCATTTCCAAAGGGTAAGTTAAGGTATGTCATTTTCTAACTTTTTACGATAGAATTCCTTGAAAAGCTAGAATGATAATTTTTGGAAAAAAACATCTCTTCCTCATTTCATAAAATTGCCAATAATATCAGTTGGGGGGGAGGGGGGTGGGGGGGAGTACATTCATATTCATACTTTGCCACGTTCTTATCACATTCAGAAACCCATATACTTCCGAATGATATTAACTATTACATTATTATTATGAGCATACAATGGCTTTTCAAAAGTACTCAAAAGATGATTGGATACGAACATAATCATGGTTGTCACATAAGAAAAAACCATGATGCAATCCAATAAAAATATACTTTGCAATAAAAATTAAATTATCATTATACAAAGAGCAAAGGTCAAAATTGAATGCAACAACAAAATATGGTTGTAACACAAGAACCAACCATGTTGCAATTCAAATAAAACACTTTGCAAAAGTATGAAGTTATCAAATGATATCATGCAAAGTTAAGTCGAAGCTCAAGGATAAAAAAGAATTAATGTAATAGATGGCATGAGGACAGGCAATAGCTTCAGTTGGGGGGTGTGTTGGGCCTTGAAATTTTCATTCACTTCCATTACATTTTCACTTATATTTCCATATTACCACCTTCACTCCACTTCCATTTCATTACATTTACCTTACCATACCACTATTGGGTTACATTTATGTTTTTCCAAACTTTATTAATTTTTAGCATTTTTAAGTGAATTTGTGGTTAAAAATTAGAAAATAATGTGCATATGATTATACCTAACAAGTGGGATGAGATTGTTGCCATGTGTAGGTCAAAAGGAAGCTTCTAAAATACCTTTATGTGGCCAACCAAAACAAAATTCGAATTTGAGTGGAGAAGATCATGGGATCATAAGGATATGTGTCTCATTTCCTTTTTGTATTGAAACTCTAAGAAGATATGTGTCTCATTTCCTATTTTGTATTGAAACTCTAAAAAGACATGTGTCTTATCATTTCCTATTTTGATTGTAACTCTAGAGATGGAGGGAGAGATTCATGGATTCTCATTAATGAGATAATTTCTCATATCTTTGTATAAATAAGGGAAGCTTTCTTCTATCATGGATGTGAAAAGAATAGGAAAAGAAGAGAAGGGATTGTAAAGTGTTTTGTAACAAGGCTTGAGATGGAATGGGATGTAGATTTGTGAGTTTATCAATAAAGAAGTTTTTTGATGCTGCTTTGATCAAATCTTCAAGGAGCTAAGGAATTCAATGAATTCGTAGCAGAGTGCCCCTACTGCTAAGGAGGTTTCATGTGTTTTCTAGCTAAGTTTATTTCAATTTATGTTTAGTATTTCTCTTTACTTTTTGCTCAATTATTTCTTTCATAATTTGAAATTGCTGGTTCAAACTAAGTAAAAGATATTGACTAATAGATAAGTGACTTATAAGAACAGTGATTGCCTAGGTTTCATTTCTTGTCTTTCATAGTCAACAGTTATTGTGCTCGACCAAGTAAAGACCATTTAAATCTTAAATTAAAATGGTTAGTGACTTATAGATACAATAATTGTCCAGCATTTTATTTCATATCATAGGAGATCCTCATTACACTACAATTAATATTTTTCAAAATCTCTTCCAATAAATCTTAATTGAATGAATTGGATTCAGTTGTAATGTTTGAGTTATTAGTTGTCATAGGAGATCCTCATTACACTACAATTAATCTTTTTCAAAATCTCTTCCAATAAATATTAATTGAATGAATTGGATTAAGTTGTAATGTTTGAGTTATTAGTTTTTTCAACATTTTATTTCATGTCATAGGAGATCCTCATTACACTATAATTAATCTTTTTCAAAAGCTATTCCAGTAAATATTAATTGAATGAATTGGATTCAGTTGTAATGTTTGAATTATTAGTTGTTTCAACATTTTATTTCATGTCATAGGAGATCCTCATTACACTACAATTAATCTTTTTCAAAAGCTCTTCCAATAAATCTTAATTGAAAGAATTGGATTAAGTTTTAATGTTTAAGTTATTAGTTGTTTTCATTTCTTGAATTATTAATTAGGCTGCAATATATATGGATTAGGATTTCTAGTTTTCATCATTTCTTAATTAGAAAATAGACAAATAAAACTATGATTTAATTCATTTGACAACATTTCATTTTCCTTCATTTTTAAATAGATTTAATCTCATCTTTCTAGTCTAGAATAGAATGCTAAGGATCAAAATATAAAAACTCCCAAAACATCAACAAAACATTAAAACAACAAAGAAAAATAGACACTTAGGCACATACAGTGCATTACACTTCATTAGTTTACTAGCCCTAGTCGATAATTTATGTTAACAATTTACGACACTAAATTGACTAAACAACTGGTAGACCATGTCTAGGTCAAAGCCTTCAGGAAATTTTGCTAAGGCTAAGCCTAGTGGAGGTTTCATGTTTGGAGGAAAGGCATTGTAGAAACTATTAAATCTAGTGCAATAATCTTGGACACTTTCCCCAACATTTCTTTTAAGGTTGTTATATTCTGAAAGGATTTGGAGAGGGTTCTTTTTAATTTCCCATTTGTTTATGAAATTTTGGTATAAATAAGGGAAATTATTTATGCTATTAGGAGTCAATATTTTAATCCATTTTTTGGCTTCTCCTCCTAAACTTTGGGCAAATATTCTCAACTTAATGGTCTCTTCTTCTATTTCCATGTAATCAACAGCATCATCCATTTTATCTACATGTTGTTGGGCAGTAGTAGATTCAGTTCTAGTTAAATGGGGAATTCTTGATTGATAATCATTAGGAAAAGGAACCAGAGGTTGTGGTAACAATAATGGGGTATACCATGCTGCCATGGTGGGAGAAAATGGGAGATTTACAAGAGGTGGATTTGTGGAAGTGAAAGTGGGATGAAATGGAGTGTTTTGAATAGTGGAAGTATGCATGGGTGTGTTCGAAATACTTGGACCAGCACGCTGATTATGAACAGATTTTCTATGGAAAGAACTGCAGTGGTGGAGAAGCTGAAAGTTAGGAGTGGAAGGAGATTCTTCTTTGCTAAAATTCTACTGCAAATATGTGGGCTCAAGGTTAGATTGGTCAATATCACTGCGTGACTTGGTTCTAAATAGGTTCTTTGAATGGTACGAGTCAAAGTGAGGATATTTTAAGACTGTAAGGTTTTCAAGGACTGCTATAGGTCAATTTGGGCATTATTCCCAATGACTTGGTTAACTGGGCATCATCTCCAGGACCAATGATTAAGGGTCTATCATCCCCTGTCATTTCAAGTTGCTACATGCCCTAAGGCAAGAGCAAGACAAATCAAGCATGACTTTCATCAAGCAAAGGTTTCCAAGGTTTGAAGTTTATTATATATCATATGAGAGCTCACCAACGCTGCCTCTAAGGTGACTAAGTGAATTGCATATGCAGGTAGCCCCATGCAATGCTGCTCTGCAAAGCACTTCTTGACATCTATGGGTGTGTTGAGAATTCTCATTGTTTTGGAATCTCCACTTGTCCAGTGCCTTCTAGAAGAGTTCACATGTGTCAAGCTTTGAATCCAAGTGTCCATTTGACATATACATGACTAGGAACATGTCTCGCCTATTATTGGAAAGTCATTCATTGCAAAACTACCTTCAGTTCACCTATAAATTGAGCATAGATCTGAGTGTTTGATAAGGAAGAATTTGAGTAAAGAAATGTTGGAGGATTTTCAATAGAGAGCTAGATTTGTGTAACATCTGCTGGAGAGATTGATACTGTGATGGGTTTGAGGATCATTTCTGGAAGGGTCACTTCAAATCAGTCATTTGGTTGTAACCTCTCCTTCTATCATTAATAAAGAATACAACTTACTTTTCCCTATATGCATCTTTATTGGCTTTGATTTTCCATATTTCAAGATCGTAGTTGATGCATATGGTTTATGCTTTACTGATTTATCTAACTAACTTGAATAGACATCTGTATTATTTCTATCTTCTACTGTTTTAGTGTTCTTTCTTGCAGGAAGCATTTTGCCTACAAACTACTTGAATTTGAAGCTACAACGGAAGCAGCAGAAGGAGCCATTTAGAAGTGCTTGGATTACAAGTAAGCCTCTAATCCTTTCTATGTGTCTACTCTATGTTAGGAAAGGTAGTCGTATAGTATTTAATCTGTTGTTCTAGATTGTCATCTGTCTAGGGAAGTGTGTTTTATCCACAATTCACAATTCTGGCCCAAAAAATTGGTGACTCTACTGGGGAATTATGTGTTGAACATGGGAATGCCTACCCTCAGTAATTATTATCAAAGATGATATATCATGATGTAATGTATTTTAATATTGATTTAGGTGACCACTCTGCTTCATCTCCAGCCCATCACGGTGTAAAGCATCTCAATCAAATGTTTTTATTATTTTGACCTCATGCTTTAGGGGGAAATTGTTATGGGTCAATTTGGGCATCATTCCCAATGACCTGGTTAACTGGGCATCATCTCCAGGACCAATGATTAATGGTCTCTCATCCCCTATAATTTCAATTTTCTACATGCCCTAAGGCAAGAATAAGACAAATCAAGCATGAATTTCATCAAGCAAAGTTTTCCAAGGTTTGAATTTTATTATATAGCATATGAGAGCTCACCAACGATGCCTCTAAGGGGACTAAGTGTGTTGCATATGCAGGTAGCCCCATGAAAGGTTGCTCTGCAAATCACTTCTCGACATTTATGGGTGCGTTGGTCACATTGGGAACGAAATTCTCATTGTTCTGAAATCTCCACTTGGCTAGTGCCCAACAGGGATAGATCTTGTTCTTTGGATAGTCCTAACAGTAGTTAAATTTCTAGCTCTAGAAGTTTGCCACAAAATATTTTCTGGATCATCGACTATAGTAGGAGGATTAGTGATCCGAATTTATGCAAGAACGCAACAGAATACATAAATACCCACAAACATAGAGATGCAGTGGAAATAATGCGTCATTTCATTAATATAAAATAACAAAAATAAGCGAATTTCTGAGAATAGATGTGGTGGCTACATAACTATGAACTGTTTTACAATGAGGCTCGAGGGCCTATTTATTATTGAGAAACAATAGAAAAAATGAAAATTCCAAAAACCTAACTCTAGGAGATGAAGTGCCAAAAATGTGGGCCCCTGTTTGGGTAAGTTGGTGTTTCAACTTCCCGGGGACGTAACTTTGGCATACGATATCTGTTTGAAGTGCTCAATAGCTCATTATAAATATCTATTCGAGGAGTACAACTTTTGATGTGACAAAAATTGATCCATAGACCCATGTTGCTCCCGGTTTTCCAAAAAAACGTCGTTTAGGGCTTCAAAACGGCTCCGGAAGTTCAGGACCCAAAAATCTACTAAAAATAGTAAGTTGTGCTGCAACTTAAAAAATGAATGAACTAATGGTGGGGGTTCAAATGGAATAGGTGGGTGGCCACCAATATCCACCTGGATCATTAAGGCCCCAAAACGGCTCCGAGAGTGCAGGACTCGAAAACCTGCTAAAAATAGTAAGTGGTGCTGAATGTGAAAAAATGCAAGAATTGATGGTGTGGATCCAAATGGAATAGGTGGGTGGCCACCGATATCCACCTGGATCATTCCTCCCTCCTTAGGAAGCAATGGTCCCCATTGCATTGACATTCTCCCTGAGATGAAGCAAATTCTGTTGAACTGAGTATTAGATTTGTTGAAGATGTCATGGACCTGTGGGCAGACATGCTGGATGCATTTAGTAAATTTTGTTTCTTTATCATCCTTAGAAATTACATGTGTGGATTCTATATGTGTATTTGTAGGAGGTATGGTAACATCAAGCGGCGGTGCGTTGCTGGTCAAATCAATGGAGTGCTTGTCCTGACAGTGTAGAGGAACCTCTGTGAGTGAGGATAAAATGTCCTTGTATTCCTCCATGAATTTGTCCATCTGTTGCAGCCGTGTAAGGGAGCCCTATTTCGAGGTTGTGGCCACAATATTCTTCTTTCCCTATGATCGAGTTGTAAGGAAAATGAATTTCCTCGTTTGGGAAACAATCTTACTGCGTTGTTTTGTAGTAGTCAAAGAGATGACAGGAGGCAATACTACCTCTGGTATCCTGTACAAGTTGTTTCCCAAAGTAATAATAATAGCACGAGGCCTAGACTCATACACATCATGTCGCCTCCACAAGTATGGTTTTCCTAACAATACATCAGCTACATCAAGAGGAGAAACATCACATAATACCTCATCCGTGAATGGCTTGATGCTATACGGAAGGCGTTATTGTTGGTGGATGCGGATATCTCTCCCTGGGTGAAGCCACCCGATGGTATATGGCTGCGGGTGTGCTATGGTTAGTAGGCCAAGCCACTTCATGACCTTTGCTGAAACGACGTTCTTTTGGCTTCCACTATCGATAAGGAATTGCAGCGGAGAACCCTTCACCCACATTTGCGAATGGAAGAGGCGCTCCCCCTCCTCTGGATCCTATGGGTCCTCCCTCTGGATCTTGGTGGTGGAAAAAATGGCACTAGAATATGCATCAATGATCTACTTCCCTTTTTCATTACCTTTGTCTGGTTCTGACTCAGGATCAGAAAATGCATCTGATTCAGGTGCCTTTAGTTCGGCCACCAATGACTGTTTGACCTGACACTCACTTGTGTTGTGAGTGGGGATGTTATGAAATTCACACCACTTCCCTATGTCCTTCTTTTGATTTGTGGTGTTGTTCTGAGTAGCACCACTTTGGCCTTGCCGCTTGTTCTTCGGTTCGGGGGCACCTTTCAGATTCGCAGATCCAAAGTCTCGCTTCTTCTGCTTAAATTTCTGCTCGATCTTGGTGGCATAGCGATATGTCATGCGAAGCGATGTAATTTCGAGGAATTCTATTTCCTCATAAATGTGTTTGTGTAGAAAGATGCGGTACTTGAGCACCAAATGTCTCTCTAAATATTTAATACCCAACTTTGTGCGCAGGGTATGGAACAGATTCGTCAATTCATGCACATCTTGATCCTTTTGTTATTGTAGCGTGGTCCATTGGATGTATTTGTCCTCATAGCTCCCCACAGGGTAATATCATTCCTTGATGCCATCTCAGAATGAATTCCAACTAGGTTTGGCCGCAAACAGAGAAGTTTCCCCTTCATCCTCTTGCTCACGGTAGGTTTCCCACCAGTCTTTGACATAGGGGGCGGCTTTGAGGAGTGCAAAAATAATATTTTCTCGGTTAGAGAAATCATGGACCGAGAAATACCCTTCCAACAAATTCAACCATCTATCTACGGTGTCTGCATCTATTTGGCCTTCAAATACAGGAATATCGAAGTTTACCTGTACCTTGAAGGGAGTGGTGCCTCTAGAGTGGCTGTTGGATGTAGATGCGCCGTAGGTGGGAAATCGTTGAAGGATCTAAGCAAAGTTATATATCATCGCATTCCTTTGTTTCTCAAGGGCCCCCTCGAGCAATATTTTGATAGGATCTCCTGCTCCCTCATATTTCTTTTCTTCCACCATGGGAGGTCGTCAGGGTTTGCGAGGCTGATCTTGCAAGGGTTCAACCAGATCGAGCCCTAACTCCTTATACCCTGATTGCGTTTGGGACATGCAAATAAAAAAAAAGGAAAAGCAGACCGCTCTGATACCACTGATCCGGATTTATGCAGGAACGCAACAGAATATAGAAATACCCATAAACATAGAGATGCAGTAGAAATAATGCGTCATTTCATTAATATCAAATAGCAGAAATATGCTTACAGACATAAAGGAAATAAAATAGCTAGGGTGCTGGTAGCGAATCTCTGAGAAGAGATGTGGTGGCTACAGACCTCTAAACTATGTTACAATGAGGCTCTAGAGCCTATTTATTATTGAGAAATAATGGAAAAACTGAAAAGTCCAAAAACCTAACTCTAGGAGATGAAGTGCCAAAACTGTGGGCCCTCGTTTGGGTAAGTTGGTGTTTCAACTTTCTGGGGACGTAACTTTGGCATCCGATCTATGTTTGATGCACTCAATAGTTCATTAGAAAGATCTATATGAGGATTACAACTTTCAATGTGAGAAACATCAGTCCATGGACCCATGTTGCTCCCAGTTTTCCCAAAAATCGTCATTTAGGCCCTCAAAATGGCTCTGGAAGTTTAGGACCCAAAAAAATGCTAAAAATAGTAAGTTTTTCTGCAACTTAAAAATTGAACGAAATCATGGTGGGGGTTCAAATGGAATAGGTGGGTGGCCACCAATATCCACCTGGATCATTAAGGCCCCAAAACGGCTCCAAGAGTGCAGGACCCGAAAACCTACTAAAAATAGTAAGTGGTGCTGAATGCGAAAAGCTGCAAGAATTTATGGTGTGGATCCAAATGGAATAGGTGGGTGGCCACCAATATCCACCTAGATCAATTAGGGTCTGGATGAGATCTAGTATCGATCCTATGTGAAGCCAGATTTCAAACTTAAAATTTGGAGAGGCTAAAAGCTTTAGGACTTTTGTCAGAAGGTTAATCTCTCACAGTGTTTAGTGCACTTCTAAAATATGGTACTAGGCTTCTAAACTTCTTTAGGTATGATTTAATACAATCCAAAGGGAATCTAAAATTTTTATTGTAGTAATAGGCCTACTAGGGCTAGTGGAGTCGCCAGGTGGAAATTTTTAGCTTTTTGAAGGTAATATGTGTATAGTCCACCACCAATAATTTAAAAAACCAATCTAGAAAGGTTTTTTGGGGTTTTCTGAGTTTCTTTTCTGTAGTGATGAGGTTTGTAATAGTTTTCTATACTTGAATCATCATTTAGCTAAGATGGTGAAACAAACAAAGTCTACTCTATGGCCATCAACTGAGTTTTCTGTGATTGATAATGGTTTTTTGAGTCCTAAGGTATACTTAGTTTGTCACTGACTCAGAAGGTCCCACTGTGATCTCCAAAATGTTGGTTCTGGGGATGAGGTGGATATAAATCACCAAATACTATCAGTCAAACGTTTCTGAATCTTTTAAGGGATTTTCAAGCATGAATTTACTTAGAAGGTCCCACTGTGATGGCTAGAATGTTGGATTCTTGTGATTTGGAAAATTGGTATACCAAATGACAAGGCAACATGGAACCAGTATTTAGAGTCCTAGGACCTAGCCTTCGTAGACTCAGAGAGGGATCTCTCTATTTATTTGCAAAGGATATTAACTTGTTTGCTTTATAGGTTTGATTTTAGGCTAGTTATTAAGTGTGAGGTTTTGTTGTTTGTTTTGGTTGGACATAATGATTAAGAAGCATAGGTAGAATGAGGAAATTTCTAAGTCATTGGGCAATGGAGTCAAATGGAAGTCATGTTAAGTTCATCAATGGATTAGGTAGTATCATAGGGCAAATCTAACTTGGCCAGTGGATCTTCAAGTTTTAATAGGGTTATGAGATGGACATTAATTTGTAAGAATGAAAAGTTGGGTAAAGGGCAATTAAGAATCCTTTATCATATGTAATTCTCAACAAAGGGACTTAAAATATCACAAAATAATGAAGAGGAAATCAATAGATAGGGAAAACCATAAATTCTACAATCCACACTTCAACAAGTAATATTTCAAGACAAAATTTTACAATGAAATATAGAAGGTGAGAAACTAATTTAACTTCTAGTGATTTCATCTTCAAGGACATAAAACATTTAAGGCACACATATAATTGTAATCAGAGAAGAGGGAACTCCTAACATCCTTGATTATAATTATGAAGATCTCTAAAACAATTAGTTAAGAAAGTACAAAGGGTATGGTCGAAACAAAACCTCTTTGGCAGACTTTAAAGAATGGTACTTTAGAGAGAGAGTTAAAAAAAAGTGTTTAAGTGGCAGAAAGTAAGCAGGGAAAACCATAAATCATGCTTGAAACCAACTATATTCAACTATTGATGAATAAACAGGCTTAGGGGGTCTAGAGAGAAATTAATAATTCTCTGAAATGTCCTAGTAGAATGAAACATTAAGACAATGAAGAATAAACAGAACAAAGGTGCTTTCAAAAAGACATTTCTTAGCCTAAAAATTTTATTCTATTGCAACACAGAAAGGTGGAAACATAATGAAAACAGAAAATAACAATAACATATTAGAAGAAACACACCAACAACCAGGCTCAGGGATCTAATGATCTAGCCTCCTCCATCAACAAACAAATCAAGACATCCACAAGTTCCAAGACCTCAATTTTCTCTCAACTTCCAAGAGACTATGTATTAATTTTTAGAGTCATCGAATGCCAACAAGATAATGAGTTCAGATGTAGTATTTATGCTGCAAATGAGGAGGTGAAGCCTAAGATAGGGTTTTAGTATCATTTATTACAGAGTAAGTGCATTCCTAACCTTGAACACCATGCAAGGCTCAAGGCAGGAATATCTGCAGCTACTTCTCTATTTTAATAATTTATATCTTAACTTCTAAGGAAAAAATAGGTAAATGTGTTGACTTTAAGGCTTCTTCATAACTTTTACAATAATTGTTTGACAGATAAAATATCTCTGACTTAGCTCAATAATTGCCTAATGATTTTTGAAGGAAAAAAATCACTTAGGTGGCTAAAAATATCTTTGAGAGGAATAATTGTTGTGAACTGAGTCATTCAAATTTATCTTGGGTTAATTTGTCGTTTGTCTATTTTTAATCTCTGTCTCAAGCCTTAAAAATCTGTCTTTATGCTTTGTTGTCTATTATTTTAATCTTTGATTTGTTTCTTTTGATATTTTTCCTTTATCCCTTTATCACTAACTGTATTCACTTTCTTTCTTAATCTCTGTGTTATAAATTAATATCCTTGATTTGCTTTTTGATATGATATTAACCCTTTAATCTTTCTTTCCTTCTTCACTACTTCTTCTGACTGTAATCATCTTTTGTGTGTAGGGGAGGTTTCTTCATGGTATGAGGGTTTATAACCCATCAAGGATCATGCTTCATCGAGGATAGACCTTTATGCAAACCCCTGGCGTTCTTTTATGTGATTTTACCTCTCGGGTCGTCATCCAGAGCTTAATTTGATCATTTCTTGACCATCGAAATGTCCCTTGGGCATCCCACCATTAAAAATACACATAAAAAAACACATGTTAGCTTTAAAACCTACGAGGAGTGGTAATACTGCATTTTTTGGGGTTTTGAATCGTCAGGGTTTGCTTGCAGAGGAGGAGAAGGTGAAGAAGCATGGTTCTGAAGGCAAAACTTGGGGAAATTCAAACGGGGATGAAAACATTTGAATTTTGGCGCGAGGAGGGAGAAAGCAGTTTCGAAAAACTAGAGTGGTTTATCGCATGGGTGGAAGGTGGTAAACGGTTTTGGGCCAAACGCACGTGATTCCATTGGGGTATCAACGTGTGTCCGACGAAAAACCACCTATTTCACATGGGTTGAGGGTTATTAAACCCATCAAAATTTTCTATGCGATATAGTTTTCTAGTTGTCATATCTTGGGTGATGAGATCTATAGTGCGGAACGATCTAGGGAGTAGTGTACAGGTTTGGAGGGTGAAGCCCAGGACAGATGGCACAATGTGAATGGTCGGCGGGGTTTTAGTGGAAGGCGGGCCCGAGCGTGAAATGACGTGGGGGGTTTTTTGGGTAGTCACGGGTTATAACATAGGAAGGTGAGGTAGGGGATGCGACATCCATTGGCCTGGGGGGAACGAATCCTGATGAATGGTGGAGATGGCCTGATGAAAAGGTAAGTTGGGGTGGAGGAAAAGTGGGTGCACCCTTTAATTTTTCAAAGGTTTAGAGGGGTTTTTTATAATGAAAGGCGAAGGTGAAGTTTATACGGGGGAGGTGTTGGGAAAGAATTGTAATCTACGGATAAACTATGCTTCCCTAAACCGGTTTCTAGTCTAGAACAATAGGTAAAAGACTGCACTACCCTTTTTCCTAACTCAGAACAGATATACAGAGAGGATTGGATGCTTACTTGTTTCAATCGCTTCCAAATGACTCCTTTCTATCGCTTCCACTACATCCTCAACTTAAAGAGGTTTCAAATCGCTGAATGCTTCCTACAAGAAAGAGCACTGAAACAAAAGAAGATACAATAATCTAGATATATATTCAAGTTAATTAGCCAAATTAGTTAAGCATAAAATACATTCATCAACCAAGATTTTACAACATAGAAAATCAAAGTAAACATGGATGCATGTAGGGAAAAAAAGGAAGTACTCTTTATTGATGATAGAAGGAGAGGTTACAACCTAGTGACTGATTCATTGTGACCTTCCAATAGAGTTCCCTAGTCTCATCATAGCATAAGTCTCTCCACCAGTAGCTCCACAAATCAAACTCTCTATTGAAAATTCTCCAGCATTTCTCTACTCAAATTCTTCCTCCTTGAACACTCAGATATAGGCCCATGTTTGGATGACAATCTGTTTGTAAGGTCACCGTACAGATGATGTGTACAACAATCCTAAAATCGTAGCCCGGATGGCTAAAACTAGATCTGGGGTCTTCTTATCTCATTCACTCGATCATTTGGGTACAAGTCTAGCCATGCGAATATATGATTTGTCGTTGAACATGGAAAGACATCGTTTGATTACCAACCAATAATGAAAGTTATTAACAAACATGAGAGAACCACCATTAATGAAAATGGCCCTCAAGGTACTACAATACATTTCGTAAGGCATGAATAGATGATTTGATGTTGAACGCCAAAAAAAATCTTTCGGTCCAAAATATGGAAGCGAGGATCTTGTCAATGTTGTAACAAGCCTCATGGTACTGGAATCTGATTTTTCTAAGTGAACTTCCTGGATATTGATTTGTAGTCGACAAGAAGTCACCTTATTGCAAAACTGGAGTTACTAATTTCGGAGACAAGGGTATGACTTGATATAGCAATTGTCAAGGATGACGGTCATGAAAATGAAGGTTTATGAGTATTGCATATGGATGAGTTCTAAATCACTGGATGAATTCTCTTGAACATATTGGCGACACTGTGATGAGTTGGTAGCATTGACCCAAAACCGAAGTGAATGTATGACGAACCATAGGTTTGAATGAACTGTCAAGATGATTACCTAACCCAAACAGTCACGGACATGGAGTGAAAGAAGTGTCATGTTCAAGAGTGACTTGCTACCAAAAAGAAATTTTACTTTCTTTTCCCAAATTTTCCCCGGTCATTTTTCAACCAGTACATCTTTATTTTTTAACAAGCTTGAGGAGGATAACATTTGATTGATCTATAATTCAACCCTTCAGGAAAATAAATAATTAAGTATCGCTATTTAATAATTTAACGAGTCTATCGATGAATGAAACTTCATTCTTTCCATGATTGGCAAGCCCGTCACTATTTTATGTTTTAACGAGCTTAACGATAGTGATAGCCCAGTACTTTTTCATGTTTAGAGAGTCTGAAAAAGAGGATGAAAGAGGACTCCAAAAGTACTTTTTTGTTAATTTGTCTCTCAGATCCAAAAAAGTGTAAAATAATATCTGAAAGAACCTCTTTGGTCATGTTTAACCAAGGTATTCCTTTTTCGTAAATAATCTATCTCAGTCCGGAAAAGGGTTAAACTTATACTGAATAGATATCAATTCATTTACTTTAACGAGCTCGAAATGACAAGTTATTGGCAATATTTTCACATTATCGAAGTCTAAAAAGAGCTAAAAGAAGACTCCATGGGTTCCTTTTTCGCTGTTATCGAAGCTTGAAAAAGAGATAAAAGTGTGCTTCAAATCCTTTTTTGTTTTTATCAAAGCTCAAAAAATAAGGAGAAAAAGTATGCTTTGTGGTTAAGTCATTCTTTGAAATACATCTACATGACTAATCTGTTCATCAGTTGTATTTCCTATTTATAACAACATCAAATGGATTAAAAATACCTGTTTCATGATAAAAACATAATAAAACTATAGTCATAGCAATGGATTTAACTTGCAAATAATTAAATGACTATTTAAAAGTAGTTTCACTATTCATTTTTACCATTCCATTGTTACCATTTGTATTTTGGAGCTCTGAACCTGATTTTTCCCTGGAATTTCAGTGGTCGGTTGTGTGCAATTGGTAGGAATGTTTTGAATGCCCCCTGCAAGAGCACATGTCAAATTCCCCCTGCAAGAGTAGGTTCCCCCCAAGCTTCATTTCATTCACCCTAGTTTATTGGTTACTAATAGATGGATGGAATGAAGGTTCATTATAGGGGAGGATTTGTTTCATTTTTTAACGAGCTTGACATAGGAAAAGAACTATGCTCATGACCTATTTCATTTTTTAGCGAGGTTGACATAGTAAAATAAATTTCCTCATATGCACTTATTTCATTTTTTAATGAGGTTGACACAAGAAAAAAGAATTATCCTCATAGGTACTTGTTTTGTTTTTTAACAAGGTTGACACAAGAAAAAATAACTACCCTCATAACTCTGTTTCATTTTTTAACGAGGTTCACACAGAAAAATAACCATCCTCATAATCTGTTTCATTTTTTATTGAGGTTGACAAGGTAAAAGAACCATCCTCATGGGAACCTATTTCATTTATCGAGGTTGACACAGGAAAATAACTACCCTCAACACCTATTTCATTTTTTAACGAGGTTGACATAGGAAAAAAGAACCATCCTCATAGTGTAGTTGGAGTAGTGAGTGTGCTCCGGAAAAGACATATTCAAACAGAATCATCATTTAAGGATTTTGATGAGCACCATAAATGATAAGTTATAGCATGCATTGACAGGTCTTCTCCAGGGTTTTCATTGAATTTTGGAATTTCAGAGAGTATTTTATGTGAAATCACTAGCCACCAAGGAGAATAACTGATGGGATCAGCTTGATATTGCACTGAAGATGTGAATAAAGTATCAAGTCGTTTAGTATTCATAAGGGAGGAACTAGATAGGATTCCAGATGATGATAGGGGTGAAGTCAATGGACAAAACATCGAAGATGAAGCAACAATAGATGTTGTCGCAACTGAAATAGATGGTTCAGTCTGGGATGTTATCTCAGCCATGATCAAATGAACCAATGTATACCCTATAGAATCTATGAGAACTGAAAGTGAAATAGGATCAACAAAAGAAGAGGAAGGTGATTGAGGAAAAGACTCGTACAGGTAAAGCTCCTATTGAAAATGAGTTCGAGTTAAAGGTGTCTCGTCTTGTGATATTTCTTCAATCGAAATCAGACTAGGTGGAAGAAATTCACCGTCAGGCCCAAAGAATGTTTTAGGTGGTTGACTACACGATATGGGAGACTCAATAGCTACAATAGATTGTGGAGTGACCAATATAGAAACAATTTCTGGTTGTTCAACTTTGGGATCAAGATTTTCTCCACTTAGGGAATATAGCAACTAGAATATAAGGGGATGATACACCCTATTTCATTGGTCCTGGGGATGATGTCTATTTTGACCAATAACAGCTACCCCCTAAAGCATAATGGGACCTGGATCAACTTCCAGTTAAAAAACGTTGGGTTCGGGAGGTATGGTCTCACAGATTGGATGGATTGTGACCAGGGGTAGCTATGAGGAATTTGTCTCGACAACAGTAGACAAACCAGGATTTGCAAAAAAAAATTGAGCTAACTCTGGGTTAAAATATGATGTTTTTCCAGAGTTAAAAATTGTACTTGATTCGACAGATCGTGATCACCTTCGCCTACTAGAAATAATTTCATGTGGTAAAGGTGGTTTTAAAGCTAATCTACGCAAACGACGGGGGGTAGGATTATGTTCTTCCACGATTACTGATTTATTTTATCCAAAAACAAATAAACAGAAAGAGGTTAATGCTAGGTAAAAAGGTTTACCAGGAAACTGTGAACTACAGAATACCTCTTGGTGGACCAAAAAGTACATGCAAGTAATCTCCCCGAATTATGTGTTCGGTGTATCACAATTTCAAGGCGGCCGAATTGGTTCACTATGGATGGATAGCACCTAAAATTTTTCATCCCAAATATACCAAAAGGTACGTGGAGGCCCAAGTACATATTAGCACTGTCTGATGCGAAACCGCACAGTGAGAACACCCCTTTATACTTATCGTACTGTAGCACCACCCGATATACGCAAGATTACATGGACAAGCTACAATATACTTACGTACGTGGAGTGAGGTATCACATTCAGAATGTATCGCAGACAAGTTAACGACAACTGCTATGTTTTGTGATGCCGGAACATGTCTCTAGCCTAGACCTCTAAATGTTATCGTTAATGTTCCAAAGCGTTGTTAAGTAAATTGAGATTTATTTTATGTTGATCTTGCTTAACATTTTGCCTTTCAGGTTCACCATGATGATGTATATGAAATTCCTAAAATGAAAGCTAATAATGATAAAAAAACTTTCCCTTTCAGCTTTTTCAATGAAAGACCTAGCTACTAAGGGAAGAGAGCAAATAATTTGAGAGCAAACAAATAAATGAATCTCAAACTAAATGCATATTTCCTAATGTTCCTTTTGCAAAAAACACACAATCCTACATGCAAATGCAAGTTTTTCTTTTAAGCTTCCTTAATGTTATCAATGCAGAAAGAAAACTAGGTGCACTAAATCAATAATCGAAATTCTTTTTACTTTCGAGAAACGAAGAATACAAACAACAATTTCTCTTTTGAAGGAAAAACGAGGATTTCAACAACAATTTCTCCTATCAAGGAAATCAAGATTTTACGACAATTTCCTATTTCGAAAGTAAACGATTCTTAATGCGACCTTAAAAATTACTTTGAAATCAACTTGCCAATGATAATGAAAAACTTTTTTAAAACAAAATTGAACAAATTTTCAGTCAAAGGAGAAGAAATATATAGAACTACTGGTCAAATAGAGCATTAAACTTTTCAGAACAAGTCAGCAAACAGAACTGAAGCAAAATACAAAGTCAAATTCAAGGGGATTTGTTCCTTTCAGGAGACAACACATTCTCCAAAGGGAGACAGTGCTCTGCAATGTAGGTTGACAAGGGAGACAATGCTCTGCAAAGCACTGTGTCTTGACCAAGGGTGCATTGGGTGTAGTAAACAAAGAAAAAGCTACCTTTTGGCTCATTAACTTTTCAAATTAAGCTCTGAAAATGTCTAATATTTATGTGAAATAACTACTGGGTGGATTTAGAAAGTAGATCAGAGACTAAAACACCAAGATTCAAGAGAAATTTATCCCCAACAGAGTCGCTAGTTTGTTGGGCCGAAATTGTAATCTACAGATAAACTACGCTTCCCTAGACCGGTGTCTAGTCTAGAACAACTGGTGAAAGACTGCACTACCCTTTTTCCTAACTCAGAACAGATATACAGAGAGGATTGGATGCTTACTTGTTTCAGTCATTTCCAAATGAATCCTTTCTGTCGCTTCCACTACATCCTCAACTCCAAGTGGTTTCAAATAGCTGAATGCTTCTTGCAAGAAAGAGCATTGAAACAATAGAAGATACAATAATATAGATATCTATTCACGTTAATTAGCCAAATCAGTTAAGCATAAACTACATTCATCAACCAAGATTTTACAACATGGAAAATCAAAGTAAACATGGATGCATGTACGAAAAAACAAGAAGTACTCTTTATTGATGATAGAAGGAGAGGTTACAACCTAGTGGCTGATTCATTGTGACCTTCCAGCAGAGTTCCCTCATCTCATCATAGCATAAGTCTCTCCACCACCAACTCCACAAATAAAACTCTCTATTGAAAATTCTCCAGCATTTCTCTACTCAAATTATTCCTCCTTGAACACTCAGATTTGTGTTCAATTTATAGATGAATTGTAGGTTGTTTTGCAATAAATTGCATTCCAAAAATAGGCAATACATGTTTTCCAATCATGTAGATGTCAAATGGACACTTGGATCCGAAGCATGACACATGTAAACCCTTCTAGAAGACACTGGCCAAGTGGAGATTCTGGAACAATGAGAATTTCGCTCCCAATGTGACCAACACACCATTGAATGTCTAGAACTGCTTTGCAGAGCATCCTTGAATGGGGCTACCTACATATGCAATGCACTTAGGCCCCTTAGAGCCTGCATTGGTGAGCTCCCACATGTTTAATAATAAGCTTCAAACCATGGAAAATCCTTGCTTTGATGAAAGTCATTTGTTTGATTCATGTTGCTTCCTGTCTTAGGGCATATAGCAACTGAGGTGATAGGGAATGATAGACCCTTTGATAATCGGTCTTGGAGATGATGCCCAGTTAACCAGGTCATTGGGAATGGTGCCCAAATTGACCTATAATAGGAGGGGTTAAAAATATATAGAGGGCACGGTTCTGTGGGGGTAAGAGAGACTGGGGTCTAAAACAAAAAGGGCTTAAGGCCTATTTATATTAAAATGCGGGTTTAGTATAAAAAAATGGTTTTTATAAGGTTTTGAGAAGGTATGATAGGCTTAAAAGTTAGATTTAAACAATATAAAGAGGGATTTTTACATTTTTTAAAGATTTTTTTAGAGCAAAAATGATGAATGAAGGGGTATCAAAAGGGTTTTGAGGAAGGGAAAATGTGGGTTTTTTCAGAGGAAAAGGGTTATGAATGTGAGTGGGGGTAAGGTGTTGGAATGAGGCAAACAGGCCTAAAATTATGTAGTCTTTCTTTGCAGCAGTGGTAGATTTTTAGGAGGCAGAGAGAGGGAAAATATTGTAAAAATAGCTATTTTAGGATGATGAAGGCAATGAGATTTCTAGAACTCATAATATTTCTGAAATGTTGTTTCTAGAAATCTAGGATTATAAGTTAGTCATCTCCTGATATCAGCAAAAGTTTTTGATGAATAACATGATCATTTTGGGTTTTTTCTGACTGCCTATATTACACTCTTCTATTTCAGTTTCAATTGGTTCCATCTTTGGCTTTTTAGCAACATCAATAAAGTCAAAAAGTTCTTTAAGAGGCACTAGTCCCTTTGGAAAATTATCAGTATTAGAATGCAGCACTTCAAGGTCTTCCTTCCCTAAACTAGTGCACAGTTTTGTTTTTTGTATGTGTTCTTTTGTTAACAGATTTATATCAGCAGTATCAAGAGGTTCTTCTTGATAATATTGTTCCTCAAGAGGACAATCTTCTTCATACCTTGAGTCTGAATTTGGCACTTCAAACCCATTTTTGGACTACAGGAAATCTTCTATTTGTTTATCTCCTTCAAAAACTTGCCAATATTTAATATTATCAAGAACTACTAGTCTATATGTGACTTGGACTGTGTATTATTTTCTATGATAAGGTATTTGACATGTACTAGCAGCAAATTCTAATCCATTGGAAAGAATTTTTTGGTTTCTAAGGACAAAAGTAAGCTCATATTCTGTGAATGTTTTCAAAAGGTCAATAGCATCAGCTCTATAGGATTTTAATCTTGGATTCTTTGTTGTGTATTCTCCATTTATTTTCATAATAACTAGTTTTGAATCTCCATGGATAGTTATCCTCTTAGCTCCTAATTTCTTCAATAATTTCAGTCTTAAGAGGACTGCCTCATATTCAACTATGTTATTAGTGCAGTGAAACCTTAGCTTTCTCTAGTGACTTTCTACATGATTTTTCTCTTTGTTATGCACCCATATGCATGCTCTTGAACTAGTTTTACTACAAGAACCATCAAAACTCATACTCCAAATAGGTCCAATATTAGATTTATCATTAAGTCAATCATGGTTCTTATTGTTTTGTTTATAGTGGCTACCACTGTGTTGTTCATCATGTTGTTCTCTAGGGTCTACACTATGTTTATCGTTGTTTTGTTTATCATCATTTCCACTATGTTGAGTGTTTTTTCTTTGTTCTTCATGATCAGACCTATGTTGGTGGGTGCTTTGTTGCCTATGGTTTCCACTGTGTTTGCTATAATATTCTGGGTTAGCAAACTGTTTTGACTATTCCTCCTCCCTTCCCTCTTTTTCTACTACTGTTTTCTCATTTTATATCACTTTTTCATTAACATTGTCATCATTATAGATGATAAATGAATCAAGTTCTATGTGAATAGAATAAAGAGGGGAGTTATCTGGTTTTTCTTGACTGCTAACCATATATTTCATATGTGTTTCCCTATATAGTCTCCTTGGTTGACTAAAAACAGGGATGGTTGCATAAGTCATGTCCATTTGTAAAGTGCCTTGGAGTTTAGCACCCCATGATCTTGAAAGAAGCATGCCATATTTAGGAGGTATGTCAGCCACTACAATATCCATTACTAAGATCTTGGCTAGTATTTGTGCTAAGTTGACGCATAAATATTTGATTAGGCCTAGATGCTTAACTTTGCTGGAATCAAAAGAGTATAAATATTTGTAAGGTCTAGTTATTTCAAGGCCTAGTCTCTCCATCACTACTTTTGGCATTAGGTTGTGTGAAGCACCAGAGTCTAACATTGCATTGTGAAAAATTTTGTCATCGATGTTTAAACTGACATAAAAAGGAGGAACACCTCCTTTTTGAAATTTCCCTTCTACTTCTGGTCCAAACAGAAGTTCAGGTTTGTCATCATTTAAATTAACAAAATCGACATTTTCTCCTATGTTTAAAGCTCTTAAAAGTTGGGTTTTATATACATCCTGAGTGACTAGTCTAGTAAGAGGAATATATATTTTAATCTTGCAATCTCACTCTCTATACTGAAAGGTGTCTGAGTTTTTGAAATGTTTAAATCATCCTTTTTAGTCATTGTTTTCTTAGCAAGTTTAGCTTGTTGGTTTTTATTGGGAACAATGGTTAAAATAGTTTTATTAGGAGCACTAGCAGTGTTGATGGTGCTTCTTTGGTCACCACTTTGTTTGCCACTAGGTTGGCTATTTTTGCCTCTATTTTTATCATAACTTTTAGCCACTAGGTTGGCTATTTTTGCCTCTATTTTCAGAATTGTTTTTAGCAAAAATTTCAGAGGTCTTTCTTTTGGGAGTGTCTTTATTTTTATTGCTTCTAAGGTCATATTTTCTGTGTACTTCCATTATGGAATTTTCAAAGTCTTGTTTGTGGTCTTCAGACTCTAGGTTGTCTTCTTCATATGGTACAAATATGCCTTGTTATTCCTCTATGAGGAAAACAATATCCTCATCATTTACTCCCAATAGATTTATGTGGTTTTCCTCTGTTTCTTCAATTATTCCCTCATCTTCATCAACATAATTTTCTTGGAAATCTGGTATGATTTCTTGATCAGGACCTCCTTGTCTAATTTGAGGGAGATTTCTTCTAAAGTTTTGATTTTGGTTGTGATTTTGATTTTTGTTTTGAGGAACTATTTCGTTTTCTATAAGATAAGCTCTCTCATTCATGTTTATTCTCTCCATCATCCTCTCCATGGTTTTGAATAAGTTGTAAATCTTTGTATCAAATGTGGAGGGTAAAACTTCTTCCCTATACATGAATCTTTTTTCACTTTTCATCCTAGCTCTCTTAGCTATCAGATTAGCTTCCACACTTATTGCTCCCCTTTGCATGTCTTCTAATGTGGGGGGGTCTCTTTCTCTCAATTGATAACACATGTTTGGGTCAAATCCTTCCAGAAATTTCACTAAGGCTAAGCCTTGTGGTGGTTTCATGTGGGGAGGGAGTGCATTGTATACACTATTAAATCTGGTGCAGTAATCTTGGACACTCTCTCCAACATTTCTTTTAAGGTCATTATATTCTGATAGGATTTGAAGAGGATTTTTTCTGATTTCCCATTTGTTTAAGAATAGTTGATGAAAAGTATGGAGGTTATTTATACTGTTAGGGGCTAATATTTTGAACCATTTTCTTGATTCTCCTCTTAGAATTTGAGCAAACATTCTAAGTTTAATAGTTTCATCATCTATTTCTTTTCTGTCAAAGTAGTCATTCATTTTTTCCACATGTTGTTGAGCAGTAGTGGAACTATTAGCATCATATAAAGGAATCTTGGACTGATAGTCTTGTGGTAGAATGGCTAACGGTAAAGGAAGGACTAAGGGATCATACCATGTTTCCATGATATGAGGTTGTGGAAACAATGGAGGGTTAACAAGTAGAGGGTTTACAACAAGAGGTATAGGGTTAAATGGAGGAAGGTGAACAATGGGAGATGAAGTTAGTACAACAAAATTCTATTGTAAGGTAGATGGATCTAAAAATATCTAAGTTATCCAATCCTAAGATCTAGTCTTAGACAAGCTTCGTTCTAGGGGTGTCTCAGAGGGGATATTCTACAAGTCTTTAAGGTTTTCAGGTAGGGAAATTTCCTTATGGATTAGTTTGCTAACAGTTGAATCTTTAGATATCGGAGACTTCCTAAAAATTCTTTCAGGATTGTCGACTATTTTAGGTGGATTTGGGTTAGGATAGGATCTACTATGAATTTTTCTAGAAGCTAGGGCTTAAGCCCAAAAATTAGAGAGGTTAACAGTTATGACAGTCTTAAAGGTCAAACCAAACTATAAAAGAAATACTTAATCCACAAAGTATTTATTGACTAGATTGTTATGATGTGTTAATGATAAAATAAGCTTCCCAACAGAATCTATGGAAAACTAGAGGAGTCAATAGGCTTACTGAAAGCCAGTGGAGTCTTCAGGTGGAGGATTTTCACTTGTTTTATGGTTGATTGTTGTCCACCATCAACAATCAGAAACCATTCTTGGCTAGAAATTTATTCATCTAAGTTTGAAATGAGGTTTTCTGAGTCTTTTAGTCTATGTTTTATATTTTATTACTCAGTATTCTCCAGTATGGTCGCCACTATGTTGGCTCCCTGTGATTTGCAAGATTAGCAAGAATGAACACTGCAGGGGCCACATCAAAACCACTTTGGAATCCGAGGACCTAGCCTTCCTAGATTCAGAGAGGTATCTCTCTATGTATGTGTTTTAAAATGATATTTCTTTATGCTCTTGTTTATGATATTAGGCTAGTTATGAAGTTCTAAGGACTTGCTGGTTTTGGTCAAATTAATTGGTAGATTGATAGATCTGTGGTGTGATTAATTGAAGAGATGTTTCAGCTAAATAGATAGAATGTGAGAAAACATAAATCCATTGGGTAATGGAGTCATAAAAGGATTTAATTTTTCATCAACACTGCAAGGGTTTTCATAGGGCAAGCTAACTATATTAAGTGGATCTCTTATATTAGATTATGATATGAAACAATAATAGGTTGTGAAGGCAGCAAAGCTATAGTCAGTTAAGAATCTTCTAGCTCTACTTAGACAAGAAAAGCCTTTTAAGGTAGCTGTTTGAGGCAAACCAAAGGACAGGGCATACCATAGACTTCTTTGGCCAGAATTTAATAAGAAAACCTTTATGACAACAATCTAGCAATCCTAAAAATACTTTCAGACAAAAGAAAACATTCAAGATAATAGTGAGAGTAGCTAAAGGAAAAACTAAAGCCCATCCTCTTTAACTCAACACTCAAAAGACCTTCAAAGCAACATTTAGAGGTAGACCAAAGGACAGGGCATACCATAGACTTCCCTGGTTTAGACTCTACTAAGTATACTTTAAATAAAGGCCTTAAAACAATATCTCAAGTAGTACCAATTAACATGGGCTCACCATAAACTTCCCTGATTTCACTCTATTGAATTGTCTCTAAGACAACAAGCTAGATGGAATTGGAGGGAAATTAAGAAGCCTCCAATCAGACCTTGCAGAAGAAAACATAAATATAAAGGATGCAGATAGAAATAGGGTACCACAATAGCATATCCTACTCTAAAACTTATGTTATTTTATCAGAGAAATATGGGCAGAATGGAAAACACAAGAAAAACAATGACAAATGAGGAAAACTTCACCATTAAAATAGCTCAAGAATCCTGTGAACGTGCTTGTATTACTGATGATCAAACTAGTTACATTACTCCATGTACAATAGCTCTCTGCACCTCAGAGCTTTCTCTAATCGAGCCTAGCAATCCTCAACTAGCTCAGTAGCAGAAATCAATCGAATAACACCAACTAACCAACAAAAAAATGAATCATTCATGCAATATTTATATGCAGAATGAGGAGGTGGTGCTAAGATAGGGTTTGGAATGCCATTTATTGTAGAGTTAATGATTTTTTACCTTTGAGACCATGCAAGGCCCAAGGAAAAAATATCAGTAAGTGTTTCTCTGAAATTAACTCATATCTTAGCTTCTGAGTTAATTTATGTGAAATGTTTGACTTTAAGGCTTTTTCAATAAATTTACAATAACTGCTAGTAGATAGAAAAATATCTCTGACTGTTTGTAATAACTGTTTGATGCTTTATTGACAAAAATCATGTTGTGGGTCGAAAAATATCTTTTGAAGAAGTAACTACTTGGATTTAGTCATTTGAATGTGTTTCTAGGCTTAATCTGCCTCTATTTTATCTTTAAACTATGTTTTAGGTTTTTAGACTTTGATTTATCTTTTATAATCTATCTCACTATATTTATCTCTGTTTTGTTCCTTAATATTTTGATTAACCTCTAGTATTTTAAAACATTCAATCTCTACTTTCTATGGCTAATCTTCATAATTTTTCTCTAACCCGTATTTAGCCTTTTATCTGTGATTAGTCTTTAAACTGGCCCTTTAACTCTATTTTGATTTTAAACCTATGTTTAAAATTTTAAGCTCCCTAAACCTTTAATGATTAGGTTCCTCCAATGGTTTTTTTCGTCTCTGGTCATCTCTGCCCTTTGAAATGGTTTGAAAGGGTAGTACTGACTATGGTTCATTACCTTCTTTCCGCATATTATGCTCTATGTCCCTTTGATGAATCAAAACCACTGGATCATCACCCAGAGATATAGATTAAACATTTTTTGGACCCTGGAATGCCAATTATGCATTATGGCCCTAAAACGTACACAAAAACAAACAAATTAATATGAAACCTGCGTTGGAGGGCCTTTCTACATTTATTTTGGGGCTTGTGGGTTATTGGAGCATTTGCAGTGGTGGAAAATGATGTTTCGGGCTTCATCGCAGAGCCGCGGGGCCTTGGAATGTTCGAATTGTATGGTGGAATGGAGTTTTGGCGCGAAGAGGGGAGAGCGGTTTTGGCGAGCAGGAAGGCGGTTTAAGAAAAACCTCTTGCAAACTTTGCCGGGGGTCCATGGTAGTTTCTAGTTTTAGGTAGAGGGGGGGGGGGGATTTTGATGGGCGGCCATTAAAACTGGACTTCTAGCCCCCCCACCCCCCCTTGCATTAACGAGAAATGGGCAGGGGGGGGGAGGGAGGCGAAGTCACTCTCTGTCATCGATCTTGGGAAATAGGATGATCCACCGGCGGAAGTTGCGACTTCGTTAACCCTTTGAGGAATGGGTATGTTGGAGGAGTGGGGTCGGGGTGGAAAGGTGGCGAAGTTTAATTGGGGAAATTTTTTTGGTGAATGTGGGGCTCGACGGGTTAATCAAATAAAGGAAAGCGCTTATTTTTTGGGTGAAAGCCAAGGTTTTATGACCACAAAGATAGGTGTAAGTGGGTGGGGGCTTAAGGAAAATAAGCTCGAGATAGAAAAAGGGGCAGAATAATTTTTTTATGGGGGTTTTATAACAAAGGTGCGGGGGCTAAAAATAGCTTAAGCGGAAGGCTTAAACTTTTTATAAATGGGGTCAAATTTTTATATTTAAAACAAGGTTTTTAAATATAAAAAAAAAGGTCTGAACATTATATTTTTGACTTAAAACAATGTAAAAAGGAATTTTTTACCTTGTTTTAGGTAAATGAGGGGAAATGATGAAGGTGAGGGGGTTAAGTGGAGAAAATGAAGGTTTTAGGTGAGAAAGAGGGTGAAAATGAGAGAAATTAGCCCAACAAAAGATCCTTGAAAAGCATCAAGGTGAATTTGAGAGGGAAAACTGAGAGATAGGGAAAATGGTTTTAGGAGGATAATGAAGGTAGTGAGATTTCTAAGACTCAAAAGATTCATGAATCTTGTTTTTAGAAATCTAGGACCAATATTTAGTCATCTATAGATAGTAAAAATTACTGATGACTAATAGGCACTAGCTAGCATACCTTGTTAGTCTCTCCTTAGCACACCTAGAGCTCATTGAGAATCCCAGTCACAAACTCTTATTCATTCATTTCCATGCATTTTTACCTAGAGCTCCCCTGTCTTTCCATAGCATTCCTTAACACTCCTTGACGTGTGTTGATACACGCTGACACTTAGGACATCTTGGCATGTCACCCTGGCCTATAGCATGCCTTAACACTACTTAGCATACCTTGTACCTCCCTCCTTATCACACCTGTAGCTCACTACCACTTCCAATCACAAAGTCTTATTTGTTCATTTCAATGCATTTTGACGTAGTCATCCGTTGTGTTTCCATGGCACTCCTAGTTAACACTTCCTTTCCCGCATTGGCACATCTTGTCCGCATGTCGCCCTAGCACTCTAACATTCCTTAGCACTACTAAGAATGCTTTGTCACTCCTCCTTAGCACACTTACAACTCATTGAAACTCCTTTTCACACACTCTTAAACATTCATTTCCATGTATTATGACATAGTGCTCCATTTAGTTTCTGTGGCACTCCTTAACACTCCTTGGCACACATTGGCACACCCTAAAACTTGGCACATCTTGGCATGTTTTCCTAGCGATATATCATGCCTTGGAATTTCCTGGAATACCTTGTCACTCCCTCCTTAGCACACCGAGAAGTTTCTAACACTCCCTATCTCACACTCTTATTCATTCATTTCCATGTAATTGAAACTAGTCCTTCATTATGTTTCCCTGACACCTACCACATATTGGAATGCCTAACATGCCTTGGAACTTTATAGCATGTTTAAGGACTTCTTGTGATTCCTTGCACACCTTGGCACTCCCCAATTTTCATGCCCTCATAGATAACCTTACTTTTTTTACGACTTGGGAATGCAACCAAGTCATTGAAAAAATAGTGTTGTGTCTAGCACAAAGTCTCCCTTTGTCTGAAACTTATCTTTCCATCCCCTTATTGCAATCATAGGCTTGCCTCCTGCAATTCCTATTATGAAATTCTCCTAACACACTTAATCCATGACACACCTGGAATTCACTGACACTGCCTGACAAGCACTCTTATTCATTAGTTACCATGCACTTTGAAATAGTTCTCCCTTGTGATGCCCTAACACTCCCAAACAATCTTTGTCATGCATTAACACTAACTAGAATGTGTTAAAAAACCTTTTAATTAATTGGTATTCCCTAGCACTCCTTAACTGTCAAGTCCTCATAACTACCCTTAATTTTTTTTAGACTTAAGAATCCAACCAAGTCCTGCCTCGACTACAACAACTTGACCAAGTTTCATTTACTACAACTAGACTATGCCTTGTTCTGATAAGAATGGCTTATAGCTAATATTAGGCTACTCATGGCCAATATTAACTCATCCCACTTAACAAGTTACCCAGTCAAGGTTGACGTCCAATCGTGGCCATAAAACAACTGAGCAACATAGTTTACAGCTTGACATGCCCTGGAACTCTAGCATGCCTTGGAATTTCCTAGCATATAACCTTTTCATTCTGTCCTTAGCACAGTTGGAAGTCACTGACACTCCCTATCACACACTCTATATTCATTAATTTCCATGCATTTTGAACTAGTTCTCCCTTATGTTTCTATGGCACTCCCAAACACTCCCTAACACACATTGGCACACCATGACACTTAGCACATCTTGGCATGTCACACTAGCACTCTATAATTCCTTAGCACTACTTAACATACATTGTCACTCCCTCCTTAGTACACCTATAATTTGCTAACAATCCATGTCACACACTCTTATTCATTCATTTCCATGTATTTGAAACTATTGCTCCCTTGTTTTTCCCTGGCACTCCATAACACTACGTGACATGCATTGGCACACCTTAGCACTTGGCACATCTTGGCATGTTTCCCTAACCTCTATCATACCTTTTCATTCCCTCCTTAGCACACCTATAACTCATTGACATTTCCTGTCACAATCTCTTAATTGTTCATTTGCATGCATTATTTTCACCTAGTTCTCCCTTGTGTGTACCTAGGACTCCCTAACACTTCCAATCATGTGTTGGCACACCCTCGCACCTGGAACATCTTGGAAAAATGCCACTCTGGCACACTATCATGAATTAGAACTTCCTAGCATACCATTTCAATCCCTCCTTAGCACACATGGAACTCGCTAACACTCCCTGTCACACACTCTTATTCATTCATTTCCATGCATTTTTACATAGTGCTCCCTTGTGTTTCCCTGGAACTAGCTAATACTCAACACACATTGGCATTTGAAACATCTTGGTATGCTTCCATATCACTCTATCATTCCTTGGAAATATATAGCATATCTTTTCACTACCTCCTTAAAAAAGCTTGAACCCCATAGCATGTCATATAACTCCCTGAAACATATTGGCTCTTGGCACTTAGTGGCACTTGAAAATTATTGGCATGTGTTTGGATGCCCTAGCATTCCTTGGCGTCCTTTAAGATCAAATTTATTTGAGATAAATTATTCAAAATTAAGAGATAAGTAATAGAGGATGATTTGGCACTTAAGAGATGCTAAAACTTGGGCCTTCACATGTATTGGCACTAGTGTTGGTATGCCTAGCATGCCCCTCTTGAAAATGTAATATCCTAAATTATTAACCCTCATATGTGTTCATTTATTTGCATTTTAACTTGGTGTTCCCTTTTGTCTCCTGACAAGTCTCCTTGACACGCGTTCACATACCCTAACCCCTCACATATCTCATCATGCCTTAACACATGGCATTTCTTGGCATGCCTGGCATGCATTTGCATGCCTTGGCACTATCTGGCACATGTTAGCACACCTTGACACTTCTTGAAATTCCATAGAATTCCCTAGCATGCCTTGTCACTCCCCCCTTGGCACGTTTGACACTCGCTGACACTCCCCAACACACCCTCTTATTCATTCATTTACATTCATTTTCACTTGATAATTTATGTTTGATGGGGTGCATGTCTAGAAAGAGTTTGTTTAAGAGAATATAAAAATGATCGCACCATTACTGACATAAGTAATTGAGAGATTCTACTTTAATGGCATTAGGAAAATACACAAAAGATTTTAAGAATGACATTTTTAGGGTATTTTTTTATGGTGTGGGGATGGTAAGAAGTGAGTGGTCAATATGGTGTGTGAATGCGTGGAATACCTTCTCACTCCCTCCTTGGCATGAAAACTAGCACTCATTTCCATTCCCTGACACACCCTCATATTCATTCACTTCCATGCATTTTTACCTAGTGCTCCCTTGTGTTGTCCTAGTACTCCCTAACACTCCTTAGCATTCTACTTAGCACTTTTCGACATGCACTGCCACTTCATAGCATGCATAACACTCATTGACACATATTGGCACTTGTCACATGTTAGCGCTTGGAAAGTCTTAGCATGCTTGACATGCATTGAGATGACTTGGTATGCTTTGGCATGGTTTAATATTAAATTTATTTGAGATCAATTATTGGAAAGTAGATGAGAAGCAATAGAGGAATATTTGGCATGTAGAATTCAATAACACTTGGCACTTGGAACCTATTCGCACCTAGTGTTTGTGTGCCTAGCATTCCCCTCACGAAAAAGGTAAATTGATGACTTATTAACCCTCTTATGCATTCATCTCCTTGTAGTTTAACTTGTTCTCCGTTTTGTTTCCTTGATCGTCCCTGACACGCATTGTCACACCCTTGCGCATATTGGGATGCCTTAACACTTGGAACATCTTTGTATGTTTGCCATGCCTTTTCACTATCTATCACATATTAGCATTCCCAATCATGCCTTGGAACTCATGCCCTCACAACTAGCCTTACTTGAGAACCTTACATTCCCTAGAACACCTTGGCACTCCCTAGTTGTCATACCCTCATATATAGCCCTACTTTTTTTGCAACTTGGGAACCCAACCGAGTCATTATAAAAACAATGTTGTGCCAAACCCAAAGTCTCCCTTTCTCTGAAATTACTTTGTCCACACCTTATCACAACCATATGTTTCCCTTTTGCAAGTCTTATTCTTAAATTCTCCTAAAACAATTCATCCTTGGGATGTCTGGAATTCGCTGACACTCCTTGGAGCACACTCTTATTTGTTCATTACCAATAATTTTGATCTAATTATCCATTTTGTTCCCCTAGAACTCCCTAACACGCCTAAACATGCATTTACATTGTCTTCCATGTGTTAAAACACCTTTTCATTCCTTGGCACTCCTTAGCTATCATGCCCTCACAACTACCCTTACCTTTTTTTAGTCTTGGGAACCCAACCAAGTCCTTCCTTAACTATAGTAGCTTTACCAAGTTATAATTACTACAACTATACTATGCCTTATTCACCTAAAAACTTCCTATAACTCATCTTAGGCTACTCAATACCAAAATATGGGATTATAATCATCCAAATCTCCAAGCAACATCATTCGTGTATTTGGATTAAATGCATGCCTATAAGATGTAATACAACCACAATAATTAATAAATAATATGTTCTAACTCCAATGTCAAACAATATCAACATCTAATTTGCATAAGCCATTATGCTTCAACCATACCACAACACCAAGTCCAAAGAACAGTTCATAACAAAGCTAGATATAATGTAGTGAGGTCAACACTTAGAACATTACATATTATATGTGTTTGAAACTTCCAAAATACTCTTTGTTCTATAAATAATTACAGATACCATTATTTGTATCTTGTGGGTGTCAGAAAATAATTAACCAAAACAATCAGATACATCTCCACAAAATGATACCTCCAAATGCCTAAAACCTTGCAACATCACACCAATGAATCAAACTAAGAAAGGTTTGGAACACGTTGATTTAACTCTCATTTATGTTCTGAAATATTGAGAAATGTGAGCTATAAAATATGTATTTCATGTAAAAACAAAAGAATAAAATTATTACTATTCTCTAGCGTGTTCTTCATGCTTGTTTTAGTCAAAATAAAATGTAAAAGGGCATGTTCTTCGTGGACCTTGTAAAAGAAGAAAATTTGATTTTTTTTCATTTGTGTCACCAATATGCCAAGTCGGCCCTCCTGCCCCTCAAATCAGCGCAACTACATGTGGGAACCATTATCTTGTGGAGAAGAATATATATATATATAGTTCACTCACTTATCGATTTGAGCTTATGAAAATGATAGCCACTCACCTGCTATATACCCACAATCCACCCTCTTCATTGCATATAAAAATGCATGCAATTTCTATTCATCACAAATTCCGATCTGGGCAGTTTCAATATTTTATTTTATGAACTGGAAATTTAAATTAATGCGGAAGCTTGCCTTTTTTCTATGGTTAAAACCCCATATACATATAACAGATCTACATATACAAATTGAACCATAACTCACCTTCCACTCAAGGTCCACCAAGCCTTCGGCCTTTGACTTATGGAAATGCAAACATATATATATATATATATATATATATATATATATATATATATATATTGGATCTTGAATTAAAAACCAAACTTATAGATCTCCTCACTTTGAAATTCCACTATCGCATTCAATCAACGAATGTCACATGTCATTAACATTTTCAAAGCATGCAAAACATATCAAATGCTCTTTCAATCGGAGTGATATTCATAAGTGCTTACTAGTCTTAAAGCACAAGGCCCCCTTATCAAAAGCACATCATTTTAATTTAATATTTGTTAGGTCCCACAATACGGCCTTCACATTCATTCCTTTCAAAGGTCCAACTTTGATTAACAATAGTTAATAACCAATTATCAACACGAAACTCAACTGGGCCCCAGTGTCCTTACCTTGCTTATCGGCCATGCAAATTTGCTTGAATTCAATGATCAACCTGCTCTCACTCTTCAACAATGATTTAGGTGGATATCTGACGGATATCGTGCAACACAACTGCACACTTCTTAATCTCTCGGAATCACACGATAAAAATGGTTTTTAAAAACCACTCTTTTCCACGCATCCACTATTAAAGACTATCGCGTTCAAAAAGGCAAGACCTCTTACCACTTCAAGACTTATGTGATACTACTGGAATTAGATTTTGAAGCCACCCTTACTGTTTAATGTTATGGTTCCATTTATTAACTCAAGGTTCCACTTCATTCACATTTCTGTCAGCCAAGTTTCGCATGCTACAACGCACAACTCCACTAAATCTTACACTGCACGTTCAAGGTTAAATACTCGTGGTTTCATTTCCTTTAGTCAATCCATCACTGCACCAATGGTAAAACTGCCCCACGGCCTTACCATCTATTACTCCTGATGCTTGCTTCCCTTACAGTTCCACTTCTATCTATGGTTCTGCCCTTCAATTTCTATACTAGGGTTTTATCCAATCAAACCGCCTCTAATTCGCATTTGTTCTCCTTTCGTTTAACACAAACACTTCAACCTGCGTCTGAGTGCTTTCCCTACTATTTATGCCTTCACGATTTCATATGGTCTTTGTGCCAACCGATTCCAGATTCTACATTTTCCACATTAATGATGTGGATTAATTTTAAACAATGTCGATACAGATTTAAACATACTAAAAATCAGGGATTAATAACAATTGCATCCTTTATCACAAGGACCAAGATCTCATCGACTTATTTTTCAATATCGTGAAATGAGAATCGGTTCCATCGTTATGAATGTAGCGAAAACCCAATGTAATTCTGATGTATTCATTTGTCGAGTTCTACAGTGGAAACTCAAATTCAACTCTATGTCATCGACCATTGCAGTGGTCGATAACTAAAACTTCCCTTCGTTTTCTCAAAGGCATAAGTAAACCCTTCATGCATTTGTTCAAGCACAACATCGACACTCATTAACATTTATTCTTTTAACATATACAGAGCATCATTTAAACTCACAAATCACATAGTTTCATCACACTGGTTTATACAATTATTTAGTGGAATTCGAAGCCCATTTACAAAAAAGATAAATCAAACAATACCCATATAATGCTGAAACAAATTCTTCCATATAAATCCAAATGAAACCACTTACAAAATTCTTTCTGTCTTCAGACAGTTCTTCAAAATCGATGGCCCTGTCAATTGCCTATAGGCTTACAGGAACAAAATTCTGTTTTTCTCTAAACTGAAGCACTCATACCCTCTGCAGATCTCTCTGCTTCATGCCTTTTAGGCTTATTTATACAAATTAATAATAAATCGACTTAGCTCCCTTAACGCTCAACAAAACTCTTGAAATTCTAGATTTCCTAAATCTAGAATAAATCCCTAAATTTGCTGAAACTGGCTCTAATTTCATTCCTAAATTTGAAATGTCTCTTCTTATTCCCAACTAATTATATTCCCTCATGTTTTCCAATCATTTGGGAACATTTACAATTTTCCCTCAATATTTAATTAAAATCACTCAAATTATTTAAGGATTACATAAGAAATTAAAAACATAAGACCTCCCTATGTCTACAAAAATACAAAGTATTTTTTGGAACCTAATGCCCCTGCATCAGAAAATCACACACATACGATCTAAAATATAAGACAATGATACTCATCAAGATAAGTTTACTCACTCTTGGATGTTGGAAATAAAAGACAAGGTTACTCGCTCTTGGATGATGGAAATAGTAGACAAGGTTACTTGCTCTTGGAGGCTAGAAATAGAAGACAAGGCTACTCACTAAATTAAATTTGGAGGGTAAAAAATATTAAAGATCTAATACATAAAGGTGAAAATTCTGAATAAAAGTACGAAGTTTGAAGTGGAGAAAGACAATGAATTATGAAGAAATGTATTTATGAAATATCTGAGGCATGAAATAGTTTAAGGTATATCAGTGAGGCCTATAATAGTGCAAAGTATATTTCGGAGGCATGAAAAAATAGAGTGAAGTATTTATGAAGCATAGAAACAATGCAAGGCTTATCAATGTGGATAATTTAAGGCATCTTATCTTGGAGGGCTTGGAGGGTCAACTTGAAACTTGGAGAATGTCTATCAAGTGGTCAATTTTTTTATGACTTGTATTTCTCTTGTTGATGAAGAATCTATGAGGAAAGGATTTTTGGGTTTTCCCTCGTGGGTTTTTCCCTGGCCTCTAGCCTAACTTATGGTGTTTCTTATCTTTTTGTGTATTGTATTTGTATAACTGCTTGAGGACCCAATGGATGAAGTAATGTATAAATGAGAAAACATATAAAACAATTACCATGTTAAGAAATTCTATTTTGCATTTTTATTTCAACATGGTATTAGAGTTAGGAACAAGGTTCAAATTTGTGTCTGAAATCTAGTCAAGATTATGAAGGACGTATTCACGATAAGTCGAGTTTGTAGGAATAAATGTCTATGGTTGGCAATATAATTCCTATTGAAAAAAAATACCTAAAACAAGTCTAAAATTATCTCTATTCTAATAGGGTCGGAATATATCTATTATAAGAGAAGGACCAAGGGTACAAGCCTAGAACCTGTCGAGATTAGGAAAATGTCAATTCTGAGCACAAATATGAAATTAAGCCAATATGATCGAGGTTATTGTAAGCTGAGTTACGATACAAGTAAATAACAACCTAACTCTCCATGATGATGATATAAGTTATCTTTGATGAAAATTGAAGGAAGTAGCATAAATTTTAGAGTTTTTTTTTTTTTTTTTGTACTAAAGGAAGACTAACATAGTACAAGGCTCATAAATCCAAAAAAAAAACTTACTTGATGGAGTTAACATAAGCACTAATATGAAATTTTGGAAAAGGTAACACATGAGACGTGGTATGTTGGGTCATCACTTTAGTGGGAGACACTTTGAACAAGAACACCCTTTTGGGGGATTGTGTCTCTCCCTCGCAGGTGCTTCCTCTCTATGCAGTTTTGACAATTTTTCACCCAAGTTTCTTGCTAGTTCAATTTTGTTAGTTGGAAATTAGTTGGAATGCTGTGAAGAGTCACTCCCAAATTTTTTTCAATGGTGATGGAAATTATTTATGTGTGCAAATAGTGTGACTCTATAATGAGCTAGAAGTTGGGTTCACCTCAAAATTGGTCATGGGTCAATTATAGGGTGGTCGATTGTCAGTTTTATTGGTTGTCATAGCTGGTAACACATGAATAATATGTTGGATCAAGCACACCTTAGTGGGAGGAACTTTGAACGAAAACTTGTTTTGGGGATCGATGAGGCTCCCTCGTAGGGGCTTTTCCTTTGTATGGATTCGAGGATGTTGGATCCATGGTGAATGCGTGGAATTTCTAGTTTGTGTGAAGGGTGGTGCAGCATAATATTTGTTTTCCAGATCCATTTGAATACTGACTGAGGGCTGTTTGTAGGGTGATCAACTCCCATTTTTTCTAGACTAGCCCCAAATCCTTTTCAAGGGGGCACTTCATAGGGTGACTGATCCATCAGGGCAAGACCATGCGATACTATTGACGAGTCAGGTTGTTTGGGAATGTAACCATAATTGGATTTTAAATTCTGTCCAAGGCTAAATATGGACAACATACTGATAACGAACAAGTATTGTGAGGAAAAAATGAAAAAGACTCTGAAAAGAGAGTTATAGTGCTTGATTGTTGGCATTGGTATTGTATGTATAATTTCAATGCCATTTATCTACAATAAAATTATCTATAATTAGAATTTTTCTTGCTAATATGGTTGTGCGGAAAATTGAAAACACAACACATAAAGGGCCACTATTCAAAGCCCAATTTGCACCCCGTGTTTGTTGCATTGGTTTCCATGTATTGGGTTTTCCCTAAGGAGAAGTGAAAGACGAACCTATTATATAAACTTGTAACCCATGCATAATATAATTTCATTAATCAATGGAGTCTATACAATGGGAAATTAATTAACATTTTAAAGCACCCACCTAGTTTAGGTCACCATCTCTATTTTCGTATTAAAGAAGGTGCCTGATCTAGTAAGCACTTGAGCCCACATTAACGTGGAAGGAAATATGCGCAAGGCACCCTGTATTGCTCAAAATGGTCAAATATTAAAAGAAGCATTACAAAATAAAAGAAAATACTACAAACCATTTTTGAAATTTGTCTATTTTTCTCATCTTTAATCTAGAGAAGATAAATTCCTTCGAAACAATGTAGACATGACTCTAACATTGATCATATATATACCTGTATGAGGATCAGATGCCATATCTTGGAAGGTAGTACCACCAAGAACAAACTACAATATGATTCGCCAGTGACCACAATAGTGACTTACCCCATGTTAGCCCCCCTATGAAATTTTTGACAAGCAAATAGGGGGCTAAATTGTTTTTGAGCCTTCAAGGAATGTATTTCCTCTGAAAACACAGTCTCCTTGAAGCCTCTATGTGCCTTTTATCCTTTGATCAAATCCCCTCTGCTGATTCCCCTTATAAGCCTCTTTGCTATGTGAAGAAATGCCCAAAGGCCCCCTTTTTCCCTTTTATTTCATCCCCCTTGTCTTCCCCTTCTATTCCCCTTTTACCTCTTCAAATCCCCCCAAAATCCCCTTTAATTTCTTCCCCTACCCTTTGTTTTCCCTTCTTCCCCTTTTATTTCTCTATCGTTCCCCTTCCCCAGCCCTAAAATCCATCAAAATGGGAAAAAAACCCATGTTTCGACCTTATTATAAGGCCTAGCCCCTTTCCCTTAACCACTTCCCCACGTGACCCTTCCCCAATACCAAGCGCTTAAGCCTTGGGGGCCAATCGCAATCGGAAGGTCGGGCAGGTGCGTATTTCCTTTGTAAACAGCAAAAGCCCCGATGCGATCATTTTATTAATCAAGTCTCGTGATGTAATCAAGGTCGTTGATCTACCCTGCAGATCCAACGGTGGAGCTCTAATCGCAGCCCTTCTCCGATCGCAATCGCAAGTCTCAACAATGCCGCTCCGATTGTCGTCCTCCGATCTCATCCTGACCATTGATCTGCCCCGCAATCCGACGGCCAACGCTTAATCGCACTGCCCCCCCGATCTGCTTCTCCACCGTTGATCTGTCCCGCGATCCTACGGCTATCGCTCAATCGCAACCCCCCTTCCGATCGCAATCGCAAGTCACATTGGAAGAGCTCCGATTGTGATCCTCTGATTTAATCGCAGCCATCCATTCTCCCGCGATCCGATGGTCAGCGCCTAATCGCTCCATTCCTCCGATCGTTGATCGCAAGCCTTTCTGCCTCTGTCCCGATTAAATCTCGGCTGTCCGTTTCCTCCCAGATCAATGGTCAGCGCTCAATCGCTGGTTCCCTTCCCTCCGTCTCTGATTCAATCCTGGCCGTCCATCCTTCCCGCGATCCGACGGCCAGCGCTCAATCGCACCCCCGCCCGATCGCTGATCGCAAGTCCTTCTCCCGACGCTTCGATTCAATCCTGACCGTCCATCTCCCCGCTGATCCTATGGCTCAGCGCTAATCGCTTCATTCCCTTCGCACCTCCTGTTTCTCCCTCCGATGGATTGTGAGCCGTTGATCTGGACCTGAGATCAACGGTCAGCGCTCAATCGCAAGCCCCTCTCCGATCGCAATCGCAAACTGTTTCATCTGACCCCCGATTGCGATTGCCCGATTGAATCCTGGCCATCTGTTCCCTCCCAGATCTGACGGCTCGAGTTCAATCGCCCTCCGCCTCTGCCGGGTCCCACATTCACGCCTCCGTGTGTTGTTTTTTCACGTTTCCCTGTGTAATTCGCCCGAACGCTAATCTTTGGTTTTTTACACTGTGCGTTCATTTCTCCGCTCCTCCCCGCTGTTTCCACTGTTTCTCCATCGCTCCGCCATCTCTCATCCTCCACAGCATTTCTCCACCACTGCCCGGTCTATAATATGTTTATTTCATAGCGCAGACAACACAGAGATGGCCAGTTCAGCACTGCCAGCAGAAGCAGCAGAAATAGGATTCAAAGGGGATTAATGCACATTATTGATATAATTAACGTCTAATCCCGCATTCAAAGGATTCAAGCACTGTTTGAAGATTAAGAGCGCACCAGCAAAGTCATTACTGCGCTACCTAACATCAGGACGTTCTCTCCAGACGTACACCTTCCTACAACAATCTCCATGCCTCCTCGAGCCCTTAAACAGATTAATGCAGTGACAGAACTTCTCAAGAGACTGTCAAGCAGCATTAAAGAGGAATGGAGAAACCGTGTAGATCTTTCACCAGTTCATCTATTCCAGAAGGCTAGCGCAGAGCTCCAAGCACCAGAAAGGACTTAAAGAACATATCAGAGGTCAATTCCCGGCCTGACAGAGTCTCCGAACCAGTCTCAGAGTACCTACATCGTTGCAGATAGCCATTAAGCAGTGTGGGCGTGGACACTTCCGCCATTCTGTCTTAATGAGTCTCATTTAATTGTCTATCTGCCTCTGTCTCTTCCTCTTCTCCTATAAAATCCCTGAGAACGAATTGTAAAGGTTGTTGTTGCCTTGCTGGGCATCTGCTGTTAGAGGGATTCAGTTTGACTGTTAGAACAGCCTTGGGAGGAAGTTGCAGAGTAGTTGTATGTAATAGGCTGGGAGGAGAAGTTGGGACTGTATTAGCCATTGAGCCATATTGTACATGACTGGTTTTGCATCAATTAATCAAAGCACATTTCACAGGATCCTGGTCTATTACTATCGGTGATGTGTTTCTTACTCTGTTTATTACATTTTCGCATTGTTTCATTATTCTTCTGGTAGGCATCAGAATAATGGTATAGGATTCACCCTTGTTAGGTGCCCTATGTTGTCTGCTCTCCCTACCTTTATGTTTTCTGCTCCATGTGCTATCTAAGAGTTAATTCATGGGTTTAACCAGCGCAGCGGATGTTATTGCCTGCTGGCTGATGTATGAACTTGGGGGTTTGCCTCTTAGATGTTTCTCTATAATCTTATCTCTGTCTTTCCCTTGGAGTTGCTAAAGCAGACCTGGAGTTAAATGACCTCTGGCCTGATCTATAAGCTGCCCCTTTGTCTCTCTGAGAGCAGCCTTTGAGTATGTCCAAGCAGGTCTGGAGTTAAATGACCTCTGACCTGATCTATAGACAGAAAATTGGTTGCTTTCCTTCTTTCACTTTCCTCCTTAATGTTCCATCCCATCACCTGTCTAAAAAGATCCTTTAGTATAGATGACTTGCCCTTTGGAAGCCTTGGCTAGTGGATGCATGTAATTTTCCTCTCATGACTCCATAGCCCAATGGATGGCACGGTCTTGGCCCATTCTCCTTGCTGAAGCATCCTGCTGCCATGTTCCCTTCCCCCCATTGCTTTATCGGCCTATGACCTCCTAACCAACCCAGCAACCCTCCAACCAAATTATTTAAACCCCCCTCTGTGCCTCATAACTAGCCTAACATCTTATTTTTGAGCTTCAAAGATAAATCATTCTTTGTTTATTGGAGAGATCCCTCTCCGGGTCTAGGAGGGCTAGATCCTAGGGCCCCAAAGTGGTTTGATGTTGTCTCGTCTTTTGGTATTGCCAAATCTGCCAAAACATGGGAACCCCAACATAATGGCGACTCCACTGGGGAACAGATCAGTCAGCTGTGATTTGGTAAACCACTGTGGTGGACAGTAAGTTGTGAATCATCCACCTGGCGACTCCACAATTCTTGAATGATTAAAAGACTCCACAGGTGATCAGATGGCCACTGATTATCTTGGTTTCACATAAGACTCCACTGGGAGACCATGTCGCAGTACAACATCACCCACGCCAAAGATCCAGTCACTTCGCTAATGGAAGACTCTGAGCAATTTGCAGAAATAGATCCAAGCCTCATAGTAGAGTTTCAGCATGGAGTAGCAAGTGTACTGGCAGAAATTGAATGGGAGGACCTTCCAAAGATTGTCCCTATTGGCTCAGCACTCAATCATCTACCTGCGATTAAGAAGATGTTTCTTGATTTGGTGGTTGACAGATATGAAGCTGAGCTCGAACTTTTAAACTCACAAGAGATATCCTACGAGTTCAGAGACCCGAGGGCCTTTTTGGAAAGTCTCCCGCCCCCTAAAAATACAGATATTCTGCTGCTGTTCGATGTGCAAGAAGAAGAATATTCGGTTCTCAGGAGCCGCTTTGAGAACATAGTGGAAAACGAAGAAATAATTGAAGCTGCCCAGGACGTAGACAACCTTCCAATATGGGGAGGCCTAAAAGAAAGAAATGTACATCATATGTTCGTGGATCCTGTGGCAGAGTACATGGAGGCCCTGATATGCTCGAACGCTCCAGCATTGATCCTCAGCAAGGGCCAGATTCATCAGAAATGGTCACTACTGATGGTGACCACAATTTTGAAGAACCACAAGCAGAGCACTCTGTGGTTATCTCTGACAGGCAGCCAGTGATCATATCATTTTTCACTACTACTTGACTGGTTGTATTGGCTTTATCATATAACCTAGAACATCAGAGATTTCCAGTTAGAGTAGGGTAGGTAGGAAGCTCAATAAAGCTCAGTCTATGAGCAAGTAGATTAGTTGTTTCAGTTTCTGTTTTAGAAGGTAGAGAAGAAACCTGCTAGACAGTCTAATCCTAGCAGGTAGTAGTGTAGGTAGAGAAACATATGAGACCAACAGTCTAATCTGGTCTCATGGAGTAATAAGGGTAGAAATAGAATAGGTTTATTTTTTCCTGTTTGTAAAGATTAATGATGTAAAAGGGTCTGCAAGTCCAAATGCACCCAAGAAGAAAAAATGTTAGGACTATAGTGTGGGTAGGTAGTTGTATGAGAATGTTTCTGCTGATATGTTGTCTTCACAAGTTTGTGGCAGCTGATCAGAGAAGAAAAGGATGGTTCAAGTAGCAGGAATCTGGCCTGCACCAAGAGATCATTTTCTGGTTTCTTGGCTCCTTCAAGAAGAAGCCATCCCCATGTGGAGCCACTGTTAGCCCCCCTATGAAATTTTTGACAAGAAAATAGGGGGCTAAATTGTTTTTGAGCCTTTAAGGAATGCATTTCCTCTGAAAACACAGTCTCCTTGAAGCCTCTATGTTCCTTTTATCCTTTGATTAAATCCCCTCTGCTGATTCCCCTTATAAGCCTCTCTGCTATGTGAAGAAATGCCCAAAGGCCCCCTTTTTCCCTTTTATTTCATCCCCCTTGTATTCCCCTTCTATTCCCCTTTTACCTCTTCAAATCCCCCCAAAATCCCCTTTAATTTCTTCCCCTACCCTTTGTTTTCCCTTCTTCCCCCTTTATTTCTCTATCGTTCCCCTTCCCCAGCCCTAAAATCCATCAAAATGGGCAAAAAACCCATGTTCCGACCTTATTATAAGGCCTAGCCCCTTCCCCTTAACCACTTCCCCACGTGACCCTTCCCCAAGACCAAGCGCTTAAGCCTTGGGGGCCAATCGCAATCGGAAGGTCGGGCGGGTGTGTATTTCCTTTGTAAACAGCAAAAGCCCCGATGCGATCGTTTTATTAATCAAGTCTCACGATGTAATCAAGGCCGTTGATCTACCCTGCAGATCCAACGGTGGAGCTCTAATCGCAACCCTTCTCCGATCGCAATCGTAAGTCTCAACAATGCTGCTCCGATTGCTGTCCTCCGATCTCATCCTGGCCATTGATCTGCCCCACGATCCGACGGCCAGCGCTTAATCGCACTGCCGCCCCGATCCGCTTCTCCACCGTTGATCTGTCCCGCGATCCTACGGCTATCGCTCAATCGCAACCCCCCTTCCGATCGCAATCACAAGTCACATTGGAACAGCTCCGATTGTGATCCCCCGATTTAATCGCAGCCATCCATTCTCCCGCGATCCGACGGTCAGTGCCTAATCGCTCCATTCCTCTGATCGCTGATCGCAAGCCTTTCTGCCTCTGCCCCGATTAAATCTCGGCCGTCTGTTTCCTCCCAGATCAACGGTCAGCGCTCAATCGCTGGTTCCCTTCCCTCTGTCTCCAATTCAATCCTAACCGTCCATCCTTCCCGCGATCCGATGGCCAGCGCTCAATCGCACCCTCGCCCGATCGCTGATCGCAAGTCCTTCTCCCGACGCTCTGATTCAATCCTGACCATCCATCTCCCCGCTGATCCTACGGCTCAGCGCTAATCGCTTCATTCCCTTCGCACCTCCTGTTTCTCCCTCCGATGGATTGTGAGCCGTTGATCTGGACCCGAGATCAACGGTCCGCGCTCAATCGCAAGCCCCTCTCCGATCGCAATTGCAAACCGTTTCGTCTGCCCCCCGATTGCGATTGCCCGATTGAATCCTAGCCGTTCGTGCTTTCCAGATCTGACGGTTCTGATCCAATCGCCCTCCGCCTCTGCTGGGTCCCACTCTTTCATTCATCTCCATCGGGTTTCATGTGTTTTGTATGTTGTTTGCCCATTTCACATATTGTTACGCCGCTCAACCTCCACCGTTGATCTTTGTTCCCAGACCTAGATCTAACGGTCTGCACTACATACCATCACCAAATTCCATTGTCCATAAGATTTCATCATTTCATTGCATTCTGTTACCATTATAGTAAAAGCCACCATTTCTCCCCCACTTTGCATTCTTTCCATTGTTTCTCCACGGTTCCGCCACCATTCCTCCACCTCCACGGCATTTCTCCACCGCTGCCCGGTCTATAATATGTTTATTTCATAGCGCAGACAACACAGAGATGGCCGGTTCAGCACTGCCAGCAGAAGCAGCAGAAGCAGGATTTAAAAGGGATTAATGCACATTATTGATATAATTAACGTCTAATCCCGCATTCAAAGGATTTAAGGCACTATTTGAAGACGAAGAGCGCACCAGTAAGCCATTACTGCGCTACCTAACAGCAGAAGCATGTTTACTCCAGAGGTACACCTTCCCACAGCGTCCTCCATGCCTTCTCGAGCCCTGAGACAATTAAATACACTGACTGAGGCTCATTTCAGACAGTCAGGTAGCACTAAAGAAGCATGGAGGGAATTGCAGTTTTCCATCCAGTTCATTTATTTCAACATGGAAACACAGAGCTCCAGACAGCCAGAAGGACTCTAAAAGAAATATCCGAGGTCAATCGACCTGACAGAGGCTTCCCTAGCCGGCCTACAGAGTACATACAGTGCTGCATTCTGCCATTAAGCAGTATGGACGTGAACACTTCCGCCTTACTGTCTTAATGAGATTCATTTATTGTATATCCTACCTCTGTTTCTTCCTCTTCTCCTATAAAAGATCCCCGAGAGCACAATGTAAAGGTTATTGTTGCCTTGCTGGGCATCTGCTGTTAGAGGGATTCAGTCTGTTAGAACAGTCGTGGGAGGGAATAGCAGACTAGTTGTATGTAATAGGCTGGGAGGAGAAGTCTGGACTGTAACAGCCATTGAGGTTATTGTACATGACTGGTTTTGCATCAATTAATCAAAGCACTTTTCACAGGATCCTGGTCTATTACTATTGGTGATGTGTTTTCTTACTCTGTTTATTACATTTCCATATTGTTTCATGTTCTTCTGGTAGGCATCAGAATAATGGTATAGGATTCACCCTTGTTAGGTGCCCTATGCTGTCTACTCTCCCTACCTTTATGTTTTCTGCTCCATGTGCTATCTAAGAGTTAATTCATGGGTTTAACCAGCGCAGCGGATGTTATTGCCTGCTGGCTGATGTATGAACTTGGGGGTTTGCCTCTTAGATGTTTCTCTATAATCTTATCTCTGTCTTTCCCTTGGAGTTGCTAAAGCAGACCTGGAGTTAAATGACCTCTGGCCTGATCTATAAGCTGCCCCTTTGTCTCTCTGAGAGCAGCCTTTGAGTATGTCCAAGCAGGTCTGGAGTTAAATGACCTCTGACCTGATCTATAGACAGAAAATTGGTTGCTTTCCTTCTTTCACTTTCCTCCTTAATGTTCCATCCCATCATCTGTCTAAAAAGATCCTTTAGTATAGATGACTTGCCCTTTGGAAGCCTTGGCTAGTGGATGCATGTAATTTTCCTCTCATGACTCCATAGCCCAATGGATGGCACGGTCTTGGCCCATTCTCCTTGCTGAAGCATCCTGCTACCATGTTCCCTTCCCCCCATTGCTTTCTCGGCCTATGACCTCCTAACCAACCCAGCAACCCTCCTGTTGTAACTCCTAGAGACAGTCTAGAGTTGTTATAGACCAGTGCCTAGGACATCTTATGAGGTGTAAAGAGCAGGGTATTTGAAACAGCGTTTAATCCTTTAACATGACAGAGCTCTTACACTACTTCCTTTGAAACAGAGAATAAACTAGAATGGAACCAGTACTTCGGACAGTATGAAATATAGGAATAACACTGAACAAATGCAATGCTATATTCAGATAATACTGCATCAGACAACTTTAAGACAGGTCGCCATAATGAGGGCCAGATTCATGATATATGGTAGAGAAGGTATATATAAAGACGATTACAGAGATGTATAGCAAGAGGGAGATATCGGCTGTCAAATAGACGATACTAAGAAGAACTTCATGATATAGGATGGGCTTAAATAGTTAAGAATCCACACATACCAAGAACTCCTGTCAATAACATTTCAATACAGAAAATATAGTTGAAATACGAATGAAATACAGGTGGAACAATATATTACTCCTGAGCCATTTAAAGTATCAAGCCGCTACTGATATAAGTATCAATACGATAAATTCATATCAAAAGACGAGGGACACTCGCATTCCAGGATGTAATACTAGAGACATGAACGTGAATGAATTGAACAATAGAGAAACACACACTACCATACAACCATGTCCAGAATCCTTACTAAGGTGAAGCTTCTTATTATTGAGACCCAACGGGCTCTTCCAGGCAGTATCTGAATTTTCACAAAACATACACACAGGAAATTCTTACACAATCAATTTTTCTGAAGAAGTGGAACCTGGTTTTCTTCTTTTCCCTGTATTATATAGGATTCCTTCTGCCTTTCAGCGAGAAGATATTTTCTGAAAATATCTCTCTCGCGTGAACAAAATTGTTAACAGTCATTGTCAAAACCACAAAATTGCATGATGGGGAAAACAGCCCTTCCATCATGCGTAATAGGCCCCGGGCCAAACTTAAAACAAAAACGTAGGTCAATGTCTGATGTAAAAGTAAAAATGCAAGAGTGGGGGGGGGAAAACCACCCACTCGGAAATTTAAACAAAACATAACAGAATGAAAGTAAAAGGCCGTTTTAGGCCATGTCATGAGTAAACATGAGCTGTCATGAATGTCGTTGGGTCGAGGCCGTAGGCAGACGCCGGAGGAGGTACACCTAAGGGAGGGACCGGCATAAGCGAGTCGTAACCGTGTCAACCTCCGCCTCGCTTTCTCGGATTCGGGTTCGGACATCTCGAGAGTCTCTCTACCTCGGGCTAAATGCCTCGGGCCAAGGTGTGGATGTTGCATGGGTGGGAGCCGATACCGGATCGCATGAGGAGAGTGGACTACAAAGGGGTTCAAACTGTGTGGGTTCCTAGACCTCATGGAGCCGGGAGTTTCTCTGTGTCTGCTCTTCTTGGGCGTTCCTCTCCCCATGGCAGTTATTCAACAAATCGGAAAAGAGAGAAAGGGAAAAACAATCAAAAAACGGAAAATGGATTACCTGAGCAGAGGGTGACAATGCTTGGGAAAGCGACGAGGGGAACCGTGACAGTGACTTGGACAAACCCGGCGTTCTTCCCTACTTGGTATTCGCCGTAGAAAACTACCTGAAATGATTTACCAGAGAGAAATACGGGAGTTTTTACCATTCGGGAGGATTGTTTAGGTTAAAAGGTGAAAATGTAAGAGAACAGAGGGCAAGTGTCGTAAGGACACTGACACTGAGACACGTGGCGCGTGGGGATTGGGTAAATCAGGGTGTAGGTGAGCGCCTCGTGTCGGGTTAAGAGCTGGTACGGGCCTTAGTACTAGCTGTCCTAATAGACTTACCTTACCGTTATTCCATATGCGCTATCCAATCTTTATCATGAAGGACTTCCCCTTTGCCGGACCTACACTTATCTTCCTCACCTGCGCGGGCCCACCTTAACTCCGCCACGAGACAGCGTCCTGCGGCCTATCCTTGTCGTTCTATCTCTGCCGTGAAGTCTTACCATGCCACGTGTCGGAAGTCCGCGGGGGTAAGGGCCTCGTCCCTTCCCCACGGCTTGACCCCCTCGGACTTACTACGTATGTTGTTATGTATAATCAGGGGCCTTTTCCAATATATGAGTTGACATGTAACGCCACGTCTTCATTACCTTTGTGTTAGATGTTCACTATTGTTATGCCTTTCATCACTTAGTGCTATTTATCCATTGGTTTCAATATATGTGCGCTTCACCACCTTTTCTCTTTTCGGCCTGATTTGATTTAACACTTGCCACTTGATATACAAATTTAATGTGACCTGTTCGTCCTTTAGGTACTTCCGTGGCTATTGCTAAGAATTGAACAACATTGGCTCCATCTAGGGACGGCACGTTTGTCCTCGAACGTGTCGAGAACTACGCAGACCGCCTGTAGATCTTCTTTGGACAACAGTTTTCAGTTTCTAGAGCTCTGCCCTGTACAGATCTTCATGACATATGCATAATCTATGATAAGCAAACGAAAAACAGCAACTAATATACAATATAATACAGTCAGGCTTTTTCAGCCTTCTTCAGAATTGGAAATATGGTTTGAGGAATTGCCCGTTCACAGGGGCTTCCAACAGATCCCCCTGTAAATTCTCCAGCTTAAACATATTGTTTCCTCCCTGCTCTGCAATCTTGAAGGGACCGAACCAAAGGGGGTCAAATTTACCATGTTTGCCCTTGTCAGCTCTGCGTACATCCCGCCTGAGCACTAAATCCCCCACCTGCAGCTTCCTATCTTTTGTGTGCTGGTCAAACAATTCTTTCATCCTCTCCTGATAGTCCACCAGCTTCTGATTCACCTGAATACGCGTGTCTTCCAGTTCGATCAACTGATTGATTCTTCTGGTCATGCCATCTGATTCATCCTGAGTCTCCTGCATGAAACGAGCCACAGGTAGAGCCAACTGTATGGGGAATACAGCTGCTCGCCCGTATACTAGTTCATAAGGGGACTTTCCTGTTGCCCTTTTACTGGTTATCCTGTTTGCCCATAGAGCAAAATTCAGTTGAGTGTCCCAATTTCTCTGGTTCTCATTTATTGTCTTCTTCAGTGCTCTGACCAGTGTTTTGTTTGATGATTCGGCAAGACCATTTCCCTGGGGGTAGTAAGCTGTGGAGTGACCCAGAGTGATGTTGTATTGTTGACAAAAATTCACCATCTTAACAGATTTGAAAGCCTGAGCATTGTCTGTGACTATTCTGGCAGGACATCCAAACCTGGAGATGATGTTCTCCTCTAGGAATTTTATGACCACTGTGTCTGTGGCATTTCACGCAGGGATGGCCTCCACCCACTTCGTGAAGTAATCTGTAGCAGTCAAAATCCATTTGTGCTGCCCACTGGAGGGTGGGTGGATCTCACCTATGAAGTCAATACCCCATTGCTTGAAAGGTTCATCAACATGCACCGGAATCAGGGGTAGGGCTGCTAGCTTCTGTTTTTCAGCAAACTTTTGGCATTTGTCACATGCTCTGACCCAAGTGAAGACATCTCCAAATAGTTTAGGCCAGTAGAAACCAACCTTCAAAATTTTCTGAGCTGTGCTCCTCCAGCTATAATGCCCTCCACAGATCCCCTCATGGAATTCGGTTATGATATTCCCTACCTCCCCTTCGATGAGACATAACAGCAGTATGCCTGAAGGATCTCTCCAATATAATTGACCATTAGCCACGGCATACTTCTGAGATTTAAGCCTCAAGGCTCTGTATTTGGACTTATCACAGCTGGGTGGGCAGCTGAGTGTCAGGAGGTATTCAACAATTTCTTTGTACCAGAGGCTAGTGAGGTACTTCATCTGTATTTTTTGAGTAGCCATTTCCACCTCTTGTCTCCCTGTCTGTTCCTCAGATGCTTCACCTGCGATCATGGATAAGTGGATGCCCAGAGCTTGGTGGTTCGATTCTGATAAAATCTTTGCTAGCCCCTGTCCTTTAATTAACTTGGTGGGTCTTATGTCCAGGTCATATTCTTGTATCTTTGCAATCCACCTGCCCCTTCTGCCTTCACTGTCTCCCTGCACGAGGATGTCCTTAACTGCTGCTGTGGGTACAAAAGCAGTAACATGAGATTGTAAAATGTACATGCGAAATGCCTTTAAGGACTTTACCAGGGCATAAGCTTGCTTCTCCAGGATGTTGTATTTTAGCGCTGCATCATGAAGGACTTGACTAAAGAAAGCAATGGGTTGCTCGTACCCATCTCCATTCTTCTGTAGGAGAACCCCTGCCACCGTGTGAGGTGATGCAAAAGAGAAAATCATGAAGGGCTCAGTGAAGTCGGGCTTTGCCAACACGAGAGCCTCAGCAAATGCAGTTTTGATCCTGGAAAAGGCCTGCCTTGAATCCGGTGCCCATTTTACCTCATTGTCCTTCTTTAACATATCTGTGATGTGTCTGACTATTTCGGCATAGTTGGGAATGAATCTTCTGAGGAAATTGATCCGTCCTAGGAACACCTGGACTTCTTTCTTGTTTCTGGGGAGGGATATACCGTTTATAGCTTCTACCCTTTTAGGATCGATCTTGACCCCATCTTTAGTTACTATATGTCCTAGGAGTTTACCCTCCTCTAATGCAAAGAAAGATTTTTGAGGGTTAAGAGAGAGTCCATACCTCCTGCATTTCTCAAAGGTCTTCTGCAAGTGCTGAACATGCTCGACATCATCCTTTGAAAAGACTGTTATATCATCTAGGTACACCACCAAAAACTTATCCTGTTCTCCAACAAAGGTTATGTCCATCGCTCTCTGAAACGTAGCCCCTGCATTGATCAGTCCGAATGGCATCCTGGCATACATAAATGTTCCCCAGGGCGTGGTGAAAGCTGTCTTTTCCTGGTCCTCAGGGAATACGGCCACTTGATTATAGCCCGAGAACCCATCCATCATGGACATTCTAGAGGCCCCTACTACCTTTTGCAGAATATGATCCATCTTTGGTAGTGGATAGTTGTCTTTTAGAGATGCCCTGTTCAGGTTTCTAAAATCCACACACAACCTGATTTCACCGTTCTTCTTGCGTACTGGGACTAAATTGGCCACCCATTCAGAATACCTTAGTGGCACTATAATTTTAGCCTTCAGTAACTTTTTTATTTCTTGCTCAATCGAGGGTAGCAACAGAGGATTAATCTGTCGGAGCTTTTGCTTGTGGGGTTTTGCATCTGTCTTCAATGGAATTTTATGCTGCATCACACTGACATCAAAGGTTTTCAAATCTTGATATGACCAAGCAAAGACGTCTTTGTAGGTTTGAAACAGCTTTTGGTACGACTGTCTGTATTCATCTGGGACTTTCTTTGACAGCTTCACAATCTTTGGATCTTCTTTCGTGCCCAGATTGAGATCTTCAACCTGGTCCTCAGTCACCATTTTGTTTGGCTGTAACGGGACATCATCCTTATTGAACAGTCTCTCCAAAGGTACCAGCCCTCGGGGAATTACATTTCCCTTTAACTGCAGGAATCTGTGACCAGCTATCTTCTCTTCTAGCTTGTCCCCTGGAATGTCTCCGAATTCTTCTTCTTCACAGTTGTCAATCTCTAAATTTGAAAACTCCCCCACGGTCTCTAAGAACCTATTTACCTGCTCCTCGTCTTCAAATACCTGCCAGTGCTTGACATTATCAGGGATTGAAGGACGGTATCTTACTTCAATTTCGTATCTCAGAAGAGGGTTCTGAGGTGGGCGGAATGTACTAGCTGCCACGGCCAAGGAGTCTGCCATTCTGTTCTGTTCTCTGGGCATAAACTGAATGTTAAATGCCAGAAAGGAATTTTCCACCAGATCCCAAACTTCGTTTCTGTAGGCCTTTAGCCTTGGATGCTTCGCTTGACACTGATTTCTCACTTGCCTCACCACCAACTCTGAGTCTCCCATCACCTTCAGACTCTGTATCTTCATGCTTCTTGCTGTTTGCAACCCCAGTATGAGTGCCTCATACTCAGCCACATTATTCGTGGCTTCATATTCTAATTTGAAGGAGAGGGGGACCCATTGGCCCATAGGTGAAATAAGTAACACTCTAGCCCCGTTTCCTTCTCTGGAATTTGCTCCATCAAAGTGGAGAGTCCAGATGTCAGATTCCTGGTCCTGCTCTGATAGCTCAGTCTTTATCTGGCAAAATGAAGGTTCATGAGCATATTCCTGATCTTCCTCCAACATTAGACAGGAAAAATCTTCATCTCTACTGTAAACTGGGGAGTTCACTGAATCTCCTGCTTTTGTGACTGTCTTGACAAACCTAGTCTCTCGGTACAATCTCCTTTCTTGACCACCAAAGACAGGGATGGTGGCGTACGACAGATCCAGCTTGATTGACCCTCCAATTCTAGTCCCCCAGGACCTTGACAATAGCATACCAAAGCGGGCTGGGATGTCATCCACTACGATATCCATTACCACACTCTTGGCAGGGATCTGGGCCAGGGTGACTGCTAGGTCCTTGATCATGCCCAAGCACTTCACTCTTTTGGAATCAAAGGAGTAGATATCTTTATATGGGCGAGTGATTTGCAGCCCCAATTGCTCCATGACAGACAGGGGCATTAAATTGTGGGACGCTCCCGAATCTAACATACAGTTATGCAAGAGTAGATCATGGATTACTAGAGATACATAGAAAGGGGGGGTGGAGGGGTCTAATTCCTCGACATGGGGGCCAAACACTACCATGGGCCTTTCTTCTTGTAAGTTAAGACTGTCCGGAATGTGTGGGACTTCAGGAGCTGAAATGAAAGAGGAGACTTGTGACTGATATGCAGGCTGTTTCAATAATTCCGACAGAGGGACAGGTATTTTAACTTTTTCAAGTTCCTTTTGCAAACTGAAGGCAGATGAGGGCTTTTCTATTGGGACTTCCTTCTCTTTTGACTCTCTGTTTGGCACGGTGGACTTAAATTCTTTAACTGGGGTTTTATTGACAGGAGGCACAGCTACTTGAGAGGAGGAAGGCATATGACTATCATCTTGCAGAGGTAGGTAAAGGGACTTCTTACCCTTGTCCGGAGATTCTTGGGCATTGGCCTCTTTCTGTGCAGGTGCTGACCTTTGGGGTGCATCTTCCTCTTCATCTTGAGTGCGGGTCCTTTTCCTGGAGGACCTGAGGTCATATTTCCTGTTAAACTGAGCTTGCATGAAATCAACGAACTGTTTGCAGTAGTCATTGATTTCTGGCTCTTCAGCATCCTCGTTATTCTTCACTTCTGAGTGAGGTTGTAGTCCTCCCTCTTCACTTTCTTGCACAGGACACTCTATGTCGTCATTGTCGGAGAAGACCGGACATGTTTCATCTTGTTCATAGGAGGAGTCTTCATGGGAAGCCTCCATTTGTCCTTCCAAGTAAAAAGGGTGCGGTACTTGGTCTTGTTGCTCCTTCTGCCCCCTCTGCAGTATCTGCAAGGGTGGTTTCCTGTATTGAGGATTGAATCCTCTGTTAGGAGTGCTCTGAAAATTCTTCGGTGGGGAATTCTTGGCCTCCATCTCTAGCTTGACTAACTTGCTAGAGAGATTCTTGATCATTTTATTCATCTCTTCGATCTTGTCACTTGCTGAATCTCTGTCCTGACTTGAAGTGGACACTTCTTCCTTGCCTCTTCTTCTTGTATCATGTTCTTGCTTTACTTTGGTCTTACCAGTCGAGACAAAGTTTGCTTCTATTTCCAATGCATCAGTCTGTGCATCATCTAGAGTGGCTGGCTTTCTCTCCCTCAGTGAGAAACCAAACTCGGAATCAAATGCTGCCACAAAAACGACCTTGGCAGCCGTCTGATGGGGCTTCATCTCAGCTGGGAGGCTGTAATACAATTTGTTAAATCTTCTGATGAATTCTGATACCCCTTCATTGTGCTTCTTTTTAAGGGTGTTGAACTCGGTTAAGGTATCCCCATGATCTTTCCTATCTCCCCACTTTTTCACGAAAGCTTCTTCCATAGCCTCCCAGGTGTTGATGGAATTAGCTGCGAGAGACTTAAACCATTTTCTAGCCTCTCCATCAAGGGACTGCACGAACAATCTCAGAACCACATCCAAATGCTCCACATTAAAGTTCTCTGCGAAAGAGCAGAAGATTTCAACATGCTTGTGAGCATCAACACCGTTCTCCCCATTGAATCTGGGTAGAATCTTCAAATAGTCCTGTGGCATATCATTTAGAACTGCAGGCAGCTGTAAAGGGGCATACCTGTTTTGTAAAAAGCCAGGTACATTCGCCATCGGGGGAGGCGGAGGTAGAATGAGAGCTTGAGCGGCGTGAGGTGGAGGAGGTGATGGGAGTTGAGTATGAATAATGATGGGAATGTAGTGGACAGCAGCTTGAGGACTTGATGAGAAGGTAGGGCTGTCGACAACAGACACTTCAGTGACCTCTTTGACCTCTTCAACTTCAGGGGTAGGGTGAAAAGAATAATGTGGAGTATAACTAGACTCAGCTTCGTCTTTGATACGGCACCTTCTCGGTAAGGGCTATCAGAGTAATAACCAGTATCTCTTATAATGGGGTTAGAGCTTTGTATTTGGGCGACCTGAGAAGAGGAGAGCTGAAGATATGGAAAGTTTTCAAGGGAAAACTCAGGAATATCGGTATGAACTGGTGGTCTTTCTCTCCAGCCTCTTCTATGAAGGATTCGCTCTGGGTCAGACACAGAAGGTGTCCTTGACTGAGATGTATCTAACCTTAGGTGTGGCTTACGGGGAGCCAGGACTGCAAATATGTTTATCTGAAATATGAATGTGGAGTCGCCAAGGTGAGGTATGCACAACTCACAACTCTTCGTGCTCACCTAACTGAAGAGTGGACAGGATTTGTCGAGGCCCAGGGACCTAAATTTCTTCAACTTCGGTCCCCGGCAACGGCGCCAAAAAGATGTTGTAACTCCTAGAGACAGTCTAGAGTTTTTATAGACCAGTGCCTAGGACATCTTATGAGGTGTAAAGAGCGGAGTATTTGAAACAGCGTTTAATCCTTTAACATGACAGAGCTCTTACACTACTTCCTTTGAAACAGAGAATAAAATGGGATGGAACCAAAACTTCGGATGGTTTGAAGTATTAGGAATAACACTGAACAAATGCAATGCTATATTCAGATACTACCACATCAGACAATTTTAAGACAGGTCACCATAATCAAGGCCAGATTCACGATATATGGTAGAGAAGGTATATATATAAAAACGATTACAGAGATGTATAGCAAGAAGGGGATATCGGCTGTCAAATAAATGATACTAAGAAAAACTTCATGGCATAAGATGGGCTTAAATAGCTAAGAATCCACACATACCAAGAGCTCCCACTAATAACATTTCAATACAGCCAATATAGTTGAAATACGCATGAAATACAGGTGGAACAATATATTACTCCTGAGCCATTTAAAGTATCAAGCCGCTACTGATATAAGTATCAACACGATAAATTCATATCAAAAGACGAGGGACACTCGCATTCCAGGATGTAATAATAGAAACATGAACGTAAATGAATTGAACAATAGAGGAACACACACTACCATACAACCATGTCCAGAATCCTTACTGAGATGAAACTTCTTATTATTGAGACCCAACGGGCTCTTCCGGGCAGTATCTGAGCTTTCAAAAAACATACACACAGGAAATTCTTACACAATCAATTTTTCTGAAGAAGTGGAACCTTGTTTCCTTCTTTTTCCTGTATTATATAGCATTCCATCTGCCTTTCAGCGAGAAGATATTTTCTGAAAATATCTTCCTCGCGTGATCAAAAATTGTTAACAGTCATTATCAAAAGATCAAAATTTCATGATGGGGGGAAAACAACCCGTCCATCATGCATAATGGGCCCCGGGCCAATCTTAAAACCAACATGTAGATCATTGTTCAATGTAAAAGTAAAAATGCAAGAGTGGGAGGAAAAACCACCCACTCGGAAATTTAAACAAAACATAACTGAATGAAAGTAAAGGCCGTTTAGGCCATGTCATGAATAAAACATGAGGTGTCATGAATGCTGTTGGGTCGAGGCTGTAGTAGATGCTGGAGGAGGTACATCGGTGGAGGGACTGGCATGCTGAGTCAGGAACTGTGTCAACCTCCGCTGGCTTTCTGGATTCGGTTCGGACATCTCTGAGAGTCTCTCTACCCTGGTAAATGCCTCGCCGAAGGTGTGGATGTCTGCATGGGTGGGGAGCCGATACCTGATCATATGGAGGAGAGTAAGTCACAAAGGGGTTCAAAACCAGGGGGGTTCCTAGACTCATGGAGCTGGGGAGTTTCAGGTTCGTTCTTCTTGGGCGTTCCTCTCCCCATGGCAGTTATTCAACAAATCGGAAAAGAGAGAAAGGGAAAAACAATGAAAAAAAACGGAAAATGGATTACCTGAGCAGAGGGTGACAATGCTTGGGAAAGCGACGAGGGGAACCGTGACAGTGACTTGGACAAACCCGGCGTTCTTCCCTACTTGGTATTCGCCGTAGAAAACTACCTGAAATGATTTACCAGAGAGAAATACGAGAGTTTTTACCATTCGGGAGGACTGTTTAGGTTAAAAGGTGAAAATGTAAGAGAACAGAGGGCAAGTGTCGTAAGGACACTGACACTGAGACACGTGGCGCGTGGGGATTGGGTAAATCAGGGTGTAGGTGAGCGCCTCGTGTCGGGTTAAAAGCCGGTACGGGCCTTAGTACTAGCTGTCCTAATAGACTTACCTTACCGTTATTCCATATGCGCTATCCAATCTTTATCATGAAGGACTTCCCCTTTGCCGGACCTACACTTATCTTCCTCACCTGCGCGGGCCCACCTTAACTCCGCCACGAGACAGCGTCCCGCGGCCTATCCTTGTCATTCTATCTCTGCCGTGAAGTCTTACCAGGCCACGTGTCGGAAGTCCGCGGGGGTAAGGGCCTCGTCCCTTCCCCACGGCTTGACCCCCTCGGACTTACTACGTATGCTGTCATGTATAATCCGAGGCCTTTTCCAATCTATGAGTTGACATGTAACGCCACGTCTCCATTACCTTTGTGTTAGATGTTCACTATTGTTCCGCCTTTCATCACTTAGTGCTATTTATCCATTGGTTTCAATATATGTGCGCTTCACCACCTTTCCTCTTTTCGGCCTGATTTGATTTAACACTTGCCACTTGATATACAACTTTAATGTGACCTGTTCGTCCTTTAGGTACTTCCGTGGCTATTGCTAAGAATTGAACAACACCTCCAACCAAATTATTTAAACCCCCCTCTATGCTTCATAACTAGCCTAACATCTTATTTTTGAGCTTCAAAGATAAATCATTCTTTGTTTATTGGAGAGATCCCTCTCCGGGTCCAGGAGGGCTAGATCCTAGGGCCCCAAAGTGGTTTGATGTTGTCTCGTCTTTTGGTATTGCCAAATCTGCCAAAACATGGGAACCCCAACACCCCATAGTTAATTTCCTCATCCACTTAGAGGTGGAAAACAAAGGAAAGACAAATTTTCATCTCATTGTTCGAGAAACATTGAATGTTGATAGGGCTTTAAAAAATCACCACCAAAAATATAAAATATATTCATGAAATGGTCTCTGCACTTGTCTACATATTAAAGTGGAACCATACATTGGCTTGACATCATTAAAACCTAGAATAAATTAAAATTATTGTGTTGGAAATGACCTTTTTTATTGTGGAGGAAATGCATTTATTTTTTCTTAAGTTCATTCTTTTTTAACCTTTTTTTTGAAAGTAAAGTTCATCTTTAAATAACAAGTGGTCATTTCTTTCTTCTGTTTTCTAGGTTTGGGATGCAATAGGAATTGCACATTGAGGTCCTAGTGGGTCCCTTATTGAAGAAGTTGTTCTAGCTACAACAAAAATTCTAAGACATTACTTTGAATTTTTCAATGGTTATGTTGAGGACTTATGTATGAGGAAATTAATTGTTTTTGGTAATCATATAAGAGGTAAAAACAATATTTTCTATGCTTACAATAATGAAGGTCAAATGGTTATGGTTATTTTCTAGAAAAAGATAGCTGATATAGCAGTTTTTTCTAGATTGTTTCTTGTTGTTAGTATGAATCTTAATTCCAAGCGTACGAAAAAATACCACTTTAGCTGCACATAAAAAACATACCTAACAACAGATATGGCTACCAATATCCTCAGATCTGTAGTTAGGTGATCAAGATAAATGTTGCAAAAATCTATATCTATGCATTAGAAGACATTAAGCAGTAGAAAAACAATATTTACTCCATGCATCCAATAGACAAGACAAGAATATGTTGAATGAATTTTATATTAATGGCACCTCGGAGGAAAACACAAGAGGGTGTTCCATGTTCTCCTCAATGGGATGGGTTCTTGTAAGTCGTCAACACTTCAGGTCTAAAATTTCTCTCTCTTGATGGTGTAGAAAACCGAGACAAAAATGGTAGCGAAATATGACTATGATGGTGGATCAATAGTCAGACCAAAAGTATAGATCCCGAGTGATATTTAGGCAACAAAAGGTGAAAAATGAATGGGAAAACCCTTATATTTATAACAAAATATTGAGTTAGTCTAGATATTGGTGCATAATTAAAATATTATTAACCAAATCAAGATCCAACTTTTATAGAATATTTTATTATATTTGTTGGAGGGAAAGGGAATTTGACTTGGGTCAAATCCCTTTATTTGTAAATAATAAATAAATAAATGATTTATTTATCATTTTAAGGATGTGGTTGAGTAATAATCAAATAAATGATGATTTATTTAATTATTTAAGGGTGATTTAGTCATATTCAACAAAGAATATTATTTAAATAAGGTTTAAATAATTATTCTTAGGCAATAATAAGATAAATAATGATTTATCTAATTAATTTCCTTGTTTTGGGTTAAATATAATCAGGAATATTAATTAAATTTCTGTTTAGCTAATTATTCCTTGAGGAGAATCAAACAAATGTAGATTTATTTAATATTTCCTCATGGGGTTTCCTATTTAGACCATAAACAACTTAATAAAGGTGGTTTACTAAGTTATTTTTCATAGTGAATGCAATTTTACTTAGGGTAAAATTGGTCTTACATGTTGTACTTGGGTCCATCTAATAACAATAGGCTAGATGACCAAAAAATGGTATAATAGATTTCCCCTCAGCATGCGAGAATTAGGAGCTAATCGTATGACCGAAATACGTTGTAAGAACTCAATCACTAGACATCGAAGGGGAATTCAAAGAGAGAGAAGTATAAGGTAGACCAAAGTGCTGAAAGAACTAGACCCTGAGGAGGTGAGAGTTACAGGTGCGAAAAGTCTCTTTGATGAGTTGAGTAACTATGTTATAGGCGGTGGGGGATGCATACCTATGCCCGCTGAGGAAAAGTACAAAAAATAAGGTGTCCATTAAACAAAGGTACTAAACAATATAGTACATGTTGGCGTAAACATGAGCTAGATAAACAACACGATAATGAATCCCACATAATAATAACAACCATGACTTGTATAATAATGTCTGAGTACATGAGATATAAATACAACCCAGATGCCCCTGTAAACAAGAAAGGGCTCTAATAATCTGACTGATAATTGCAATAAAAAAGGTGTTGCAAGCGGCTGAGGACGACATCATCAAATATATGGAGCTACATCGAAAGGCTGTAATGGAGAGGTCATCTGGGCATGTGGGGGTCTACCCGTAGTGTCACCCCCTCATGAGGGTTGAGACATCTCACACACACCTGGGAATCACTGATATTAGTTGCTGCATCATTGAACCATCAATTATATGGATCTCGATCACAATGAAAAAGGAGCTGGAGCTGAGAAATAATCAAGTCAAAGGGAAATAAGGAGTCCCTTTGCCCGATCTGAGCGACCGAACAAGAGTGGAAGCTAGAACCAAGGTACATCACTCTCGAGACCTGTCTTCTAGAATGAATGAGATAATGTCGACAGAAGGAGGTCTGCCATAGGTGAGGCAATAAAGGATCCCCAACTAAGGCACGAGAGAAAATAATAGAGTGACTGACAGACTGACACCAATGATGATGATGGAATGGGGGATACTGAGTAGCGAATGGATGAATTCCCTTGTTAGAGTACAAAGGGCATGGAGGACCTCGCAGCGACTGACACAATATCATGATGGATAGGGGACAGTAGGACTGGAGGCGATAATGTGGGACACGAGAGAGGGACCAAGCAATGAAGGATGGAGGACAATAGAGGGATGCTAAGGGACTCGGTATAGACTCCATGAATGTAATGATGATTCAACTCAGATGCTCTAAAAAAGGGTGAATCGATGGTGTTGCCACACATAAAGGGTCCAATGGGGACCATAAAAACATGAGTACAAGATGGTAACTCACGACGGAAGTCAACATGAGCATGGACAAGTATGGGGGCAAAGTGGTGCCCCAAGTATGAGTGTTGGAAGTGAATAAATTTGATTTTTAGGAGGGGTGAAGTGACGCTTCTTGGACAAATTGTGTCTCGGTGAAGTATCAAATCACTAAAAAGCATGAGCTGGCTACCTAAAGAAAATAAAACATGCATTTCGAGAAGGAAATTCTAAGCGTAATATTTCTTCAGATAGAGTGCATTGCAAGGATTGGGAAGGGGATGGCCTTCAAAGTCCTCTAATAGATATGCCCCCTTACCTAAATCCTTACTGATGATGTAAGGTCCTAGCCATAATGATTCATGTTAGTATGAATTCTTCGTCGAAGTGTACGAAAAAGAACCACTTTAGCTATGCATAACTAATAGCCCTAACAACAATAGAGGCTGCAAAACATCTTCAGATCTGCAATTAGTAGTTAAAATGCTGCAACAAACAGATCTATAAATGAAAAGACATTAAGCAGAAAATTAAAGAGTTTGCTCCATGCATCCAACAGACAAGACAAGAACACGATTTTTGAATGAATTTTTATATTACAGGGCACCTGGGAGGAAACAAGAAGGTGTATCCAGATCTCCTCAGTGGGATGGGTTCTTTGTAGTCCTCAGCACTTCAGATCTAAGCTTTCTCTCTCTTGTAGATGTAGAAAACCCAATGTAGAAGATAGAGCTCAATGGGAGCAAATGATAGGAATGAGACCAAGTGTATAGATCCAGAGTGATCTAGTAGGCAACAAAAGGTGAAGAATGATGGGGAAAACCCTCCTATTTATAACAAAATATTGGGTCATTCTAGATCTTGGTGCATGATTAAAATAATGTTAACCAAATCTAGATCCACCTCTATGGAATATTTTATTATTATTTGTTGGAGGGAAAGGGTGTTTGACTTGGGTCAAATCCCTTGATTAGTGAAAAATAAATAAATAAATGATTTATTTATCTTTTTAAGGAAGTGGTTGGGATATAATCAAATAAATAATGACTTATTTGATTAATGGTGGTTGATTTGGTCATATTTAACAAGGAATATTATTTAAATAATTATTCCTAGAAAATAATAAGATAACTATGGGTTTATCTCATTAATTTCTTTGTTTTTGGGTTAAACATGATTGGGAATAATAATTAAATTATGGTTTAATTAATTATTCCTTTTGGGGTTTCTTAATTAACATAGTGAAAGCAGTTTTACTTGGGGTAAAACTGGTCTTACATGGTGCACTTGGGTCCATCTAATGATGAAAGGTTAGATGACCAAAAAATGGTGTAACAATTCAAGCTTCCCATGACCAAGGACATCATGGGCATGGTCATACACCAGAACAAGATCACCTTCGTGAAAAGTATGAGGTTGGAATTTTCGGTCATATTGAGCTTTGGTGCATTTCTTAGCCACCTCAATGGTTTGTAAAGAACCACGACGGTCTTCGGAAGTGTGCTCAAGCATGATAAGTCGCTATTCTAAAGGTTGCGTGTTAGGCAGAAGTTCGACGACTAGATGAAGGGAAGGGATTTCACACTAGATCGGTAGGACTGCCTCCTCTCCAAAAACAAGGTGGAAAGGAGTAAACCCAGTGGTGGTTTTAATAGAAGTTCTATAGGCCCACAAAGCAGGGAAGAGCATAAGGTGCTAGTTGGTTTTGTGCTCATCCACCGTCCATTGAAGCATGGTTTTAAGAATTTTATTGACTGCTTCAACTTGGCCATTACCTTGGGGGTAATAAGAGGAGGAATATTGGTGCTCAAAGCCCAACAGTGAGGATATCTCACGCCATATCTCATCTTCAAAATGTCGGCCATAGTCAAAGACCAATTTTTTCGGAACTTCGAATCGAGCGATCACATGGTTAAAGAGAAGGAGGGCTGCAGTAGTTGCCGTATTGTTTAACATTGGCATGGCCTCAACCCATTTAGTGAAATAGTCAATCACCATGATGATATACTTATGGTTACCAGCTAATGATGGTCGAAACTCCATAAATTATATGGCCCACTTACAGAAGGGACCAACATAGATGACAGGATGGAGGGGAGTCGGAGGAGCTCGTGCCTTAGGGGAAAAATGTTGGCAATTGGGGCAGTGTTTGACTGCCTCAATGAAATCACCAAAGAGAGAAGGCCAAAATTACCCAGCGCACATGATTTTCTGGGCAGTGACCAAACCGGAGAGGTGGCAACCACAAGCGCCACTATGACAGGCATTGTGGACTTTCTCTTCTTCAGTGTGCATGAGACAACAACGAAGGACAAAATCTACACCGTGACAATAAAGGTCGTCATCGATAAGAAGGTAGCGGGGGGCCTGGTGTCGGATACGTTGTTGAGCATCACGGTCAAGATGGAGGGAAAAATTTTGGGTTCACAAATAAGTGAGGATGTCCCCATACCAAGGGTCATCAGTGGTAATGGAAAATAAATTGTCATCGGGGAAATTATCATTAACTGGTGGATCTTGTGTACCTGTAGGCAGTTCAAAAATGAGTTCAACGAGGGATAAACCTTTCTTACTTTTTGGTGTGACAAATTAAAGATCGAATTCCTAAAGGATCACGATCCAACGGGAATACTTCCCACTGATTATTCAACGACTCAATAGAAAGGCCATAGGGTTGGAATTAGTCACGACCTTGGTGGAACACATGAGGATGTAATGACGAAGTTTCTGGACCGAGAACACGACAACCGATGCTAATTTATCTTCATGTGAGTAGGATACAGGAGGTCCTACTAGGTTCTTATTGACATAATATATAACATGTTCAATTCCATTGTCATATTCCTGAATGAGGACTCCAACGACTGAGTGGGTGGAAGCGGAGATATACAGGATGAAATCCCTATAAAATTCAAGTGGAAAAATCAAGGGAGCAGACGTGAGAGCATGCTTCAGGGCATCAAAAGACTCTTGAGCATAGGTATCCCAAACAAAATGGATATTAGAGCGAAGGAGTCTAAGGAACCCATGTGTAGTGGTGGCATAGTCAGGTACGAACCGACGAAGGAAGTTAGCTTTGACTTGGAGGCTTTGCAACTGGCGTAAAGTATGATGGATATGAAGCTCAAGGATGGGTTGAACTTTCAATGGGTCAAGCGTGATACCATCTTTAGACACAATGAAGCCTAGAAGACGGTCGACAGGTACACAAAAGACACACTTCAACGGGTTGAGGTCGATATTATACTTGTGACATTGAAGAAATATGGTACACAGGTCGTGGAGGTGTTGCGCTCGATGTTTAGAACGCGCAGTAAGGTCATCTAAATAAGTAAGGACAATATGAGCCAGGTCATGGAAATAGTAAGACATAACCTACTGAAAAGTGGCTCCTGCATTTTTAAGGCCAAACGGCATGAATCGATAGGCGAAGGTCCCCCACGGACTAAATAATGTGGTTTTAAGTTGATCAACATGACGAATAACAATTTAGTTGTATCTAAAAAAATCATCCATAAAGGATAGAACCTCATGCCCCGCACACTCATCAATGATTTGGTCAATGAATGGTGTGGGGAAGTTGTCGTTGGGACAAGATTTTTTCAGATCATGAAAGTCAGTGTAGAAATGGATGGTGCCTTTTATCTTGAGAATAGGAATCAAATTGGACACCCAAGTGGTGTATTCAATGGGATAGATAAAATCAGCCTGCTTGAGCTTATCGATTTCGGCTTTGACAGCTTCTCGTCTGGAAGGATTAATGGGTCTCAACTTTTGACGAACAGGATTGGCATCAGGCCATGTATCGATATGGTGTTCGACAATGGCAGGATTAAGTTCAGGCATTTATGAATAGGACCAGGTGAAAATATTGCAAAATTCTTTAAATAGCTTGGTGTAAGCCTCAACCTCTTCTGGGGTGCAGTGGGCGCCCAAGGTGATATTTTCTTCTATCCCTGGTTTTTCAGAAATGTCAATTTTAATGGTAGGAGAGATATTGGCCATATTTCCTTCTTCGAAAGCCTCAGGTGCAGGAATGGGATTTCTAAACCAATCGAATTCATTAGGAATGAAGTCTTTAGTTTCCACAGCATATTGGTCATGGGACTGCTGTGGGAGGAAGTACGCATAATGGTGCATGTCATCCCATGGAAAGTCAGGATCGATCAGCGCTTCCATAATGTCTTCATCAAAGTGAAAGATGGGGTGAATGGAGGAAGGGAGACCACCTGCCACAGTAGAGCTACCTGACTCATCATCATGTGAAGACCGGATCACATGCACAACGTCATGGGGGATGACTGAAGAGTAAGAAGATAAAGGATCTACCGATGTTGAGCCCAAGGTGATTGCTGAAGGGAGGTCAAATGGATCATCAGGGGAAGTCTTCATGGGGGCTTCCACTAAGGGTCTCATGGATGATGATAGGTAGAAAATGGTGGCTGAAGGCTCCGTCATGTCAACATCGGGAGGAGGGATGTCAATGGGAGTGGGTAGATCCTCTGGTTCTGCTGAGGTAGAACTCATGAACAAGGAGGGGGTGCATTTGTTATGCTCATTCTTGATTTGGTAGAAATATTATGAATAGGAATGATACTCTTCAAGGTGATGACAGAGGTGAGTGTAGTGGCCATGGAAATCACACAACATCACATAAAGCACACTGGATAATGCGCCTTGGCAGCCGAGGAGGGGCAAGGTTTGTCAGGGTCATCTTGTCTTTTGTTGCTCTGTTGGCTTTGCCCCCATTATCCAAAGTTGTCGCAATAGGAGGAGGTTCCTGGGAGGTAGCTGAGGCACTCTAGCCATGGGAGAAGTCATAGGGACCAGTTGAATTGGGGTCAAAGAAAGATATGGTTTGGGGTGACCAGGTGGGGTAGTGGCTGGGGGATCAAGGTACCAGATGGGAATCCCCAGGGTTAGGTTAGGTAGAGAGAGGGTGGCCATAACAGGTACTGTGTAGACTCCGGGAGGGTGGCTAGGAATGGTATCTGATTGGAGGGGTAGTGACCAGGCGGGACAGCTCCAAGATGGTTACGCCTTGGAGGAACCGTTCCAGGAGGATAAAGAGGCTCATAAGTACCAGCTAAAGGTGAAGGGCCAGGAGGAGAAGGTCTAGAGGGCTGATCAGAGGTCATCATGAGAATTTGGTAATCGGAGGTACCAGATGGAAAAGGTTAAGTGGCCACCTGACCTTCAGGTGGTTGGGTAGCCACAAATCCTTATTGAGGAAAAGGATCGGTAAGCACAATCAGTTGATGAGGTGTAGGACTGGGAGGAACAAAAGGGATAGATTGATATCCTCTCAATGTTGCTTGAGACTCCCACAACTGTCACATTTGTGGCAAAAGAGGACAATCATGCATATAATGACCATAAACACCACAACAAGAACAGGGCTTGTTCGCGCAAACATGCCTGTCCTGCCTGGGCTGAGTGCCCTATTGCTAGTTCTTGGTGGTAGGAACATTACCTTTATTAGGTCCAATATTACTAGGGGCAGCTTGATTTTGAGTACCTTTCCTCGTCTTTTTTGAGGGAGGAGGATTATTCGCGCTCTGCTGTGCATACACCTGTCCCTGAGGGGGTGGTGGTGCTGTTGCGGGGGTTGAGAAGGCAAGGGAGGAGGAGGTGCTAATGTTGGAGGAGATGGAGAAACAGGTTGTGGATATGGATAATAAGGAGGTTGGGTAATAGTATGGTAAACAGGAGGTTGGGAAAAAAGAGGAGGCATGCCATATCCTGGATACGTGCTACTGGGAGGAGGAAAAGTGCAGAAGGTTCTACCCCCCCTTTGAGGAAAACCATAGCCCATGGGAGACTGAGCATACGGATTGGAGAGAGCTCCAACGATACCATTGGCAACTTGAGATGCCCCCAGTGCATTGGCACCACCGGGTCTGGGAATATCAAGTAGAACGGTATAAACATAACCTGACTGAGCGTAGATCAGGTCATATTTTAACACAATTCGGAGAGCAGCTTCTTCGGATTGACAAAAGTGCAATGCGACATCTTTCCTGATATGCGGCAAGAGAGATCTAAGGAACCAGTCTATGTAGACATGGTCTTCGAAGGTATGGGCGCGACATAGGCTCTTTCTTCTCCGCCATTCCTAGACATGGTCGGATTGGCGGGTCGTAGACAATTGACGAAAATAAGTCAAGAGTTCGGTACCAGTGTCATAACGAAGAGGGAGCTTGAAGTAAGACAAAAAATCCCGAGCAAGAGTCACAAAGGTGTTATGAGAGGAAGGGGCTTGATCAACATACCACTTAGAAGCTTCACCTCTAAGCATTCATTGGAACAACCGAAGACAGACAGAGTTGTTATCTCAAAATCAGACCCTCATAGGTTACTGATCAAGACGTTCTTGAGTAACTATTTCAAACCAGAATTTTAGTTGAGGCTTATCCTCCTTAGCCGGAGAGGGATCTGTCAAGGGTTTATGATGTTGATTAATGATGATATAGATGGCTAACTCTATCTTGGTTTTTTGTGTTTGTAGGTTGAAAGATGAAGGATTGCTTCCATTGGGCTATGGAGTCAAAAAGTCAGTAGTTTCAGTGGCAAGGTTTCTGAACATGGAAGCTGAGGCAAATGGGGTTTTTAAACAAAGATAATTTACTCAAGAAACATAGGTCAACATAGTAATTCCTTTACTAAAGGAAGTCAGAGCATAGGGTTATGAATTATGAGTAATAGCAATGGAACCTACTACTAATGGTTGAAAGTTAATTTACTCACAAAATGCAGAAAAACACAGTCATCTCATTACTAAATGAAGTCAGAGCACATGGTTGTGAATTCTGAGTAATAGTAATAAGATATACTGCAAGTAATTAAAGTATCATATAGATCAAGAAAACATTAAACCTCATCTAAACTTAGATCTGTTCAGAAAAACTTCTCTATATTACCCATTATCTTCCATAACATAAAGCAGTAGCTAGGCCAAAAAGTCTCCAACCCCTTGCCAATTCAAAGAGGGAGCCGGAAGTAAGACAAAAAAGCCTGAGCAAGAGTCACAAAGGTGTTATGAGAGGAAGGGGCCTGATCAAAATACCACTTAGAAGCTTCACCTCTAAGCGTTCGTTGGAACAACCGAAGATGGACAGAGTTGTTATCTCAAAATCAGACCCTGATAGGTTGCTGATCAATAAGATCTTGAGAAACTATTTAAAACCAAACCTTTAGCTGAGGCTTATCCTCCTCAGCCTAAGAGGGCTCTCTCAAGGGTTTATGATGTTGATTAATGATGATATAGATGGCTAAATCTATCTTGGTTTCGTGTGTTTGTAGGTTGAAATATGAAGGCTTGCTACCATTGGGCTATGGAGTCAACAAGTTAGTAGTTTCAGTGGCAAGGTTTCTGAACATGGAAGCTGAGGCAAATGGGGTTTTTAAACAAAGATAATTCACTCAAGAAACATAGGTCAACACAGTAATTCCATTACTAAAGGAAGTTAGAGCATAGGGTTATGAATTTTGAGTAATAGCAATGGAACCTACTGCTAATGGTTCAAAGGTAATTTACTCACAAAATGCAGAAAAACACAGTCATCTCATTGCTAAAGGAAGTCAGAGCACATGGTTGTGAATTCTGAGTAATAGTAATAAGATCTACTACAAGTAATTAAAGTATCATATAGATCAAGAAAACATTAAACCTCATCTAAACTCAGATCTGTTTAGAAAAAATTCTCTATATTACTGGTTATCTTCCATAACATAAAGCAGCAGCTGGGCCAAAAATTCTCTGACCCCTTGCCAATTCAAACAGGGAGCTGGAAGTAAGACAAAAAAGCCCAAGAAAGAGTCACAAAGGTGTTATGAGAGGAAGGGGCCTGATCAACATACCACTTAGAAGCTTCACCTCTAAGCGTTCATTGGAAAAACCGAAGACGGACAGAGTTGTTATCTCAAAATCAAACCCTGATAGGTTGTTGATCAAGAAGATATTGAGTAACTATTTCAAACCAGACTTTTAGCTGAGGCTTATCCTCCTCAGCCTGAGAGGGCTCTCTCAAGGGTTTATGATGTTGATTAATGATGATATAGATGGCTAACTCTATCTTGGTTTCATGTGTTTGTAGGTTGAAAGATGAAAGCTTGCTACCATTGGGCTATGGAGTCAACAAGTCAGTAGTTTCAGTGGCAAGGTTTCTGAACATGGAAGCTGAGGAAAATGGGGTTTTTAAACAAAGATAATTCACTCAAGAAACATAGGTCAACACAGTAATTCCATTACTAAAGGAAGTCAAAGCATAGGGTTATGAATTCTGAGTAATAGCAATGGAACCTACTGCTAATGGTTCAAAGGTAATTTACTCACAAAATGCAGAAAAACATAGTCATCTCATTACTAAAGGAAGTCAGATCACATGGTTGTGAATTCTGAGTAATAGTAATAAGATCTACTGCAAGTAATTAAAGTATCATTATATAGATCAAGAAAACATTAAACCTCATCTAAACTCAGATCTGTTCAGAAAAAATTCTCTATATTACCGGTTATCTTCCATAACATAAAGCAGCAGTTGGGCCAAAAAGTCTCCAACCCATTGCCAATTCGACCTTCGATTCTATGATCCACCATCAGAGGAATTTGAATTCCTATCCTTGACACCTATTCTAACCATAAAACACGCTTATTAATTACAAAATTACAACTTGACTGTATTTGAAGAGTCCTAATTCAAGTAGGACTAAAACTCCTAAAACATGTTTCAACAAAATTATATAAACCTTTAATGCTTATTTTTCCACCTAGAACCTCATGAGGTCGAATTTGGTGATGCCTCCAGCTTTGTTATGAACCCTACTATTCCATGACCTAACTGCTCTAGAAACCAGGAAATAGTTTGATGAAATTTAGCCCTTACCTCCATGCTTGTCTTCCAACACTTTTTCTGGAAATTTCAACCTTTTTAGACAATTTACATGTTTTATCACTTCCATATAACCATTCCCTTCCACCTGTACAAAAATTAAGCCCTTTAAGGAGTATAAAGAGAGCTGATATGGCAATGCTACGAAAATATCAGCTGTTTTCGTAGCGCAGAATATATGTCCTTGTAAACATTTCTTAAACCTCCAATTTATTTTGATTTGACACCTATATCTTCATTTTTGAACCCTTTCCATCTTTTAGTAGCATAAACACTAAAAAAAGAGATGTTTTTATCTCTTGAAACCCTTATAATAGACTCAAAATTGCACCTACAGCAATTTCGTAGCGCGTTATGAAACTGCTATGCATGTCTTTTTACACAGAATTTTTCCAAAATATTAGTTTTTAAAACTTCTTGCACTTTTTCCATGATGTATAAAGGCTTTAATAATAAACATATGTCATCCTTGAAATGTTTTCAAAAAGTGAAGTCCTTCTCCACAACAAAACTGCATTAAGAAATTATCACTCACTTCACTATTTCATTACCTCAAAAATAGGTGTTGAGGAAGAGCTTTTATCTCCTCATCCAAAACATATTTTGAAAAAATGAAGGAGACTTTTGGATACCATGATTTCTTGAAAAAAAACCTTTTTTTTTTTTAAAATACTTCTCCTACTGCCTAGAAACTATCTTTGAACAACTTGTATAAAACTGGAAAATTCTGATTTCTGAAAATATGCCTTCAAATAAAGCCTTTTATATCCCAACTAGTAACACTTTTGAGAAAAGTGAGATAGGTTATTGTAGCTGGAGATGTTATGAAGAAATACCTCCTTCAGAATTCCAAAATACCTTTTCTTGTGGCCAAAAACGGATCATGAATTTGACTACTAAAAACCGAAAATAGGGTTTTTCTCTCAGTGATTTTCAACTGTTTTTGTAGCGCAAGTTGAGTCATCAATTTCTCCCACCTCATAATGAATTTGAATAAACTGAAAGATTTTTTTGTAGTTCAGTATGTTTAGAAGAAAAATTGCTTTCAGTTTTCCAAAATGAGTTTTCACTTGCTCAGGAACCCTTCTGGAAAAAGACTACTAAAAGCATAAAAACAGGGTTTTTGATGAAAAAAAGGTTGCTTCAGTGGTTTCGTAGTGTGCTACAAAACTAGAAGCGTTTTCGTAGCGAAAAACAAGTTTTTTACACTGTCTGCACTATGAAAACATGGTTTCATGGCTTAATATTTTTTTCTTTTTAAATATGGTTTTCAAAATGTGGTATGAGACTTCTAAAGAGTAAAGCAACGTTTATGAACTTTATTTGGTGATGAGATAAGACTTGTAACCTATGGCTTAGACCCTATAAAACATAAAAATGACTTAAACCCTATCTAATACCATGACTTAGGAGTAAGGATAAACTGACCAAGTTTAGAAAATTTTAATAGTGATAACAGTGGCTCCACTTGGGATAGTGTGCCCCTGTGGTATACTAAGAACTGATAGCTCCAGTGCTGCTATCCATTCTTTAGAATACAACTTTGAAATTATGCCCAATCTGCTCCCCAAGGTTTAATGATTTCCACAAGTTGGACTCAAACTTCACCTACTAAAATTCTCAGTCAACCTTGAGCTTATTCACATACTCCTACCTACCCTAGCAGCTGCAAACTCCATTTTAGCTCAATCAATATGAAATTTCCAATGAAGCCAATCATCAATCTTATCTGACACTTGAATCTCTTGACTATGCTTGAACCAAAAGTGAACATGATGCTGAGATGACCAAAATAACTTATAATGTATCTGATCTTCATAATGCAAATGAAAATGAAACATTGGGGTGCAAAGCTTTGCCATATATTCAGCTATACGGTCAAAGAAAACATGGTCAGTTTGATGATTCTCATGATATTCTGTAGCTTTGGAAAACTCACCCATTCTTTGATCAACCACATAAGACTTCAGCTGTGTGCTTTTAAACTACTTTTCAAACTGATTTACAAAAACAGTGTATTCTTCCTTCATCTTTAAGAAGAAAGGTAGCAACACACCCTCTTTCTGTTTTGGCATTAAAATCATTTGAAAAGACTGATCTTGATCATGAATACTATGAGATTTAATTTTAAATTTTAAAACTTGAATGTCCTTTTCAATGTTCTCTACAACTTCATCAACAAACTGAAGCTTATCCTCTAACTTGCACTCAAATGATTTTAGATTAGAAGACAATGGTAAAGAAAACATTTTACCCACTTCTTCATTTATGTAATCATCATTTGATATAGGCTGATGGAAGAAATGACATGAAGAATCAACCTTTTCCTGTACTTGAGGATTGTAGCAAAAATTTTCCAATATTTCCTCTTGCTGTTTAAACTGATTCTCATTCTCCTGATGATCATGGGATTGACAAATCTACTGCAAATTTTCCTCAAACTCAGAGGATATGACATGATTTTCATCAGTAAATTCCTGCTGGGTTTCATTTTCATCCAAGGGAGATGTTATCCTTTCTTCTTGGTGTTCTTATTTTTGATGAAAGGTATTGTCATGAAGGGCCTCTAAAATTTCCTCATCCATGAACTCATCATATTCATAAAAATTCTCCAAATATTCAATAAAAATCTCAGAGTGTTTACAGTAGTCTTTGACCATCAATAAGGAGGGATGACATACTTTATACATCTCATAAAATACATTATGGAAATCAGCAAGAGAATATAATGAACCATTTGGCAAGATTTCATACCAAGAGAATGCTTTTCCTTCTAAACTGTCCATAAACATCTTCATGAGACAATCTTCAGGGAACTGAACCTTAAGACCGTGTACATGCATATGGAACCTAACCAAATGAAGAGAAACATTGTCTTTCTTTTCATCTTTAAATATTGGAAGATCATCTAACCATTTAACCTTTGGCATAGGATTTGGAAAACTAGGGATATGAGACCAATTCATAGGGGCATACCTGGCATTCATTCTTGCAATGGAACTCATCTTGAAACTTCATCAAGCTACTGATATTCTAGCAGTGGAGTCACCTTCCAATTTTATTATTTGATGTGTGGAGTCGCCAATGTCGTTTTGCAGCCTCAAAAATCTTCCTGAGCTCTTGCTACCTTTAGAAGTTTAGATTATTGATTACGGGAATGAATAATCTTTAGGCTCCCAGCAGACGCACCAAAATGTTATCTCAAGATCAAACCTTGATAGGCTGTTGATCAAGAAGACCTTGAGTAACTATTTCAAGCCAGAATTTTAGCTGAGGCTTAGCCTTCTCAGCCTGAGAGGGCTCTCTCAAGGTCTTATAATATTGATTAATGATGATATATATGGCTAACTCTATCTTGGTTTCGTGTGTTTGTAGGTTGAAAGATGAAGGCTTGCTACCATTGGGCTATGGAGTCAACAAGTTAGTAGTTTCAGTGGCAAGGTTTCTGAACATGGAAGTTGAGGAAAATGGGGTTTTTAAACAAAGATAATTCACTCAAGAAACATAGGTCAACACAGTAATTCCATTACTAAAGGAAGTCAGAGCATAGGGTTATGAATTCTGAGTAATAGCAATGGAACCTACTGCTAATGGTTCAAAGGTAATTTACTCACAAAATGCAGAAAAACACAGTCATCTCATTACTAAAGGAAGTCAGAGCACATGGTTGTGGATTATGAATAATAGTAATAATATCTACTACAAATAATTAAAGTATCATATAGATCAAGAAAAAATTAAACCTCATCTAAACTCGGATCTGTTCAGGAAAACTTCTCTGTATTACTGGTTATCTTCCATAACATAAAGCAGCAGCTGGGCCAAAAAGTCTCCAACCCCTTGCTAATTCGACCTCTTGCTTCATATATAGCATTAAAACCTTGGATTCTATGATCCACCATCAGAGGAATTTGAATTCCTATCCTTCACGCCTATTCTAACCGTAAAACATGCTTATTAATTACAAAATGACAGCTTGACTGTCTTTGAAGAGTCCTAATTCAAGTAGGACTAAAAATCCTCAAACATGTTTCAACAACCTTATATAAACATTTAATGCTTCTTTTTCCACCTGAAACCTCATGAGGTCTAATTTGGTGATGCCTCTAGCTTTGTTATGAACCTTGTTGTTCCATGACCTAACTGCCCTAGAAAACTAGGAAACAATTTGATGAAATTTAGCCCTTACCTCCATTCTTTTCTTCCAACACTTTTGCTGGAAATTTCGACCTTTTTATACAAGTGACATGTGTTATCACCTCCATAGAACCATTCCCTTCCACCTATACAAAAATTAAGCCCTTGAAGGAGTATAAAGAGAGCTGATATGGCTACGCTACGAAAATATCACCTGTTTTCATAGCGCAGAATATATGCCTTTGTAAACATCTATTAAACCTCCAATTTATTTTGATTTGACACATGGATCTTCATTTGTGAACCCTTTCCATCATTTAGTAGCATCAACACTCAAAAAATAGATGTTTTTATCTCTTGAAACCCTTATAATAAACTCAAAACTGCACCTACAGCAGTTTCGTAGCGCGCTACGAAACTGTTGTGCATGTCTTTTTACACAGAATTTTTCAAAAATATTAGTTTTTAAAAATTATTGCACTTTTTCCATGATGTCTAAAGGCTTTAATAATCAACATATGTCATCCTTGAAATGTTTTCAAAAATTTAAGTCCTTCTCCACAACAAAACTGCATTAAGAAATTATCATTTACTTCATTGTTTTATTACCTGAAAAATAGGTGTTTAGACAAAGATTTTATCTCATCATCCGAAACGTATTTTGACAAACTGAAGGAGGCTTTTGGAGACCGTGATGTCTTGAAAAAAATTATATCTTATTTTTTTTAAATACTTCTCCTACTTCCCAGAAACTGTCTTTGAACAACCTATATAAAACTGGAAAATCCTGATTTCTGAAAATATGGCTTCAACGAAAGCCTTGTATATCCCAACTGGTAACACTTTTGAGAAAAGTGAGATAGATAATTGAAGCTGGAGATTTTATGAAGAAAAAACCCCTTCAGAATTCCAAAATACCTTTTATTGTGGCCAGAAACGGATCATGAAGTTGACTACTAAAAACAGAAAAAAAAGTTTTTCTCTCGGTGACTTTCAGTTGTTTTCGTAGTGCAAGTTGAGTCATCAATTTCTCCCACTTCATAATGAATTTGAAGAAACTGAAAGAGGTTTTTGTAGTGTAGTATGTTAGGAAGAAAAAATTCTTTTGTGTTTCCAAAATGAGTTTTCATTTGCTCAGAAACCCTTCTAGAAAAACACTACTAAAAGAAAAAAAACAGGGTTTTTGATGAAAAAAGGCTGCTTCAGTGGTTTCGTAGCACGCTACAAAAATAGAAGCATTTTCGGAGTGCAAAACAAGTTTTTTACACTGTCTGTGCTACAAAAACGTGGTTTCATGTCTTAATCGATTTTTTTTTTAAATATGGTTTTAAAAACATGGTATGAGACTTCTAAAGAGTAAAGCAAGGTTTATGAACTTTATTTTGTGATGAAATAGGACTTGCAACCTATGGCTTAGACCCTATAAAACATAAAAATGACTCAAACCCTATCTAATACCATGACTTAGGAGTAAGTATAAACTGACGAAGTTTAGAAAATTTTAATAGTGATAACAGTGGCTCCACTTGGGATAGTGTGCCCCTGTGGTACACTAAGAACCGGTATCTCCAGTGCTGCTATCCATTCTTTAGAATAAAACTTTGAAATTCTACCCAATCTTCTCCCCAAGGTTTAATGATTTATGTAAGAAGGACTCAAAATGTTCCTAATAAAATGCTCAATCAACGTTGAGCTTATTTAGATACTCCTACCTACCCTAGCAGCTGCAAAATCCATTTTAGCTCAATAATTATGAAATTTCCAATGAAGCCAATCATCAATCTTATCTAACACTTGAATCTCTTGACTGTGCTTGAACCAAAAGTGAACATGATGCTGAGATGACCAAAACAGCTTATAATGTATCTGATCTTCATAATGCAAATGAAAATGAAACATTAGGGTGCAAATCTTTGCAATATATTCAGCTATAGGGTCAAAGAAAACATGGTCAGTTTGATGCTTCTCATGATATTCTGCAGCTTTGGACAACTCACCCATACTTTGATCAACCACATAAGACTTCAGTTGTGTGCTTTCAAACTGCTTTTCAAACTGATTTACAAAAACAATGTATTCTTCCTCCATCTTTAAGAAGAAAGGTAGCAACACCCCCTCTTTGTGTTTCGGCATTAAAATCATTTGAAAAGACTGATCTTGATCATGAATACTATGAGATTGAATTTTATCTTTTAAAAATTGAATTTCCTTTTCAATGTTCTCTACAACTTCATCCACAAACTAAAACTTATCCTCTAACTTGCACTCAAATGATTTTAGATTAGAAGACAATGGTAAAGAAAAACTTTTACCCACTTCTTCATTTATGTAATCATCATTTGATATAGGATGATGCAATAAATGACATGAAGAGTCAACCTTTTCCTGTACCTAAGGATTGTAGCAAAAATTTTCCAATATTTCCTCTTGCTGTTTGAACTGATTCTCATTCTCCTAATGATCAAGGGATTGACAAACCTGCTGCAATTTTTCCTCAAACTCAGAGAATATGACATGATTTTCATCAGTAAATTTCTGCTGGGTTTCAATTTCATCCAAGGGATATGTTAAGCTTTTTTCTTGGTTTTCTTCTTTTTGATGAAAGGTATTGTCATGAAGGGCCTCTAAAATTTCCTCATCCATGAACTCATCATCTTCATAAAAATTCTACAAATATTCAATAAAACTCTTAGAGTGTTTACAACAGTCTTTGACCATCAATAAGGAGGGATGACATACTTTATACATCTCAGAAAATACATTATGGAAATCAGCAAGAGAATATAATGAACCATTTGGCAAGCTTTCGTACCAAGACCATGCTTTTCCTTCTAAACTGGCCATAAACATCTTCATGAGACAATATTTAGGGAACTGAACCTTAAGACCATGTACATGCATATGGAACCTAACCAGATCAAGAGTAGCATTGTCTTTCTTTTCGTTTTTAAATATTGGAAAATCATCTAATCATTCAACCTTTGGCATAGGATTTGGAAAGCTAGGGATATGAGACCAATTCATAGGGGCATACCTGGCATTCATTCTTGCAATTGAACTCATCTTGAAACTTCATCAAACTACTGATCTTCTAGTAGTGGAGTCACCTTCCAATTTGATTATTTGATGTTTTAAGTCGCCTAGGTAGTTTTTCAGCCTCAAATAGCTTCCTGAGCTCCTGATACCTTCAGAAGTTCAGCTTATTGATTACGGGAATGAATAATATTCAGGCTCCTAACAGACACACCAAAATGTTATCTCAAAATCAGACCTTGATAGGCTACTGATCAAGAAGACCTTGATTATCTATTTCAAACCAGAATTTTAGTTGAGGCTTAGCCTCCTCAGCCTAAGAGGGCTCTCTCAAGGGTTTATGATATTGATTAATGATGATATAGATGGCTAAATCTGTCTTGTTTTCATGTGTTTGTAGGTTGAAATATGAAGGTTTTCTACCATTGGGCTATGGAGTCAACAAGTCAGTAGTTTCAGTGGAAAGGTTTATGAACATGGAAGCTGAGGAAAATGGGGTTTTTAAACAAAGATAATTCACTCAAGAAACATATGTCAACACATTAATTCCATTACTAAAGGATGTCAGAGCATAGGGTTATGAATTTTGAGCAATAGCAATGGAACCTACTGCTAATGGTTCAAAGGTAAAATACTCACAAAATGCAGAAAAACATAGTCATATCATTAATAAAGGAAGTCAGAGCGCATGGTTGTGAATTATGAGTATTAGTAATAAGATCTACTACATATCATATAGATCAAAAAAACATTAAACCTCATCTAAACTCAGATCAGTTCAGGAAAACTTCTCTGTATTACTGGTTATCTTCCATAACATAAAGCAGCAGCTGGACCAAAAATTCTCCAACCCCTTGCTAATTCAACCTCTTGCTTCATATATAGAATTACAACCTTTTATTATATGATCCACCATCATAGGAATTCTAATTCCTATCCTTGACACCTATTCTAACCATAAAACAGGCTTATTAATTACAAAATGACAGCTTGACTGTCTTTGAAGAGTCCTAATTCAAGTATGACCAAAACTCCTAAAACATGTTTCAACAACCTTATCTAAACCTTTAATGCTTCTTTTTCCACCTGCAACCTCATGAGGTCAAATTTGGTGATGCCTCCAACTTTGTTATGAACCCTGCTATTCCATGACCTAAGTGCCCTAGACATCAGGAAACAGTTTGATGAAATTTAGCCCTTACCTCCATGCTTGTATTCCAACACTTTTGTTGGAAATTTCGACCTTTTTAGATAGGTGACATGTGTTATCACTTCCATAGAACCATGCCCTTCTACCTATACAAAAATTAAGCCCTTGAAGGAGTATAAAGAGAGCTAATATGGTTGCGTTACGAAAATATCAGCTGTTTTTGTAGCGCAGAATATATGTCTTTGTAAACATTTCTTAAACCTCCATTTTATTTTGATTTGACACTTGGATCTTCACTTGTGAACCCTTTCCATCCTTTGGTTGCATCAACACTCAAAAAATACATTTTTTTATCTCTTGAAACCCTTATAATAGACTCAAAACTGCACCTACAGCAGTTTCGTAGCGCGCTACGAAACTGTTGTGCATGTATTTTTACACAGATTTTTTCAGAAATATTAGTTTTTAAAACTTCTTGAACTTTTTCCATGATATATACAGTCTTTAATAATCAACATATTTCATCCTTGAAATGTTTTCAAAAAGTGAAGTCCTTCTCTACAACAAAACTGCATTAAGAAATTATCACTTACTTCACCATTTCATTATTTGAAAAATAGGTGTTGAGACAGAGCTTTTATCACCTCATCCAAAAATTATTTTGAAAAAGTGAAGGAGACTTTTGGATACCATGATATATTTAACAAAAAAATTATCATTGTTTTTTTAAATAATTCTCCTACTACCCAGAAAGTGTCTTTGAACAACCTGTATAAAACTGGAAAATCCTGATTTCTGAAAATATGGCTTGAAAGAAAGTATTTTATCTCCCAACTAGTAGCACGTTTGAGAAAATTGAGATAGGTTATTGTAGCTGGAGATATTATAAAGCAAAAAATCCTTCATAATTTCAAAATACCTTTCCTTATGACCAAAAACGGATCATGAATTTTACTACTAAAAACAGAAAATAGAGTTTTTCTCTTAGTGACTTTCAGCTATTTTCCTAGTGCAAGTTGAGTCATCAATTTCTCCCATCTCATAATGAATTTGAAGAAACGGAAAGAGTTTTTTGTATTTCAGTATGTTAGGAAGAAAAACCTCTTTCATTTTTCCAAAATAAGTTTTCAGTTGCTCAAGAAACCTTCTGGAAAAAGACTACTAAAAGGAGAAAAACAGGGTTTTTAATGAAAAAAAAAGCTGCTTCAGTGGTTTCATAGCTCGCTACGAAAATAGAAGTGTTTTCGTAGCAAAAAACAGGTTTTTTACACTTTCTGCACTGCGAAAATTTGGTTTTGTGGTTTAATCAATTTCTTTTTTAAAACATTAGGGGAATTCTGAGGTCTAAAATGGGCCTCCTAAGGAAATAATAAAATAATAGCTAAACCAATAAAATAATATTTGTGAATTTTCAATTCACTTTTTGCACCACAATCCATGTAACCATAGTTAAATTCAATTTAAAATTTATACCAAAATAAAATTAATAAAAAAATTGTATTGATGTGACTATAAATAAAAATGAGCTTTTCAAGAAAAAATCATTATCATTGAACAACTAATGCATTTGTCCTTTGTACTTAAATAACTTAAAATAAAATATAAATATAATTTTATAAGTTCTTAATTATATTATATGTTATTAATTAGAATTTATATTATTTAAATTGTATAATAACATGTAATTAATATACTATATAAAAATAATATAATATAATAAATGTATAGGGATATGCATTGTTTCTTTCAAGAAGTATGAAATGACAATAGTATATTTTTATTCAAAAAGTGTGAAATGACATTTATTATGAATACTTTACTTTGACTTTAAAATTACTTAGAGCACTATCATGGTTAACCATGAGTTTTTATCCACCATTGAGTGTGTGACAAGTAGGTACCTTTAACTCAAGAAATGCCACCTCAGCCATTATGGATGATGTCATCTTCTAAAATGTGATTGGTTCTCATAAAGTGAATTTTTATTGTACATTTTCCTTAGGAGGCCCATTTTAGACCTCAAAATTCCCGTAATGTATGGTTTTCAAAACATGGTATGAGACTTCTAAAGAGTAAAGCAAGGTTTATGAACTTTATTTGGTGATGAAATGAGACTTGTAACCTATGGCTTAGACCCTATAAAACATAAAAATGACTCAAACCCTATCTAATACCATGAATTAGGATTTAGTATAAACTGACCAATTTTAGAAAATTTTAATAGTGATAACAAGAGTCATTGGTAATGGAGTTAGACGAGCACCACATGTGCAAAGATCAAACATGATTTGAAGGATATTCTCCAGCAAGACCTTCAAAATTTGGGATGTCAAAAGGGAGATTTTTCAGCATAACAGGCCAACTAGCATCATGGTGTATAGGGTCATTTATCAACTGGTCAAAATTAGGGAGGCTGAGGCCTGCCATGAAGGGGAGCAAGGGCACAACCAGGGTAGTGTCTGTTGCAGTCCCACTAGTGGTATTCCTGGCATGAGGGACGGGTTTGCCGCCAGCATTAGGTCCTACACTAGACATGGTGAAGGTGTTAGGGGGAGAACCAAAGGTGGAACGAGAAGGAGAACTCAAAGGACTAGAAGAAGAGTTGGTGTGCAGACTCAGGGGAGGACTAACTCGAATCCTATGCAGAGGAGTGAGTCTTCCTACCGGAAACTAAGGATGAAGGTCAAGAAGTCTCTGGGATAAACACCTTGGTGGCATAATGATGATGACATGAACACGATACAAAGGAAAAAGAGACTGAAAAGGGCAGGGAGGTGCAGGATTAATTGATTACAATGTCGAAACAAGGGCATAGAGGTGCAGGATCAATCGATTTCAATGTTTTTAGAGTCTTTGCTTGGTGGTGTCAACCAAGCCCTTTTTCGCTTAGGGTGTGTGTGTAAATGTGTGTAGATTTTAAGTTTTAAACCCTGACGTTTGTAGAGAAAAAGAAAAAGTGTGCTATATAGTTGTAAATAAACCTACAAATGATAGTATATAGGCTTGCAAAAACGAAAAATAAATAGCTAATAATGCAATAATCTAAACCCAAGGAGGTGGGTCTCTCAAAAACTGGTCTATAGGTGAGTAAAAAACTAATCAAAACACACTAAAATAACCAATAGATCTAAGGTCGGGAGGGAGAGGGATCTAAAGGTAAAAATCTACTGGAAAGTGGTGCAGAAAACAACAATAAATCAGAGGAAAACTTGCTGTAAAAAGAGGTGGTGAAAGGTTATCTCCTGGAGGGAAATGGAGTGAACCCTAGAGGAAAACCCAAACGAACGTAAATGAGGTGATTTGGATTGATAAAAAGCTGATCTGAAGTGAATCTGATGGTGAGGTATCAGATCTGAAAAAATGACTGAAGACTCTGAAATTTTAGACAACCTGCAACAGAAAAAAGTCTTCCACAAAAAGTGGAGGGTACTGAAGCCCTAGGGGGCTAGGTTCCCATTTATTTGAGAAAAAAATAACAAGTAAAGGTCCAAAATAGGTGATGAAGGAGGTCAAACAACCCTGAACGGAGGCTCAGAAAAACCCAGAAAACTTTCAGAAAAATCCCTGCAAAATGTCCAGGTCGTTGTTTCTGACCTGTTTTCAATAGAGGTTCTAGTTTTTGGCATGAAAGGTGCGTCATGAGGGTCCAGGTCGTAGTTTTTGGGCCAAAAAAGAGTGACCTTCACTTCCGACACTCTCGACGGTAGATTTCAAAAAACGTTGTCGTCTCAATTGCAGCTGTCGTCTGTCACCTGCGCAATAGGTCCGAAAACACACAGAAGTTAGAATTTTTATCGTTTTAGGGTTTTATAGGTTAAAAACAACATCAAGAAAAGAAAAAACAAGGGGCTGAAGAGAAATCCTAGGGTTTGAAGTAGTTGGATATGCAAGGATCAGAAAAGCGATAGCGGTCGTAATCGTAAACCCGTGTGGAGTCGCCAGTTGTTAGTATGAATCTTAATTCCAAGCGTACAAAAAAATACCACTTTATCTGCGCATAACAAACAACCCTAACAGCAAATATGGCTACCAATATCCTCAGATCTTCAGTTAGGTGATCAAGATAAATGCTGCAAAAAATCTAGATCTATGCATTAAAAGACATTAAGCAGTAGAAAAACAAGATTTACTCCATGCATCCAATAGACAAGACAAGAATATGTTGAATGAATTTTATATGAATGGCACCTAGGAGGAAAACACAAGAGGGTGTTCCCTATTCTCCTCAATGGGATGGGTTCTTGTAATTCCTCAACACTTCAGATCTAAAATTTCTCTCTCTTGATGGTGTAGAAAACCGAGACAAAAATGGTAGCAAAATATGACTATGATGGTGGATCAATAGTTAGACCAAAAGTATAGATCCAGAGTGGTCTTTAGGCAACAAAAGGTGAAAAATGAATGGGCAAACCCTTCTATTTATAATAAAATATTGAGTTAGTCTATATATTGGTGCATAATTAAAATATTATTAACCAAATCAAGATCCAACTTTTATGGAATATTTTATTATATTTGTTGGAGGGAAAGGAATTTGACTTGAGTCAAATCCCTTTATTTGTAAATAATAAATAAATAAATGATTTATTTATCATTTTAAGGATGTGGTTAAGTAATAATCAAATAAATAATTATTTATTTAATTATTTAAGGGTGATTTAGTCATATTCAACAAAGAATATTATTTAAATAAGGTTTAAATAATTATTCTTAGGAAATAATAAGATAAATAATGATTTATATAATTAATTTCCCTATTTTGGGCTAAATATAACCAAGAATATTAATTAAATTGTTGTTTAACTAATTATTCCTTGAGAAGAATCAAACAAATGTAGATTTATTTAATATTTCCTCATGGGGTTTCCTGTTTAGACCATAAACAACTTAATAAAGGTGGTTTACTAAGTTATTTTTCATAGTTAATGCAATTTTACTTAGGGTAAAATTGGCCTTACATGGTGTACTTGGGTCCATCTAATAACAATAGGTTAGATGACCAAAAAATGGTGTAACACTTGTCACACAATTTGTCTAATCAAATCCACACAAAATCCTAGAAACATACATTTTAACAACATGCCTTTGCTCCAACAAGGAAAATTGTTAGTGTATTCCTTTTCTGGCCACTGTTAGGATGGATCTAGTTGCTACCTCCATTTCCTAAAGCAATGCACAATGTAATACTAGGTCATATTAATATTTTTGTTGTATGAATGGTATATTGTTGGGGAAAATCACACGAAAGGTTTTCTTTTCATCCCTACTAGGTACACCTTCAAATATGCTTTCCCCTCCAAGCAAGGATTTATCTCAATTAGAACACATGATTTAAACTCATTGAAGATTCACTCAAGAACTATACTCTACCAAACAATGTCATCAATTGTTTTAATGTCAAAACTAGTCTAGTACTTTTGTAATTGTAAGTTATTTGGCTTACAACACCACCTTCATCCCAAAGTAAAACATCAAGCTTAGTAATGGGAGTTTAATACCCCAATATGGCTAAGTATACCATATCCTCCTCTATCCACTTAGACAATACTTGAGTAGTATTTAACTACTCCAATTACCATAATGGCTTATTGACAAATTCATCTCTCGTGAGGTAGACATTATACATTAACATAGGCAAACAAAGTCCTAAAAGTAATATTTCTTTACCATTTTTCCCAAGAGCCAATAAAATTAATTTTAGGATCATGGTTAAAAACATTCAAGTCCTTTGAAGACATTTTGTAGATTAAACCCAACACCCTCGGTCATTAAACCTTAATTTAACTCCTCTACCATATTTCAAAGATTTTAGACAATTATTTCCCATTATTGAGTGTTGGCTTTATCATAGGCTCAAGGTTAATGGAATGTTTCTAAATATGGCCTATTGTTGTCCATAATCCTAATATATTCCATCTTATAGGGGCAATAAGGTATCACTTGAGACACATATAATAATTCCCAGTAGGTAAAGTGCAAAATGTTAAATATTTTAGTGGGGATCACATTCATTATGATATTATTAGCATCCATTTAAACCATTATAACTAACATCATTATGAATAAAAGATAACATAGATCACCCAAATATAGTACAAATACAAACACATAGGTAAAATAGTAATCCATTATACTAATAACATGCATATTATTACATAACTCTAATATAAAGTGAACACCAAAAACTAATAATGTAATATTCCTAAATTAGCACACAGTTAATTGGAATATTAAATTTTGATTTTTCTCTTAGATAGAGGGATAAGAGGGTATGGAGACCCATTAATCTCCTTAGTAGGAATAAAGACACTCATAGTGTGAATGGGGGTGATCTAAAAAGCTGGATGGAAGACCCTTAGGTGTGAAAAGGGGCTGGAGCATGAAGATTGGGTCAACTTTGACCAAATCAATAGCGTTGTTATGCAGGAGCGGCATTCATGGTGGGACAACATAGTTTTGGAAGGAGATTGAATGCATGGATGTAGTGGCCTAATTGAGTGGGGCCAAGGGTGAGGGAGCTCATCACTTATATAAGGAACAGGATGGAAGCCATATGGGGTTATATTTTATATTATTATTTTGTATATGATCTGTTTAGACTTACTCTCTCTTCAGCTATTTAGCTAAGATTGCAGTGTTGTTTAACACAGGGTGTTCCCGGTCGGGAATCCCACCTCTTTCCTTGAGAGGCTTATTGGAAGAGTATTGTAGTACATTTTCCATTATCCGACTGAAGCTACAACTTTCTTCATTAGCGCAGTTTCTGCTTAGAGTTGTGCTGTGTTACAGGGTGCAACAGTGGAGGATTATATTGGGTGTCTTCAGAGCTAGTTTTGCAGTGGAGGAAGCTTTCCTTCCACTGCAAGGCCTGTAAAGAAGCCCCTTGAGATTTATTGACATATTTGGCACTAGGAGAAGGAGTATTTATCCCCTACGATGCAGTTTTAGTCCATATCTATGTTATTTTTGGGGGGAGTTGCAGGGGTGGTTGTAGTATATGTTTTGGGAGGTGATTTCTTCAATGGGAGAGCCATTATTTCATCCAGAGGATATATTGGAGAAGAAATATAGGTTTCTACATCAGATTCAACCATATCTTCTCATTTCTGTTGTTGCAGCATACCTTCAGCCCTAGGGCTGTAGCTTACATTGGCAAATTGTGCGCATTTTCTAGAAACCCTCTTGGGTTGTCTTGGAAAGTCGATCTAGTGCCCAGATCTATATGTGTAGTATCTAATGTGGCCTATATCAGTATTTTTATATCATTGTATGATATCTAGCTATAGTTATGCTTAATATTATTGCACTGTAGTAGCTCTTTGACATTTTTTATTGTAGCAACAACTCATATTTGGGAGTGATTGTTTATGGGAGGCTTGTTTCCTCATTTCATATGATTTATGCCTCACTATTTTGTACTGATTTTCTGTTCTCATACATAATATTATGGCTCCATATTGGTCTCCAATATTGATGTGTTGATTTTCCACGCTATTTCCTTGTTTATGCACTATATTCTCACTTTTCCCATTTGGGAATATTACAGTGGTATCATAGCATAATCTTGGCTCAACCTGTGGATCTCAGCCATTATGATAGCAGGAGAATAAGAAGAAGGAGAAAGAGATCAGAATGATGGAAAGAATGATTTTTATCTCATCTCTTTTCAGATCTAAGAGGGACCTCACCAAGGAGGTCAAGCAAAGAAGAATGGAGAGAAACAATGAGACCTCATTAGGGTTTCAAGATGAGGAAGGACCATGCACTTCCTATTAGCAGAAGAGAAAACTGGTATTGCATAGAGCTCTAAAGAAATACACTATGCCATTTTATTTTGAAGAAGAAGACAAAAGGCATGGAGATGGAGGAAACTTGGATAATGAGATTCTAAGTGAGTATCTTGCAGAATATAAGTCTCAACCTAGAGCTTTGAAGGAGAATATAACTCTCCCATGGTTCATTAAACTCAAAGAAGAAAGAGACCTTGCAGCAATAGATTTATATTGTCTACTTTTGATGGGTCATCCACATGCATAGCAAGCGCTTGGGGAATGAATTTGGATGCATTTTTCCTGCTACATCCAGTACTAGAGAGAGAAGATGTTGAGATTACAGTGTTGCACCTTGAGGGTGAAGCAAACATTTGGCAGTTCAACCATTTAAGTCATGCAAGAGTGATTGCATATGCATATTTTACTCAAAGGTTGATCAAGAAGTTTGAAAAGAAGAAATTAGAGGAGAATAAACTTCCACCACCACTTGCTGCAGGAGCACTTGCATCAGGAGAAAGAACGCTTGCACCCTTGCAAAGTGGTCTTAATCTCTTGACATTGAGAGTCCAATGCACTATTCTAGAGATGTATGAGGAGGAGGAGACTTCTACCAGTGTTTTTGCATCCACAAAGGAATAGCCATAATCATTAGTAGTTGGGGAAGTCATCACACTGGAGGGAGGAACCCTTGTAGCAATACAATATGTTCCCAAGCAAAACCAAGGTATGAAAATGTTTCCACTTTATATTATTTCAGCACATCTTATGGAGAAGTGTAGGAATATGCCATTGCATGACTTAGGGTCAAGATACACTGCTGATTTGGAGTAGCAAACTATCACTGCGCTGAGGAGCCTTGATTTTTAAAGGAGGAGATGTATATTCATCCAGTTCTAGAGAGAGAAGATGTTGAGATTACAATGTTGCACCTTGAGGGTGAAGCAAACATTTGGCGATTCAACCATTTAAGTCATGCAAGAGTGATTGCATATGCATATTTTACTCAAAGGTTGATCAAGAAGTTTGACAAGAAGAAATTAGAGGAGAATAAAATTCCACCACCACTTGTTGTAGGAGCACTTGCATCATGAGAAAGAATGCTTGCACCCTTGCAAAGTGGTCTTAATCTCTTGACATTGAGAGTCCAATGCACTATTCTAGAGATGTATGAGGAGGAGGAGACTTCTACCAGTGTTGTTGCATCCACAAAGGAGCATCCATAATCATTAGTACTTGGGGAAGTCATCACACCGGAGGGAGGAACGCTTGTAGCAATACAATATGTTCCCAAGCAAAACCAAGGTATGAAAATGTTTCCACTTTATATTATTTCAGCACATCTTATGGAGAAGTGTAGGAATATGCCATTGCATGACTTAGGGTCAAGAAACACTGCTGATTTGGAGCAGCAAACTATCACTGCACTGAGGAGCCTTGATTTTTAAAGGAGGAGATGTATATTCATCCTAGTGTGTCATTTTTGAGCTGCACACAACTCTTGGGGTTGGAGTGTAGATTTTTGGAGGATAGGATGAGCATTGTCCTAGAAAATCCAATGCAGAACTATATGTTCAACATTGATCATGAGCATGAGACAACAAGTGTAACATTATGGAGATCAGTAGCATTGTCATGGAGCAGCAGTGAAGGGTTGGGGGGCCAACCATTATTAGAGGATTCCAATGACCTTTCTACATGCATAGTAGAGGATAGGTAGATGATTGATCAAAGGCATCTTATCTTTCATTGTGATGATGGATCTTTCTTGATGAGCATTTCACAGCTCAATGAGAAGAATTTGCCTTCAACATACTTGGATCCTTATGGATTTAACTTGTTCACTGATGAGTGCTCTTCATTTGGAGATCTCTAGGAGGTTTTACTTCAACATCCCATGAAGTACAAAGATAGAAATCTAATGTGGGAGGATGGTATTCTCCAATGGAGGGATACCAATTTTGAGCATGATGATAGACACTCACCATTGGTTGGATGGGTGACGTTGATGAGCAAGAGGTTGGAAATCCACTTTCAAATCTATGACACGGGACAACAGGAGGCAAGGTTGTGCTGGCTACTCTTGAAATAGTTTGGTCATCATGTAACATATCCTATCTTTAAGGGCGTGTTAGTAGTTGGGACTTGGCATCACACTTGCATCATATGGAAATGAGTAGTTTGTGTGCATTATGTCGATATGGCATTCTTTATGTCAATCATCATGTTTTCACCCCATGATTTGTATGATGGAGGTGTGGGGAGGCAACAAGAGCTCTTGTTTCTTTGGCTACTTTTGGGAGAGTATGGGCTGAATTTCTCCCATGCATTGCAGAATGTTTCAAGAGAAATGGATGGCACAATCAAAGTGCAAGGAGGCTACCCTTTAGTATTGAAGGATCAGGAGGTACTTCCACATAGGAAGGAGTCTCCCACACATAACATCATGATGGTGGTTGAATTTGGAATATGGCATGTCAAAGAATGGAGTAATGGAGTGACAAGAGCCTTATCACCAAGGCCAACATGATGTCACTGGGGAGTATGTATCTATTGATGGAGTGTTCCAAGGGGAGTATGCATCCCTTCATTTTGCAGACCTTAATGAGGATATTATCATGGGAGGATTCATCCATGGACCTTACTTTCAGCCTAATCACAATGCATGGTAATAAATGTATTTCTATACTTATTGATAATTTCATAAAGTATTTGGATTTTCTCACCATCTATGTGCAATGCATTGCTCCACAAGAGGGCAAGATTATCTTTAGGTTTCATTGATATTCTGGGGCCAACATTTTTGATGGAGATAGCCCATATTTTCATGACTTTGGGCAAGTGTGGTGATATTATTATTATGCTCAGCTGATATATAATGCCATTTACTACCTCATAGTAGATGAGCAAACATGCACCGCTAACAACTTGTTGGGAGACAACTTGCCACATGATGTTCTAAAACAACAGTTGGTAAAACTGCACTGTATCAACTGGAGAAACCATTGGTGCCATCCAAACTTGCACATAAACTTTAATATTTTTCTGATTTGGATACCACATGGTGATGATGTACCATTCACTTTGATGGGATGGTTTGCGCTCATGAAACTAGAGGAGTGGTCTTTGGAGATTAATTTTTCATTTTGTATCTTGAGGGCAACATTATTGCAACCCAATATCAACAGAAAACCTACAAATTCCATAAGAGGAAAGAGAGACAGCGTGGGGTAGGCCATTTGGTATATCATGTTCAGTTATGCAGCCCACCTACATTATAGGAGCCAAAGGTGGAAGAAATTTTTCATGAGTTACCATTTTGGAGGGTGACTCACTTTGTGTGGATGATAGCTTGGGGCTTGGAGCTTCAAATGAGAAGAAAGGTTCCCAATAATTTGCTTAACCCATGCCTCAATAAGGCAGCTAGACCACATATAGTTTCCTCCATGGGTATTTAACTTTTTCATGATGATAGCTATTTGGGATTGTCACCAAAATCTAACTTGCATACTTGGGAGGAGAAATTTGGAGAGTTATTAATGAGACAACATCTTGTAATTTGGAGGAACTCATCATATGAGGATCCTACAAGAGAAAGAGGAGAGGCTATTTAGTTCTATCCTTGCAGTTTCTTGAGGAAAAGCAACATTTGGGAGGGGAGGACTATAATATTCCTAAATTAGCACACCGCTAATTGGAATATTAAAGTTTTGATTTTTCTCTTAGATAGAGGGATAAGAGGGGATGGAGACCCATAAATATCCTTAGTAGGAATAAAGACACTCCTAGTGTGAATGGAGGTCATCTAAAAAGCTGGATTGAAGACCCTTAGGTGTGAAAAAGGGTTGGAGCATGAAGATTGGGTCAACTTTGACCAAATCAACAATGTTATTATGGAGGAGTGGCATTCATAGTGGGACAACGTAGTTTTGGAGGGAGATTGAATGCACAGAAGTAGTGACCTAATTGAGTGGGGCCAAGGGTGAGGGAGCTAATCACTTATATAAGGAAGAGGATGGTAGCCATATGGGGTTATGTTTTAGATTATTATTTTGTATATGGTATGTTTAGACTTATGCTCTCTTCAGTTGTTTAGCTAAGATTACAGTGTTGTTTAGCACAGGGTGTTCCCAATTAGGAAGCACACGTATTTCCTTGAGAGGCCTATTGGAAGAGTATTACACTACATTTTCCATTATCCGACATCATTCCAAGCTACAAATTTCTTCATCAACGCATTTTCTTCTTAGAGTTGTGTTGTGTTTCAGGGTGCAATAGTGGAGGATTATATTGGGTGTCTTCAGAGCTAGTTTCACAATGGAGGAAGGTTTCCTTCCATTCTAAGGCATGTAAAGAATCCTGTTGAGATTTATTGAAATATATGGCACTGGGCCAAGGATTCTTTATCCCCTACACAACAGTTTTAGTCGAAATCTGTGTTATTTTACGGAGGAGTTGCAGGGGTGGTTGTAGTAGATGTTGGGAGGTGATTTCTTCTGTGGGAGAGCCATTCTTTCATCTGGAGGATCTATTGGAGAAGAGATGTAGGTTTCTACATCAGCTTCAGCCATATCTTCTCATTTCTATTGTTGTAGCATACCTTCAGCCCTAGGGCTGCAACTTACATTGGCACATTGTGTGCATTTTCTGGAAACCCTCTTGGGTTGTCTTGGAAAGCTGGTCTAGTGCCCATATCTGTATGTGTAGTATATAATGTGGCCTATATCATTATTTTTATATCATTGTATAATCCCCAGCTATAGTTATTCTTAATACGATTGCGTTGTACCAACTCTCCGGCATTTTGTATTGTAGTAGCAACTCATATTTGGGAGTGATTTTTTATGGGAGGTGTTAGCTCCCTGTAATTTGCAAGATTGGAAAAGTCAAACTGCAAAGAGAACACTATTTCAACCACTTTGGGATTCTAGGATCTATCCCTCCTGAATCCGGAGAGGGATCTCTCCAATAAAGTGCAAATATGGATTTATCTTTAAGGTTTTGGGTAATGATATTAAACTAGTTATGAAGTCCAAGGGTTTTTTTTTGTTTTGGATGGTTGAGCATGATTATTATTTGAGTGGAAAGTACTAAATGGAAGGAGTTTCAAAGGTGTGAAGTTGCAAGCAATCAGAACAAGCTTTTGGCTAAAAAGATAGATGTAATGCTGGTTTTTAGTCCATTGGGCTATGGAGTCATAAGAGGGTTTAATTGAGCAACAACATCAAGAATGATCCAAGGGGAAAGTCATCTATATCACAATATTATTTGAGATAAAATGATGGAATGGAAACAATAAAGTGTTGGAGGGGTGGAAACTGATAATAATTTCAACAAGGATTTATAGTCAGTCCAAACAAGAAAATCCTCTCAAGTAACTGTTTAAAACCAACCAAGGACAGGGCTAACCATAGAATTCTTGGGAAAGTTTGTATTAAAGCAACTTAATTGAAAAAAAATCCAGTAATTCGCATAATTACCTTCAGAAAGTATGAAAACACGTAATAGAAACAAAATGCAACTTAAGATCAGATAAGGTACTTTTAAACCTAGTCTTCTTTCAACCAACACTTAAGGGAAACTTTCAGAATCTACCTTTCGAGAAAGAAGCTAGAAAATAGAGCTCACCATCACTTTTCTAGTCTATCTTTAATAAGAAAATAATGAAAATCACATTCAAGAATAATGTTTAAAGAAAAAATTAGGATGAGAGAACGCCAGCATACCTAACTGCTTAAACTGTATTGAATCATTCTTAAATAAACAATTTAGAGGAAAACATTGAGATAAAGCTTATTATTCAGAAAAGGGTACTATGAAAAGTAGGTCCTAACTCTATGCCTGCTATTCTTTATCAAAGAATAAATGGAAAATATGGCATACACAAAAGGAAAACAATTACAAAGAAAGGAGCACTTCACCAGTGATATAGACCAGGATCCCAAGAAAAAACTTGTTATTGATGTCAAACCAATTACAATCTTCAGGTCCAATTGTTATAGCATCATTTCTCACCTTCATATGATTCATGATTGCTTTTATGGCTTTGGGCACCCATTCCTACAGACTTGGACAAATTCACTTAAAAACAGTGTAAAAATCCCCATACGCGACTATGACCGTACTTTTCCGCGTGTATACGCGAGTCCAGCTGCACTTTTCCGCGTATGCCATTAAAATGATTAAAAAATATATAATTATTCCCTATTTTTGGGCTGGGTTGATGGTTACTCAGGTAGTTCAACCACCCCAGCACGTGGCCAACTGTTTCCAACTGTTGAAACTACTTGGAGGGAGTATAAAAACCCTTCATGTGTATGGCCTAAGGGAGAGAGAGAATTATTGATATTATACTCTGTTGGTATTCCCTATCCAAGTCTGATTCCCCGTGCCTCCTGCACTTTCCCAGTTCATTACAGAAAACCCTTGTTTCCTTGAGATGCTCATCTCCCTATATGTCATCTCGTATGCACCAGTTTGGAAGGAGTCTTAGCGAGGCAAGGGCGGGACGGATCCGGACGACGGTCTGCTCGAAGATCATGGAAGGATTCAGGTGATCTCTCCACTCGTTACTTTTGTACATGCTATTTATAATACAAAAGTACCATCTTGTTCCCGAAATATACGTGTTAGTGTCTGCTTACATATATGAGAAAATTGTTATTTAAGCATTCATTATGATCTATTTAATGTTTTATATGGATTTCACTAACATTTAGAGTAGATATATGCTGTACAACCAGTTCTTCGTGCTTGTTTCTTCTTGTCTTTCAGGTTAAAAAGGAAGGACGGTTGCTGGGGGTTTGGACCCCGCGGGATCTGCTTCAACCGTAGGACCTACGGGTAACTTTCTCATTCTACTCTATTTAGTTTTTCTGAACGTGCATGGTTGTGTGAGTCCTTCTTAAGTAGCATGCCCCTGCTCTGTGGAGGTTGTAACCCAACGAACCTCTAGGGTGATATTCCCTGAAACAGAACTGGCGACTCCACTGGGGATCACATTCTTGTGATTCTCCTGTTGGGTGGTTTCAGCTGTTTGATAGGTTGCTGACAGTTTTAACTTTCATTTGCAGTCCAGTTTACTTTTTCTCAGTCAGTCTGAAGTCCTGGTTTCTTATCCAGGCTTGATCCTTTTGTTTTTTTCATTATTTACCTTTTCATACGCGCTTTTTTCTACACACAGTCGTGTATACACGCAATTTTGTCTAAAGGGAGTCGCGTAGACGTGAGTTTCCTTTAGCACAGTCGCGTATGCACGCTTGTTGCTAAACTGTGAAGTAGCGTATACCTAGGCAGATTTTGAATTTTTGGGTTTCTTGACTTTTTGGTCCTTTCTGGCTGTGGAGACCTGTTCCTACAGTGTCTCTGTACTCTCTGGATTGTGAAGGAAGTGGTTTCTGGTCTTTTCTCTCTTTCATCTGATTGAAACTAGTCTTTTTGGCAGAGTGTTGTTTCTGGTGCTGGCACTTCTAGATTGAGTACCAAGATCACTTTCTGAGCATTCTTGGCTGTTCTGCTTTATCAGAACAGAGAGCTCCTGCTCACTTATTCTTTCCTATCTTTGTGTTGTGCTTCGCATTACGATTTTTGCTCGTTTCTTGATTGGTTTTCTTGAGTTCCATAGGCTAGGTCTTGTTGCTACTTTTGAAGAGTTTTTCTTGCTTCTTCGAAGTTTTTGTTTGCAACGAGTTTGCACTATTCCTCTAGTCTGAGTGGCTGAGTTTTCTTGTCTTCTTTTGCTCTTATTGATCTTGCTACTAGTTAGCCTTATAAGGTTTGGAGCATTTTTGAAGTTTGTGCTTGAAATTCAGTCTTGTTTGGTTTGGATTTTGATAGTTTTTTCTTGGTCTTTTCGAGCTCTTTCTTTATAAAACTAAAAAGCTCAAAAAACATTTTCTTTGCTTTTTGTTTTTTCATTTCAAAAACTCAAAAAACATTTTGTTTTGTTTTATGCTTTTGTTATTGCATTTTCGTTTTCATTTTGCTATATCTTTTGAAGCTTTTGTGAGGTTTCTTGCTTTTAGTTTTTGGCTTGATTTTGGGGAGGAGTTGTCATTGATTTCTTCTTCTTGTTTTTAAGCGGTTTTTTGGTGTCTTCATATTAAGAGTTCTTGATTTCGGGAACTAGCTTTCTGGGCAACCAAAAAGAGTTAAAACTGAATGAGCTTTTGGGAAATTTCACTCTGCTTTAGGATATTTTCCATCTTAGGATTTGCATGCTTGTAGTGATTTTGCATCAGGTGCATTTCAGCATTTAGTCAGTTTCATAGTTTTTGTGAGTGTGAGTTTGTTATTTGAAAAGAAAAATACAATTTTTAGTCTCATAGAACCTGTATAGAGATTTCTTTTCATCGAAAGAAAATAACTGCATTTGCATGTAGTTAGGTTTTTATTAATTTCTTTTGCGTCAAAACACCATAAGTTTCATCTCCATATCCTTGTGACTTAACATAACAGCCCATTAAAATAAGCGATTTAATTTAAAATCAACTAGCAAGTTTTCTAAGTGTCATACACCAACTATCTAGGTTGTAGGGCCTTGGATTAGGTGAGTGGAGAGTTAACTCTCCAAGGCCGCTCAAACAAAACATAGAAGTTGATTAATTGAGCGAAATCCAACTCCGTTAAGTGGACCGGGAAAGCTCTCCTCCAGAGAGTCAAGCGCGAGGGGAAGTGAAGGCTGAGAAGAGGGATACCCCCTCTCTGATTAGCTGAATCTGACCTCAAGACCATTCCGCCCGGCTTTTGACACGGATTGGTGCCCATAGTTGCCACTCCTAGGTTCCACACAGGTGACTGCGGGGGGGAATACCCGTGGTACCTGAGGCAGACGTCGCATCACTTTTAGCAGTACTTCTGGGGTGCCCTTTACGACTTGGGTGTAATGAAGCAAAAGCATTTGTTGTTAGGAGGTCGGCGTAACTGCTTCTGATACCTTCGCTAGTTGTTCTGGGCCCTAATCATCCCCGACTGCTTTCGGAAGGCCCTATACTTCGCTTTCCTGTATTTTGGTGTCCGGTCCTCATCACCCGGAGCGGAAATACTTGGAGGCTGTTTGCTTGCTGTTTCTCAGGGATTTTATTTTAGTGAGTGCTCTTTGCTCCTAGCTTGCCTAGCTTTTCACTTTTTGAGTCTAAGTCTGAAATCTATAAAGTGGGTGATCAAGCGCCCTGCGTCGATCGAGGAGAGTGCGGGGGTTATCTCAGGAAGTTCGAGCCTTCTTCGAGAAGGATAGGAGTGATTTAGCGGTGGTTACCACCCTGTCATCTGACACAGTGGAGAGAGATCCTCCACAAAGGTCTGAAGGTTTCATAGCTGATTTTGGTGTCGGTCCCGAGAGGAGCGTTCCGCTCACCTCGCGAGTTTTGTTTCCTCAGGAAGAAGATTTTCAAATCGAAGACATACCTGAGCCTCCTTCTACAGGTCCATCTCCTCTTCCTCCTGATTATCCGTTCGTTGTTCAATACATCAGACCTGAGTCGGAGAGACCGTAATATCTTCCATATCATTCTTATCTTTCAATGGCCACGATTGGGAACGCAGCTTCTGCTGTGAGTGCTGCAGGCATTCAGACTCTTGCTTCTGTTGAAGCAGGGGGCACTATTGCTTCATCTTCGATTGCTTCTAGTGCTACTGTGTTTGGCTCTGGTTTCACCCAGGCACATGCTTCTCATTCTGGTCCCTTTTGTTCAGCGATGCCCTCCAGTGGGAATCCCTCTTTTTCCTTTTCCGCTGCTTCAGCTGGATCTACGCCCATGTCTTCCATGGCTAATGGATCAGCTTCGTTTCAAGGGTTCCCCTTAGGAATTGGACACATTCCTAGTTCAAATCCTTCTTTAGGGTCCTTTCCGTTTACTTCTCAGACCCAGAGTTTCAACCCTTGGTCTGGGGGGCAAAGTTTGACTACTTTTACAGGATGGAACCCTGTATTCACTACAGCAGGGGCAGGGAATCAGTTTTACACAGGTCATCAAGGGAATGCTTCTTTCCCTTCGTCGAGTGCTTATCAAACCTTTTCTCCTCTGTCTAATGCCTGGAACCCCTATCAGGGGCTCTCCTCTTCATTTAATACTTCAGCGGGGGGAACTGGTCTAGGCTTTGGTAACTCGGCATGGGGAGGAGGTTCTTCTCCTTTTTCTACGAGTCGTTTCTGGCAACCTGGTGCCTCATCAAATCCAGGCTATTCTTTTCAGAATGTTGGGAATCCATCCCATCAGGGATGGAGTCCTCAGGCTCTGCCTCGCTTACCTTTTCTGGCAACATTAAACTTGCCAGATCTGTCGAAGTTGACTAATGATCCGATTCGTTATAGTCCGAGGTGGCCTCCGGTCCCGACCAAACTTCCTTCAGACATTCCAAAGTTTGAAGGTAAGAATGGAGAGGATCCGGCTGACCACATCACCACTTTCCACTTATGGTGTTCTTCGAACTCCCTGATCGATGATTCGATTAGGTTGAGATTATTTCAACGCACCCTAACTGGAAACGCCGCCAAATGGTATATCGAGCTCACTGGGGGCAGTTTTGCCACATTTGGAGAACTGGCTGTCACATTTCTAAACCATTTTCAGTTGCCTGTCAGATATGAGGCTGGGACCGAACTCCTGGCTAATTTTAAGCAGGATGAGGCAACACACATTTCTGATCACATTCAGGAATGGAGGAGAAGGAAGAGGCTTATTAAAGCTCATATTCCAGGAGAATTCCTTCTCGAATGGTTTCTGAAATATCTGCAGTCAGACATTTCAAAAGATGTATCCCTATCTGGGGTATTTTCTGAGGAGCAGGCCATTTTTAGGGCCCAGCAGCTGGAACTGATCTATTCTCAGTCTGGGGTACTTTATAAGTATTTTCCCAATGCTCCTCGCTCCAAATTGGATTTATCAAAAACTAAACCTGGTCCGCATGGTGACGGGCTTGTCGGATCGGTCAATAGTAGTGCAGCCAGCCTGCTTTCTCAATTGCAGCAGTTGTCTTTACAATCTGCTCCTTCTGGTCAGGCTGTGCCTGCTGATTCATCCCCTTCCCAGCCTTTGTCCATAAATGTCGTCCAATCTTCAGAACCCAAAGGAAATCAACAATCCGATGGGAAGAAGAAGGGACGTAATAACAAGAAGAAGGGCAAGAATGGGAAGGGCAATGCAAATAAAACCAACGAGCATGTTGGTGAGGGTCAAAAGGAGAAAAAGAAAGTGAAGTTTCCATGCAAGCTTTGTGCTGGAGACCATCTCACACACCTTTGCCCTAAAATTCAGGATGCTCAGCGCCTGTTATCCCAGCAGGGTTCTTCTAGTTCCCAGGCTGTGTTAACAAACCCTTTTCCCCAAGGGCAACAATTAGTTGTTGGCGCGAACCAAAATCCTGGGGCTTCCTCTGGGGGCACCCAGGAAGGGGAAATTCCATCGAACATTTTCATGATGAGTGCTCACGCGGATATCGCTACGAGATCCCTTGATTATGGCGGAGAAGAGTCTTCGAAAGCTAAGGAAGTTCCTGATGCTACTGAGCCACTTCACATTACGAAGCCTATTGTTGAGTCTATGCCTCGGATGCCCAAAGCATCTTCTAAGCGGTCAACGATTAATCCAAATGCAAGGGCTGCCCATAACTACTCGATTGTAGAAGATCTGGCGCAGAGTCCTTGTGCTATGTCAGCTTTAGAGGTACTCCAGTCTTGTCCGGCTCAGCGCAGTGCTTTGCTCACTGCCATTGGGGCGATTGATCCGAAAAATTCTCTTCTGATTACTTTTGATATGACTAATTTTAAGAAGAGACTTCCTCATCACATGGCTTTTCATATTAAATCGTCGTATCGGAAGTGTAATATCTTTCAAACGGTTGTTGATGAGGGTGCTTCTACATGCGTGATGTCTCTCGCATGCTAGAAGACACTTGGATCTCCCAAAGCTGTTCCATCTAGCACTGTTCTTACCGCGTTCGATGGTCATTCTCACGGACCCCATGGTATTGTCCCGGCTTTGCCCATCTGTGTTGGGGGAAAAAATGTCAACATAGAGGTTGAGGTAGTGGATGCAGCCTTGGACTACAACCTTCTGTTGGGGAGGAACTGGATTTATGAGATGGATGCCATTGCATCCTCATTATTTCGAATTGTATGTTTCCCCCACGAAAGGAGGATTGTCACAGTGGATCAACTGGACTGTCCTCAGATAGACCCGAATGCGTCTTCTGACTCATCTATTCCTAAGCTGGATAATACTAAGGCACCTGTTGAGAATCTAGGAGTTGGAATGTATTCTTCCTTGATGGGCACTTTCGATCTTCCTCCTCCTACAGTGCATATTAATGTTATTTCATCCTCCAAGGCTCCCCTTCGAAGAGAGTTCTTTCGAACTCATTATTTTTCGGACGCTTGGACCTTACCTTCCCCTACTGTCACATTAGCGGAAGGTCAAGTGGGTGGAATGGCATTTCCAATTTCTGCAGCTGAGATTGCATATCAGTCTATTGTTGACACTGCAGAAACCATCCCAGCTCCTCTTTCACTGGAAGAGTTGGATGGTGATGTGGCTCCGGCTTGGACGCTTAGTTCTTCTTCAGCCCAGGATTGCCTTGATACCACTCTTCCATATGAAGAGGCCATCCTGGAAGCCATGACTGGTATAGATAGACCGTGGGATGATTTGCATCATCGGTCTTACTTCCTACCTGACTTGAGCGAAGTTGAAACAAGTTTTCTAAGTCCTCAGTCTCCTGGTCCTGTTCACCCAGTTTTGAACCCTTTGGCACCAACACAGGTGTATGCTGAAGGGAACATGGCTGTGATCTCTCCTACTATCCCAGTGAACATTTCCAGGGATCCCAATATTATCAAGAATGTTTTCATTGGAGCTGAATGTTCCCGTGAAGAGGTTCAAATTTACACCGAGCTCTTTAAAGAGTATAGGGATGTATTTGCTTGGTCTTATGAGGAAATGCCTGGCATAGACCCATCTATTGTCCAGCATGAGATCAAGACGTATGAAAACGCTAAGCCGGTCAGGCAAAAAATTCGTCCGGTTAATCCTAGGAAGGCAGCAGCTATCAAAGCTGAAGTTGAAAAGCTGCTTAAGGCGGGATTCATTTTCCCAGTTCCTCTGACTGAATGGGTTTCAAACCCAGTTCCGGTAGATAAAAAGCAAGGAACGATTCGAGTGTGCATCGATTTCAGAGACCTAAATAAGGCATGTCCTAAAGACAATTACCCCACACCATTCATCGATCAGATCATTGACGAGTGTGTCGGTAACGAGATTTTCTCCTTCATAGACAGTTTCTCCGGATATAATCAAATTACTATCCGTCCTGAAGATCAACATAAGACTGCATTTATTTGTCCCTGGGGTACATTTGCATACAAGAAAATGCCTTTTGGTCTTAAAAATGCTGGGGCTACCTTTCAGCGGGCCATGTCTTATGCCTTCCACGACATCAAAAATATTATCGAGGCATACTTAGATGATTTAGCTGCTCATTCTCGAAAGAGGATGGATCATCCTGGTCACCTCCGGCAAATATTTGAAAGATGTCGTTTTTATAAGATTCGATTGAATCCGAACAAGTGCGTTTTCGTGGTTACATCCGGTCGGCTATTGGGATTCATTGTGTCTAGGGAAGGGATAAGGGTAGATCCCTTCAAGGTTGAGGCAATACTTCGGTTGCCTCCCCCGTCCTCTATCCGTCAGCTTCAAAGTCTACAAGGAAAGTCTAATTTTCTTCAGAGATTTATCGTCAATTATGCTGAAGTTACAAAGGGATTTATGAGATTGTTGAAGAAGGGAGTTCCTTTTCTTTGGGACGACTACGCTCAACGCTCATTCGATGCTTTGAAGAAAGCATTGACCTCTGCTCCTTTATTGAGTCCACCTAATTATAGCAGGGATTTCCTTTTGTATCTGGCAGCAGCAGAATCTACCATCGGTATGGTTCTGGTTCAGGAGGATGATGCTCTTGCAGAGCATGTTATTTACTACCTTAGTCGAGGACTGGTAGGACCTGAACTTCGATACACTCCGATAGAAAAATTAGCCTTAGCAGCAGTTCATGCTGTGCAGCGACTCCGACATTACATTATTCTTCGCAAAAGTTATGTTTTGGCAGCTGCCAATCCATTTTAGTTTGTCCTCAGCAGGCGAGTGATTGGGGGCAAATACAATAGATGGATTGTGATTCTACAGGAATTTGATCTTGAGTTCATGTCTGCCAAATCCAAGAAATCATTAGTTTTTGCGGAATTGATCTCCGAGTTGCCCTGTGGAGATGAGATGATCTATGATGAGTCCTTTCCAGACGAACACTTGTTTCTTATCTCTTCACAGGATCCTTGGTACGGGGATATCATTGTGTATCTCCAGACTGCGAAGTTTCCCTCTACTTTTTCGAAAGATGAGCGTCGTAAACTGCGTCACTTAGCCAAGAATTATCTGATTATTGGTGATGCTTTATACCGTCGAGGGGTTGATTCAATCCTAAGATGCTGCTTAACTCTCGAAGAAGCTGAGGCTGTGCTCAATGATTCTCATAGTGGAGCTTGTGGGGGTCATTTATCTGGGCTTGCTACAGCCCAAAAGATTTTGCGTGTTGGATACTTTTTGCCCTCTATTTTCAAAGATTGTATTGAATCGGTCAAAAAGTGTCATCCGTGTCAGGTCTATACTCGAAAAATGCGCGCTCATCCAGCTCCGCTTTTTCCAGTCGTTACTATCGGACCCTTTACAAAGTTGGGTATTGATTATACTACTTGTAACCCGCCTTATTGTACATTATTGTAGCAGTAGACTACTTTACGAAGTGGGTCGATGCTATGCCTACTTTTGGGAACGATGGTGAGACTGCTGCTCTGTTCCTTTTCAACCAAGTTATTACTTGTTTTGGTATTCCTAGAGAGATTGTCACTGACCATGGCAGTCATTTTCAGAATAGTATGATGGCTGAGTTGGCTCTCAAATTGGGTTTCCGGCAGGAGCATTCATCTCCATATTATCCTCAAGCCAATGGGCAAGTGGAAGCTGTGAATAAATCCTTGAAGACAATTCTTCAGAGGACAATTGATAAAGCTAGATCCAACTGGCATATTATGCTATATCCTGCACTTTGGGCATACAGGACGTCAGTGAAAACTGCAACTGGCTTTACTCCGTTTCAGCTAGTGCACGGGGTGGAATCCGTATTTCCCATTGAATGCGAGATTCCTTCTCTTAAATTAGCTGTTGAACTTCTTCCTGACACTTCTAGTCTGGCAGAATGGCTTCTTCATCTAGAACATCTCGATGAGTAGCTTCGAGATGCCGCCACGATGAATGAAGCACATAAAAACCGAGTAAAAGTTCAGTACGATAAGGCGGTTAAGCCTAGGGTCTTTTCGGAAGGTGACCTTGTTTTGGTCTATGCCCAAGAAAAAGATGCCTTGGGGGCAGGAAAGTTTAAGTCGATGTCGTATGGCCCCTATATCGTTAAAAAAGTCCTTAAGAAAGGAGCGTATACCTTGGTTGATTTCCAAGGGAACGAGTTGCCGGAGCCCCGAAATGGGCTCTATTTGAAGAAGTATTATGCCTAGGCTTCGGCCTGGCATGTTGCTTTTGTATATAGTAGTTTTTGTTTTGTACATATCTGATTGATTTTCGATTTTTGATGAGTTGGTGATGTTTTTGATCTGCTTTGGCAGGTTGTGTTGGATGTCATGAGTCATTTTGGTTTCGCCGATGGTGCTAGTAGACACACCTGGAACTTAGCTTCCGCGGCTTGGGTGCTTCATTATCCATTCGGTCAGCTGTTAGTATCAAGAGGGGTCTGCATTGGTCCTGCTTCCAATAATATAGCAGAATACACTGCAGTCGTTCATCTACTCTCGGAGGCAATATATTTGGGTGTTGATTTGTTGGTAGTTTTCTTGGACTCTCAGCTGGTGGTGTCGCAGTTGAACAACACTTATCGGGTACGAGATCCATTTTTATTACGATTTTTCTTGAGGGTACGTTTGTTACAAAGGTCATTTCAATTTTTAACTTTCATTCATATTCCTCGAGCTGACAATTGGTTTGCTGACTCATTAGCTAATCAAGCATTAGATTGGCATATTAATCATTCCATATAATAAATTTTTAATCATCAAAAACATCATACATTTGATACATTTATCACATCACATCAAATATCGCTGTATATATATCATCGGAGTGTTAAAAAACTTTACAAAATTTGGATCCATAATGTCGTAGAAAACTTGGGCTTATTCCCCATCATGTTCAGTCTCAAAAAAGAATATACAGTCATCTAATACATAATATCTGTCTACTCCTGAGGTCCCTGCCCAGAAGTCGTGTTCCTATAGAACGTGACTGCAGTGGCAACTCGGCGGAATAATCTAACCCAGTCTCGGGGCACTCCTACCACCCGTCTCTGGATGGCTTCTGGCAGGTCCTCCACGGCAGCCATAGGGATTTGGCGGGTTAATCCCTCCAAGTTTCTCTGCACGGCCTGGAGAGTCCTATCTGAATCCACAGTATCTGCTTCGCCTCTGCGGCGCTTGTGGCGCGGGAGACCCTCAGGTCGAACTGGTCCAACATCTGAATCATGATCATTTTAAATTGTCAGTCATTATGAATCCAATCAAAAACATGTTTGTTTTTCATACATATTTGAAAAAATCCAAAAAAAACTATATAAGTCAAAAAATTTTGCAAACTTACCGACTGTGCCCCATGCTGTGCCTGGTGGAAGAACTAGATCTGGATCTCCATGAAAGTCCATCCCGGCATAGGGATAGTCGTCCACTACGATGATTTGTTCTCCCCACCAAAGGAAGAACTCATCGTCCCATGTGGTCCGGGGTACTTCACTACCCCCCAGTCTCTTCATCATGTCCGCCCAACGGGCAATTCTTGGGTCCCGCGGGCTACTGATGGTAGAGATGACTCTAGGTCTCAATGCTGGAATCTTCTCAAAGAAGAATGTTGTCAAAATTTTACCGTAGCCAAAGTGTTTGGTCTTTACTTGGTGGATTCAGGTCAACTGTTGTTTCATGTTCAGTAAAAGGGTTGTGCACCAATCATACACATGAGTCAAACATTCTACTGCTATGCTCATTTGCGTCCTGGACGCCTGATGTAGAGAGGCGGATCCTGCCACTCTGCCGATGGTGAAAAGGAGGATTTTCATGTGCAAATCCCTCACATCTTTAATTGCAATCTGAGTTCCAACCTTTTAGGAACCCCCTACGCAATACACATGGACATAGTCTTCCACGGTTAACCCTCCCAGGGGCTTCCCGTGCAAGTCTACTGGTTCTCCCCTCCGGGAGAGTCCAGTAATGAAATATATGTCTTCCACTTCAATGCGTAGTGGCATCTGATCAATAATGAAGAAATACTGATCTGGTTCCCAGTAATTTACGAGCATTTCTAGCAACCGCACATTACTTTTCATATTTGGCATCTTGAAGAATTTGAACAATCCACAATTCCGAAGGATATTTTGCACTGCGCGATCTTGCATGACCTCTTGGTCAATTGTGCTATGCTCACGTTCTCTCCATGAGATTGTCATCCTGTCAAATTTCATAAAATCATGCATTAGCAACGCTTTTTTGGATTCGGACCTGCGCATACGCGGTTTTTCCTTTGCACAGTCGCGTGTATACGTGAGTTTCCTTTAATGAACCCGCATATGCGCAAGTCCGCATTTTTTAGCAAGGGTTTTAAAGCTAAAAATCACTTAATTTTAATTTCCAAACGGACAAAATGAATAAACAGGATGATTAAGGAGCCTACCTGAAGTTTTGGTGCATTTCGACGGTCCGTTGTTCCTGATTTGACGAAAGAAGTTTTTTGCTCCAGAGCACTTTTTCCAAATCAGCAATGCAATAATGAACCAAATATGAGGTAATTTGTCTATTTATGGCTAAAAAGTTGAAAATTTTCGCAAAAAATCCTTATGCTTATTTTTTCGATCTATCTTAAGGTGCATAACCCAGATGCTTGGAAGTGCCTTGTTTGGTATGTTTTCAGGTACATTTTGACGATTTTGAGATTTTTTCCAGTTTTTGATCCATGATTATCGACTCGTCACGGCAGGTATATGATCTTCACTGGCATATAGGTTAGGGAAATCACTCTCCGTTGCATCTTGCATACTAGCCTCCATACTGATCACTTGCCTTAGGGTCGATCCCATCAGGTCATGAGTATTACACCCATTTCACTTGCCGATTATTTAATCATGACTTGATGGTAGAGCCTTCCTTTACATGGGCTTCCTAGTTAGTTCCTCGCTATCACTTGTTGCCCATGCTGCGTTTTATGTAGGCTCGGGAGTCCTCTTTAGTCCCACCATGTCTTATGTGTTGAAGCTTCATTCTTCTTCTTCTTCACTATCAATTTTCTGGCTATTACCCTAGAGGCTCCCTGGTGTCGTTAAGTTGTATTACTGCATTGCATATTGGCTGCTTGTTTATCCTGGCCTTTAGCCAGCTTCATTTGGACTCGATGTTTAAGCCAAATTTTGACCTTGACTTTTGTACAAGTTAACCATTGCATGCACTTAGCTATCACGACTTGATACCTTTTACCCATGGATGGAACGTTCCTCTGAGTATCACTTACCAGTTTTCGCCACCTTGCATTGAGCATAGGATTGTTCCTATCCCAGGAACTAGTGCATCTGATTTCTTGATACTCGTTCTATCCATTGTACCATAGCATTCTTTTATTCTTTTTCAGGCTTATTATATGAAAAAGACAAAAAAATAAAATATGACAAAAAGAGCGGGAACGGGATGTATCTTCATTGTTTTGATGGCAGTACAGAGTCAGTTTGTTGCCCTTGAACAAAGCACATATACTTATATATATTTCCTACATTTGGGATGGTTTTAGTTTTTGACCTAGGTTCAGCCTTTACCATGTTTCACTTGTCAGTTCTCCCCCGGTTGGTTATCTCTTCCAATCATATGGAGAGTTTGTTTTGCCTCCTGCAAGACAGACTTATACAGTGTCACTTTTTACTGCCATGGTCATCACAGAGTCGTACTTTTGTTCAAGGGAAGTCTAGCCTGAGTCGGCCATTCTGCGGTGTCTCTTGACTCATTATTCAGTCGGCCTTCCCGGTCTTGTCAGTATCATGTTCTATCACATCAGATGTTTTGATCTTCTGCTCGTGCTGTTTTGAGAAGGTCCCCATTGACTTCTTGCCGGCGGGTTTGTCTCTTATCGACTACGACACATTGCTCTGAGAGCAAGCCTAGAGCCGCACCTTGGGCCTATTTTCATCATTGATAGGTGACCTCGTGCTCAGCATTTGATCATCATCATGGGTCTTTGACTGAGTGGTTTCCCCTGTGTTCGACGTCAGCACACATTATCACACTTGGGATTCGTGTAGTACCTTGATTTCCATTTGACCCTATCGGTGGATTTCTCGCCTCTGTGTCAGCTTTCATTATTGGTTGGTTCAGAGGGTTTCTTTCGTGCGCTAGCTTCATCTTGTGCATGTCGGAAACGTACTTCGGTTTTGGTTCCGTCACTCTACTTCGTTCGATTCCTTCCAAATCTTGGCCTGCGGGTTACACTCGCGCTGGACTGATGTGGGATGCCTTAATGCCTTCCTTCCAGCAGATCTTTTCCCATCGACTCCGACTCATTGCTCTGGGAACAAGATCTAGAGTCTTTTTGTCAGTACCTTAGGGTTTGCGGTCATCAGTGGCAGACTCTTCGCTATCGACAGTGGGGATTCATCATTGCCTCCTGATTGGTAGATTCTTTCAAGTGTTCGACTTCAACTCATTCATTCGCACTTGTTAGATTGTACTGGGGCACCTTGACGCTCATTTTCATTATTGGTGAGTTGTCTCGCGTTGGTTAACGGTATACATCATTGACCAGTAATCCAACGATTTCTCACATGGTCGACTTCAGCTCATTTATTCCCATTGTGTAGAATTGTGCCATAGTGATCGGTGAAGACCTCGGGTTGCATCAACATTCTTCGGTTCACTTTTGACAGTCCATTCAGTTTCTGCCAGTGATGCCGTCCACCCTTATATGTTGCAGTTCAGTACAGCAGCATCTTATATGTTGGCTCCTGAGTTGCGTGATTGTACCGTTTGTTCCACCTCTTATGATTCGGTACTTGGAGATTCAGTTACTTATATGATCAGACATCCAGTTGCACCATCCTTGATCAGCTTTCTATATGTGATACTTGGACATTGATTCAGACTTGTATTTCCGGGCCATGCTCAGATGATTCATTATGTACTTTCAGTTCAGCTATACTTGTATACATATTGGATCTATTCAGTACTTTCTATATGATGTATTTTTGACTGAGAATGGGTATTCCTACCTCAGCATGAGTTGACTCTCTGTTTTCTTTCATTGGTTTTTGGCAGGCTGAAATCTGGTGAAGTCCTCTCTTGTCCTTGCGAAGTTCTTTCTATGTGCATAATACATTTTGGCCATCATGTACCCCTTCTGACCTCATATATTAGGGGGCATCTGTTATAGCATCATTTCTCACCTTGACATGATTCATGTTTGCTTCATGGCTTTTGGGCACCCATTCCTACAGACTTGGACAAATTCACTTAAAAACAGTGTAAATTCCCCCATACGCAACTATGCCTGTGTTTTTCCGCGTGTATACGCGAGTACAGCTAGACTTTTCCGCGTATGCCATTAAAATGATTAAAAATATATATAAAAAATCCCTAATTTCGTGCTGGGTTGATGGTTACTCGGGTAGTTCAACCACCCCAGCCCGTGGCCAACTGTTTCCAACTACTGAAACTACTTGGAGGGACTATAAAAATTCCTCATGTGTATGGCCTAAGGGAGAGAGAGAATTATTGATATTATACTCTGTTGGTATTCCCTATCCAAGTCTGATTCCCCGTGCCTCCTGCACTTTCCCAGTTCATTACAGGAAACCCTTGTTTCCTTGAGATGCTCATCTCCCTATATGTCATCTCGTATGCACTAGTTTGGAAGGAGTCTTAGCGAGGCAAGGGCGGGACGGATCCGGACGACGGTCTGCTCGAAGATCATGGAAGGATTTAGGTGATCTCTCCACTCGTTATTTCTGTACATGCTATTTATAATACAGAAGTACCATCTTTGTTGTTAGTCGATGTTAGTGTATGTTACACCATTTTTTGGTCATCTAACTTATTATCATTAGATGGACCCAAGTACCATGTCAGACCAATTTTTCCCTAAGTAAAATGGCCTTCACTATGTTAGAATAGGAAACCCCAAAAGGAAATATTAAACAAACCTATATTTGTTTGATTTTCCTCATGGAATAATTAATTAAACCATAATTTAATTATTATTCCCAGTCATGTTTAACCCAAAATCAAAGAAGTTAATTAGATAAACCTTTATTTATCTTATTAATTTCTAGGAATAATTATTTAAATCTTGTTTAGATAATATTCCTTGTTAAATATGACCAAATCACCCACAAATAATTAAATAAATCATTATTTATTTGATTATCTTCCAACCACTTCCTTAAAAAGATAAATAAATCATTTATTTATTTATTTTTGACTAATCGAGGGATTTGACCCAAGTCAAAGACCCTTTCCCTCCAACAAATATAATAAAATATTCCATAAAAGGTGGATCTAGATTTGGTTAACATTATTTTAATCATGCACCAAGATCTAGAATGACCCAATATTTTGTTATAAATAAGAGGGTTTTCCCCATCATTCTTCACCTTTTGTTGCCTATTAGATCACTCTGGATCTATACTCTCGGTCACCATTTTCTGCCATTTGCTCCCATTGAGCTCTACTTTTTGCATTGGGTTTTCTACATCAACTAGAGAGAAGAAGCTTAGATCTGAAGTGCTGAGGACTACAAAGAACCCATCCCATTGAGGAGAGCTGGATACACCTTCTTGTTTTCCTCCCAGGTGCCCTGTAATATAAAAATTCATTCAAAAATCGTGTTCTTGTCTTGTATGTTGGATGCATGGAGCAAACTCTTTACTTCACTGCTTAATATCTTTCCATTTATAGATCTGTTTGTTGCAGCACTTTAACTACTAATTGCAGATCTGAAGATGTTTTGCAGCCATTATTGTTGTTAGGGCTATTAGTTATGCGTAGCTAAAGTGGTTCTTTTTCGTACGCTTCGACAAAGAATTCATACTAACAAATGACGACTCCACACGGGTTTCCCCAAATTACGGCCCCATTGTCCGTTTTTCCTTATTCATATCCAGCTGCAATTTCTAGGGCTTCTTTCAGTACTTAGTTTTCCTCTTTTTATGTCATTTTTCTCATAAAACCTAAAACATTAAAATTTCTAACCCAGGTGTGTTTCGATTCTATTCGCAATGCAAGCTCTTTCTTGGGGCGACAACTTTTGAAAATGCGCGAGACAAAACCGGAACAGGGGAGTCGCACTTTTTGGCCCATAAGCTGCGACTGGACCTCCGGAGTACGCACTTTCTGCCCATTTTACGACACACTGCGAAAACGAGTCAAAAGCTGCGACCTGCGGTTTTTCGGTGATTTTCTGCACAATTTTTAGGTTACTGCTGCGACACGTCGGGGTTTTCCCGGCCTGCATCTCGATAGCCTTGACAGATACGTCATTTTTACTCATCTAAGTGGGAACCCAGCCCCTTAGGGCTTTATTACCCTCCAATTTTTGTGGAAGAGTTTTAGCTGTTTCAGCCGTCGGTTTTTCAGAGCTTCAGCCCCCTCTTTTCCAGATCTGTTACCTCCTTTTCAGATCCATTGAAATCAGCCTCTTTTCCTTTCAAATAATCTCTTGTCGTTTTGTTTGGACCTCCTTTGAAGGCCTCTGCCTTGCCCCCTCCGGTTTTTGCTGATTTCCTTCCTTTTTCCAGCCACCTTGCCTCTGTCTCTTGGCTGTGATCTGCACCTCTTTCCTGCAGCTTTATCCTCCAGATCCCTGTCCCTTTCGACCCTAGATCTGTTGAGCTCTTTTTATGTGTGTTTTGACTAGATTTTTGCCCTCTTTTAAGAGTAGTTTTGAGAGACCCGCCTCTTTGGGTTCGATTGATGCATAGTTAGCTGTTAAATGTTCTGTCTTTTCAGCAATCTATATTGTTTTACGCAGATGTCTTTTCAGTTACGCTGCACACTTTTTCTTGCTCTCAAAACGAAAAGGGTTTAAAAATTAAAATTAACGCACGCCACACACTGACCCTAAGTGAAGAAGCGCCTGGTTAACACGGCCTGGCAAAGACTCTAAAATCAATTGTCACTGCACCTTATCTGCCCTTGACATTACTTGATTCTGTCCCTTTCTGCCCTTGTCAGTTTCCTTCTTCTTGTCATCATTGTGCCCCCAAGGCGCCTTTCTCGGAGACTTCTTGGCCTTCACCCTCAGTTTCCGGTTGATCGACCTGCTCCGCACCGCCGTTGTCGAGCCAGTCCACCTTCGAGTCCGCACTTCGACTCCTCTCCTGATTCATCGGATCCTCCTTCTCCTCCTGGTTCCCCCCCTGTCACCTTCACTATGTCTGGTCTAGGGCCTAACACTAGCGGTTCTCCCGGCCCCAATGCCGGCCCCACTGCTAGCGGAACCGCCACAGGAACTACCCCGGCCACCCCTGTGCTGCCGTACATTGCAGGCCTCAGCCTCCCCGATTTCCATCAGTTGATCAATGACCCTATTCACCACAATGCTAACTGGCCCGCTATGCCAACCAAGCTACCCTCCGACATCCCTAAGTTTGAGGGCCTTAATGGCGAAGATCCAACCAATCACGTCCGATCTTTCCACATGTGGTGTTCCTCTAATTCCATTACCGATGACTCCATCCGTCTTCGTTTGTTCCAACGCACGCTTACCGGCGAAGCTTCTAAATGGTATGTCGAACAAGCCACCTCTACCCATACCACCTTTGAGACTCTTTCCCAAGCCTTTTTTTCGTACTTCCAGCTCCCTCTTCGATACGATACTGGTACGAAGCTCTTGACTTCTTTTAAGCAAGCCTCTTCAACACGCCTTTCCGCCCATATTCAGGAATGGCGAAGAAGACGGAGCTTATGTCGAGCCCCTCCCTTCGAAGATCGAGTTTACATGGATTGGTTCCTTCGTACCCTTCCCGCTCCCATCGGCAAAGATGTCGCCTCTCACTTTCCTCAAACTAAAGAAGCTGCCCTCCAAATAGCCTTGAAATATGACCTGATCTACGCTCAGTCTGGTTATGTTTATACCGTTCTTCCTGACATCCCCAGGCCCGGTGGCGCTAACGCCCCGGGGGCATCTCATTCCGCCGACGGTATCGTTGGAGCTCTTTCCCATCCGTATGCTCAACCTCCTGTGGGCTATGGTCTCCCTCAGGGCGGGGCCAGCACCTCCAGCGCTCTTCCCCCTCCCGGCAACATGTATCCAGGATACGACATGCCTCCTCCTTTTTCCCAACCTCCTGCTTACCTCAATGTTGCCCAACCCAACCCTTACCTTTATCCACAGCCTGGTGCGCCAGCTCCTCCAGCATATGCGCTTTCACCTCCCTTGCCTCCTCAAAACCCGCAACAACACTTACAGCCCCCTCTAGGGCAAGTATTTGCACAGCAGGGCGCGACTAATCCCCCTTCTTCTCAAAGAAGGTGGAGAGGCAACCAAAACCAATCTGCCCCTAGTAACCGAGGACCCAATTCTGGTGTGGACCTTAACACTAGCAACCCGCAACCGGGCATTCAGCCCAAGCCGGACAGGCCGCTTCGCACAAACAAGCCCTGTTCGTGTTGCGGTGTTTATGGTCATTACACTCACGATTGTCCCCTTTTACCCCAGATGCGGCAGACGTGGGAGTCTCAAGCCACATTGCGCAGACAACACGCCTCACCTCATGCTCCTCCTAATGTGGCCACTACTCAACCCGCTGTATTTACCGATCCCTTCCCTCAGCAAGGCTTCATGGCTACCCAACCACCTGATACCCAGGTCGCCACTCCCCCTTCCATTTCTGGATCCTCCGATTACTAGATCCTCAGGATGCACTCCGATCCTAACCCGCATGTCGATCTTCACCTTCAAACTCGGTCTCGTCAGTACCCCAAGCCTCCTGCTCAGTCTGCCCCCGAGTCTCCTGCCGCCATTTCCACACTGGAACTCCTCCAGTCGTGCCCTTCCCAAAATAAGGCTCTATTATCTACCATGGGCACTGTAGATCCTGCTGATGACCAAATGATTGTTTTCGACGCCACTCAATCGGACCATCCTCCTCTCCCTCCCTCCGTCGCCTTCCAAATCCCAGTCAAAATCCGGAACGCCAACGTGTCCCGGTGTATCATTGATGAGGGGGCATCCACATGCGTGATGTCCGCTTCGGTTTGGAAGCAACTCGGATCTCCTAAACTGGCCCCTTCCACGATCACCCTTCGAGCGTGGGACGGTCATGCCTCCCAGCCCATTGGCCTGTTTCGTAATTGTCCTATCACCCTCGCCGGTAAGACTGTTTGCGTTGACGTCGAAGTCATCGATGCCCCGCTAGATTACAACATTCTATTGGAGCGAAGCTACACCTATGCTATGTCTGTTGTCCCATCCGCGGTCTTTCGCAAGATGTCTTTCCCCCATAATGGAAAGATAGTCACCATTGACCAGTTGACATATCATGAGCCAAAATCTCAGACCTCCCCTGAGACGATTATCTCTTCTGTAGCCAACAAGAAAACCGTTTATTCTTTGACCAGTGTCTCCCCCGGCGTTTACAAAGATTCCTCCCTGCTTGGAACTTTCCCTACCCTTCCTCCCCCTCCCATCACTGATCCCAGCTCCTCGAATGTTTGCATGATGCAATCGTCTCAGGCTGCCCGTAAACGGCCTGCCTCGGCTAGTCAGCAACCTCCCCCTCGCCCTCCGCAACCCGCTTCTAGCCATTCATCTCAGCCAGCCGGACCTCCTCCTCCTGGCCCTCCCCCTATAGCTGGTATCCCGGAACCCCTTTATCCTCCCGGATCAGTTCCTCCTGGCCTCAACCATCTCGAAGCCATCCCTCCTGGTCATTTCCCTGCTGGGCAGATCCCTTTCCTCGCTCCCCCTCCCGGAGTATATTCTGTCCCCGTCATGGCCACTCTCTCTCTCCCTAACTTGACCTTGGGCATACCGGTCTGGTACCTTGATCCCCCAGCCGCCACCCCTCCTGGTCACCCCAAGCCCTATATGGCTTTTACACCGGTTCAACCGGTCCCCCTAGCTTCCTCCATTGCCGCCGTGCCCCCAGCACCTCCACAAGACCCTCCTCCTATCGTGACGGCACCCGGGAAGAAAGGCAAAGCCCGCAAGGGGGCACCCAAAGACAAGACTACCACGACTGACCCAGTCCCTCCACCTCCCGCAAAGCCTTGCGCTTTGTGTGATGTCACTGGTCATGCCACCCATGCTTGTCGTAAGTTGCCCTGTATCCAGCCCATGGTTAAAGTCGCGTTCCCCGAGTCTACGGTCCCTGAAGCCCCCATTCCTTCGTCGTCCGTAACCAAGAACCCCAAGAATCTTCGCACCAACAAGCCCTGTGCTTTGTGCGGCGTTCATGGCCATTACTCCCACCATTGTCCTCACCTGACGCACTACCGCGCCTCTTTAGAGGTAATCCGAGAGTATGAGGTTGAACAAAATCAATCCGCCTCTCCTATCCTCGCGCAGTACGCTTCAGGTCAACTTGAGGATCCCCCCGCTCCCATCACCATCCCCCCCCCTGATGTTCAGATGACAGAGTCTACTGTAACCATCCTTTACCTATCTTCCTCTGCGAGACTCTCGGAGCCCAGCCCGTCTGCATCCTCCCCTGTTGTGTCCCTTGATCACCCTGTTCCTCCTTATACCCGAGATCACTCCACTTGTGTCTCTGTTGACCTCCGCAGCCCGAGTCCTCACCATGTTTCCGATAGTCCTCATACACCACCTTGTCTGAGTCTTGGTCATCCCGCCCCTTACACTCCCTCCTGCGGCTGTCGCCCGATGACTTCTATACACTCACGCTGCCGTCATTTCCTTTCATCCCCTCATTTATTGTCTTGTCACACCATTCCGCAGGACCCCCCGTCCACACCCTTTATCGGCTACGCCGATGGTGCAAGTCGCTACTCCAGGAATCTAGCCTCGGCAGGTTGGGCCATCTTCACCCCCTTGCATGCCCTTGTTCTTTCTAACGGGGTGTGCATTGGTTCTGCCACCAACAATCAGGCCGAATATGATGTAGTGCATGGTCTGTTAGCCGATGCCCTCTTTCATCGCATCCTCCATCTGCACGTTCGTTTGGATTCCCTGCTTCTTGTAATGCAACTAAATGGTGTTTATCATGTGCATAACCCTGTGCTATTTAGACACTATTTACGAGTGAAAATCTTAATACGTGCGTTTGAAACCATAACTTTCAACCATGTACCTCGAGAACAGAATCACTATGTAGATAGTATTGCAAACCAAGTCCTAGATTGGCATTTATCACACACATTTCATACAAGACAATAACATTAAATCAACCATCAAAAGACAATGCATATCCATAATATGTGTCGCAAAACATATGTTTAGAGTCCATCTACTCTGATACATATGACATGCCCATAGCATGTTCCAAACAAAAACCCAAAACTGGGGGCACCACCTGCCCCTACATACATCATAGGGGGCACCACATGCCCCTACCCCTAATCACTATCTGGAGGCTCCCGAGCCAATGGCTCTGCCCCTGCAGCATGTAGATCATGCATAGCCTGACCGGCCATCGCCATGTGCCACATGATACCTCGCCACTCTGAGGGGAGACCAACACATGGCTCTATGTATTGGTCGTCTAAGTCCTGCCACCCGTGCTCTGATACTCTGGTCAACAACCTTTCGCATCTATGGCGGATGTCCTCCAGCAGGGCGGCTGCATCCTCCTCCTGCGCCACTCTCGACCCACTTGGACCTATAGCCCCAGACGCTGCCGGTCGTCCCATATATCTGGCCGGTTTTACCGGTGCTATATCTGCATACCAAAAGTACATGAATCAGTATCATCAATTACTATTCAAAAACTTTAACATGCCCACACAAGAATAGCAATTTTTCACTTACCATCGGGCCCCCAGACTCGACCAGGCGGAAGTGGCAGATTCGGATCCCCACAGTAGCTCATCCCACTATAGGGGTAGTCGTCTATGTACAGCGGCATCTGATCCCAATGGGAAAAAAACTCCGGTCGAAACACCCGCCCGACCGCCCCTCCTCCTCCTCTGCATAGTAACCGTCCCCAACGGCGCATCCTGCGCTCCCTCGGGCCCCCATCTGGAAGCTGTACATGAGGCCTCAAGGTCGGGATCTTCTCAAAGAAGAAGGCGCACAACAAAGTCCCATATGAGCAGTCATGATTCACCTGCCACCTACATAGCGACAACTGTCGCTTTAGCGACACCAATAACATCTGGGCCCACCCATAGTAGGTCCCACCCAACACACTTTCCACTATCATCATCTGCCCCCCAGTGATGTGATGGAACGCCTGGATGCCCAAAATTCGCAGCACAGCTGTGGCCACTGCACGGGTTTCTAGCCTCTCTAGATCCCCGATCGGTATTCGAGTCCCCTTGACTTGGAGACCCGGTCGACAATGGCATTCCATGAACTCCATGATATGCCGCCCCCGCGGCAGCACTGGCTGTGTGTTTCCCACCATCCCCAGTGGTGGGAGACTAGTCAAGAAGTACACGTCCTGGACCGTCCGCTCGATCCTGTGCCCTTGCACTACAAAGATATCCTGATCTGGATCCCAGTAACTGATAATCCGGGCCAGTAACGGTTCCCCTGCTCTCATCAAAGGGTTCTCCAAGAACTTGAGAACCCCAAATCTGGCCAAAACACGGCGGACGCCCTGATCCGCCTGGATCTCTGTCCGTAGTGTCCCCAGATCTCTCTCTCTCCAGTTGACCCGTAACTCTTCCATACCTGCACAAACACATCATTTTTGTCAGCGTACAGATCGGGAAAACCATAACCAAACACCAAAACCCAACTTCCAGCCATAAAACAGCACCAAACCTCCTCATCTCCCAGGTCGCAGTTTTCTGCCCTTTTCTGGACCAGGTCGCACTTTTTGCCCTGATACCTGCGTCCTAGGTCGCACTTTTTGCCCCAAAAAGTGCGACCCGGCCGTAGAGATGAAGGAGGGACTGTTTCTGGATTTCTGGGCCCTAAACTGAAAAAGTAATCCATCAAAATGCAAGAGAAAAGTTAGACCTCCTACCTGCAACTGACGGATCGCAATTCCAACGGTCGGTTTGTCCGCTACGTTCGCCGCAAGATTTAGGGCCTTCTCTCCTCTCTACATTCACCACAGCAACAATAGCAAATGAGTGATTTTGGAGGGACAACCGCCTTATTAAAAGAGAACCCCTGGTTCTTCTTTCGACCGCCATGACCACATCGTAGCCCCGTTCGACGAACCGTCTGCACCGTTGGAAAGCTCTCACCGAGCTCTCAAATGGGTATCTATTAGTTTTTTGAGATCTGACACTCCACCAGGACACATTTTGTCCCAGAAGGGTCACTTCACCCCTCCTCAAAATCGAATTTCCTCACTTACGACACTTGTACTTGGGGCACCATCTTGCCACCTTACTTGTCTTCGTTCGTGTTGATTTTCGTCATGACTTCCCATCATGTACTCATGTTTCCATGGTCCCCCATTGGGACCTTTACTGTGTGGCAGCACCATCGAGTCGCCCTTGTTTAGAGCATCCAAGTTGAGTCATCATTGCATCCATGGAGTCTATACCACGTCCCTTTGCACCCCACTATAGCCCTCCATCCTTCATTGCTTGGTCTCTCTCTTGTGTCGCACATTATGACCTTCAGTCCCACTGTCCCCTATCCCTTATGATATTGTGTCAGTCGCTGCCATGTCATCCATGCTCTTTATGCTCTAACAAGGGAAGTTGTCCATTCGCTACTCAGTCCTTCCCATTTCCACTATTGTCATTAGTGTCAGTCTGTCCATCGCTCTACTGTTTTCTCTCGTGCCTTAGTTGAGGATCTCTCATTGCCTCACCTATGGCGGACCTCCTTCTGTCGACATCAACACATTCATTCCAGAAGCCAGGTCTAGAGGGCGGTGTACCTTGGTTCCAGCTTCCACTCTTGTTCGGTGCCTCGGATTAGGCAAGGGGATCTCTCATTTCCCCTTGACTTGATTGTCTCTCCAGCTCCTTTTCAGCATGATCGAGATTCGTATACTTGATGGTCCAGTGATCCAGCAGCAGCTCTTGATGATTCCCGGGTGTGTGTGAGATGTCTCAACCCTCATGAGGGGGTGGCCCTGCAAGTAGCCCCCCACATGCCCGGATGACCTCTTCTTTGCAGCCTTCGATGCAGCTCCAGATATTTGATGATGTTGGCCGTAGCCACTTGCAGCGCCTCTTCGACTTGCATGTATCAGTTAGATTTTGTGAGCCCTTCCCCATTTACAGAGGGCATTTGGGTTGTATTTGTATCTCATGTACTCCGATATTATTGTACAAGTCCTGGCTGTTATCCCAGGCACAACATGTATGTGGGATTCCTCATTGTATTTTTATCTGGCTCCTGATTATGCCAAGCTGTACTTTATGGTTCGGTCCCTTGTTTATCGGACACACTATTCTTTTGTACTTTGTCTCGGTGGGCATAGGTATGCCTCCCCCGCCGCCTTCAGCACAGGTACCCTCTCATAAAAAGAGACTTGTTGCACCTGCGAGTCTCATCTCCTCAGGGTCTAGTCCTTCAGCACACTATCTACCTCACATTTCTCTCTCTGACATCCCTTTTTGTTGTCTAGTGATTGTGTTCTTACAACGTACTTCGGTCATACGATTTTCTCCTGACACTCGCACGCTGGGGGGCAATCTGTTACACCATTTTTTGGTCATCTAACTTATTATCATTAGATGGACCCAAGTACACCATGTAAGACCAGTTTTACCCTAAGTAAAACCACTTTCACTATGTTAAAACAGGAAACCCCAAAAGAAAATATTAAACAAACCCATATTTGTTTGATTTTCCTCATGGAATAATTAATTAAACCATAATTTAATTATTATTCCCAGTCATGTTTAACCCAAAATCAAAGAAATTAATTAGATAAACCTTTATTTATCTTATTAATTTTTAGGAATAATTATTTAAATCTTGTTTAGATAATATTCCTTGTTAAATATGACCAAATCACCCACAAATAATTAAATAAATCATTATTTATTTGATTATCTTCCAACCACTTCCTTAAAAAGATAAATAAATCATTTATTTATTTATTTTTGACTAATAAAGGGATTTGACCCAAGTCAAATACCTTTTCCCTCCAACAAATATAATAAAATATTCCATAAAAGGTGGATCTAGATTTGGTTAACATTATTTTAATCATGCACCAAGATCTAGAATGACCCAATATTTTGTTATAAATAGGAGGGTTTTCCCCATCATTCCTCACCTTTTGTTGCCTATTAGATCACTTTGGATCTATACACTCGGTCACCATTTTCTGCCATTTGCTCCCATTGAGCTCTACTTTTTGCATTGGGTTTTCTACATCAACTAGAGAGAAGAAGCTTAGATCTGAAGTGCTGAGGACTACAAAGAACCCATCCCATTGAGGAGAGCTGGATACACTTTCTTGTTTTCCTCCCAGGTGCCCTGTAATATAAAAATTCTTTCAAAAAATTGTGTTCTTGTCTTGTCTGTTGGATGCATGGAGCAAACCCTTTACTTTACTGCTTAATGTCTTTCCATTTATAGATCTGGTTGTTGCAGCATTTTTATTACTAACCACATATCTGAAGATGTTTGGCAACCACTATTGTTCTTAGGGCTATTAGTTATGCGTAGCTAAAGTGGTCCTTTTTCGTACACTTCGACGAAGGATTCATACTAACAGTGTATGCTTATATGTATGAGAATATTGTTATTTAAGCATTCATTATGATCTATTTAATGTTTTATATGGATTACGCTAACATTTAGAGTAGATATATGCTGTACAACCAGTTCTTCGTGCTTGTTTCTTCTTGTCTTTCAGGTTAAGAAGGAAGGACGATTGCTGGGGGTTTGGACCCCGGGGGATCTGCTTCAACCGTAGGACCTACGGGTAACTTTCTCATTCTACTCTATTTAGTTTTTCTGAACGTGCATGGTTGTGTGAGTCCTTCTTAAGTAGCATGCCCCTGCTCTGTGGAGGTTGTAACCCAATGAACCTCTAGGGTGATATTCCCCGAAACACCAATGTTTTAGTTCAGCAGTCATCTTCACTTCTCAGCCTAACTATTCTATCACAAACAGAGCTTCAAGAGCCTTTGAACACTATTTACAAGTAGAAAATTCAAGCACAAGTATATTTCAAAGTTCTGCAACCAACATTTTCTCATCTTCTACAGAAGTATTTATAAAATAAATGACGAGGTGGGGGGGGATAAAATATCTCCCAAGTTCAATTAATACATATTAATGCTTCTCTGCGTTTGAGGGGCTCGATGGGGAAGTTTACAGATGTTATGTCTGTATTAATTGTTTTACATTTAAGAATTAAGCTCGGTGGGAGCTTTTCTTGACTTTAAGGCTCTGTTTCAGGTTGTAATAACTCTGCTAATATTTTTCATTAAGTTCCTTTGGCTGAATTAACGTTTCGGCTACATTGAGGCAAATATCTAATTTTCTAATAATAACTCGGCCCTTGTTGAATGCTTTGAGGCTACAGGTGGAAAAATGGGTAGCTGAGAGGAATCAATTAGCCTTGGATGTGGCGGTGGAAGCTCTTTCTGACTGATAAATCTTTTGATTTGTCTTTAATTGCATTTCAATTCGGAGGATTAGGCTTTTGATTTTCGATCTTAGCCGTAATCCTCCAAAATTGTGAAATCAATCTTCAATCCTTAGTTCTGCTGTGTTTAATCTTCAATACTGATACTCTTTTAGCTTTGATTTAATTGACTATGTATTGTTGATGTGCAGGTGTCGCAAAGGGCTCATATGGCATCAATGCCCATGAATTATTGAAGAAACGTGAAGTTTGAACCCTGCAGATGGTTTCTCTTTTATGAAAAAAGGTGTGGGGATCGTCATCCCTGGCCTTTGGCTTTCCTTCAATATAATCGAAAAACCATTAAAACCTGCATTAAACAATAAAAGTTAATAAATCATGCATTTATGTGGTAAAACTTCTTAGGAGGCTGTGGTTAGGAGCATGGCCATTGGATGACAGCATCCAACGGCGGAGATTTCATGTTGAAAACCTTTGGTGAAGGTGGAGGGCGATAGTATATAGCATGATTAGATCTAAGCCGTTGATTTGCAGAGATCAATGGTGGGGAGCGTGCACGATACGACACAATATAAAATGAGGTGTTTTCGGGAGCAAAAACCACGGGTTTCGCGTGACAAAAGGGCAAGAAAGCAGTATTAGCTTTTTGGACGTGATATGCGTTAGAGGCCAACACGTGGCCTCAGAAAAAAACTTGTATCATGTGATTTTGGGAGATTAACGCTCGTGCTGAAAGTTACGTGAAACTATGCATCAGCCGTTAGATTTGGGCCCTTAGATCGAGTGGTGGAGAGTGAGCGCGATATTGGATAGATGCGCGAGCAAAAGCGGGAAGGGTAGTTTCAATCTAAGCCGTTAGATCTAAGATGGATGGCTGAGATCAAAACTTAAAGAAAGAAGGACCCACAGGGGTCAGACCTGTCGGGGTTAATATGGGTCGTTGGATGGAACAGATCAATGGTTAGTTTTGAAACTGGGGATAATAAACGAATTTACAAAGCGGGGAAAAGGATTAATATGGGTCGTTGATCTCCAGAGATCAACGACTGCGATTTGTTGAAAAAAAATTATAGAGCGTGGCTGCATGTTTTTAACCAAAGTGGGGAGATGCATTCTGGACTGTCTGATTTGGACACGTGGATGGCCCACATGCAATCGGAGCTTTTGCAATCGGCGGGGCAAAGAACATGGAGGCGCCGAAGCAATTGATCATGGGCTGTCGATCTGTAGATCAGATCGATGGTGGAGGATGCATTGGAAGGTGACCAATCGGGGGTGGGGAAATATTAACATGCCCAATGAAACATTTCTGATGCGATACAGCGTTGGCCATCGGATTGGCCCAACGATCAATGACAGAGAATGGCTCCGACCAATGAATGAGTGAGACCCTTTATATTATATGAAAACCAAAAATTAATGGAAATACAAAGGTTTAATTACATCGGGAAGGTTATATACAAAATGTCCTGGCACCTCTTTGTGGGGTCGTTGGTTTATATGAAAAAAATGCAAAGGGACTCGGGCTTTATGTATACAAGGGCCAATCGCATCGGAAGGAAAGGTCGGGCTTTTCAATCTACCCATTTTCATTACAAAACAATGCTCTGGTGGGTTTAGACCAAAACTTAGGAAAAGTGTGTTTATGAACTTACAAAGGGAAATATGCATCAGAAATGGGTTTAAACAATGTTTAGCGCTTGATTGCGGGCCTTTGGTTTTGTGAATGCAACAAAAGATCGGGGCTTTATATAAAGGAGTTGATCGCATCGGAGGTTTTATAAAAGCCAAAGACTTACGTGCTTCATTTGTTTTCGATGCGATAAGCAACGAAAGGGATTAGCGCTTGGTTCTAGCACCAAGGCATATAGTGGGGAAGTGTTTAGGACTTAGCCCAAAGGGGCTTAAGCACATAGTCAAAAAAACTTATTTTTTATGAAATTTTCAATGTTTTTTGATGGATTTGGGGGTTTCGGCAAAGTTTAAAATTTAGTTTTAAACTTTGTAAAGAGGATTTTATGAAGGGGAAAGGGGAATAAAATGAAAAATAGAGGAATTGGATGGAGGGGAAAGGGAATAAAATGAAGGTTAATTTTAAATGAAGGAAGGGAAAAATGCAGTTTTGTAGTAGTCTTTTCTCTATGAAATCAGTAGAATTTCTGAGTTAAAAATGGAAACAGCAGTGAAGATTTGAACAAAGGGCATGATGTCTTCATGAGTCTTCAAGAGATAATAATTTTTGCAATAAGACTTGTTTCTTGAAGGCTCCAAAATTATTTAGCCACCATTTGATTATGACAAATTTTATTGGTGGCTAACAGTGGCTCCACTTGGGGATGGTGCCTTCTTGAAGGCATCAAGAACTTCAGACTTGCATTCTATGGGAGGCTGATCAGTGCCTTATCCATTGGGCTGCCTTTCTTTACTTGGATGATATTCTTTGTTCTGAAAAATGTTAGCAGCCATGAAAAATAATGGATTTTCATCAACACAATCTTTCTACCTACCCAATGCTACTGATCTAACATTTTTTCTTCTTTAGAGTGCACTTGGATTGGCAAAATATTTTCACAACATTTTATTCTTTTGAAAGCATAAAACTAATCTAATTCTACTTCTTATTTCTCCATGAACTCAGCTTAAACAATTGAGTTCATATGCTTCTCTACCTAATCTAGTAATCTGTTAGGATTAAACAGTCTAACAGATTTTTATTGACTAATTTCTAAAACAGAAATTTAAATGCATACAAGTCAGGATTGAACAGTCTAACTTGTTGTTGATCTATGGCATAAAAAACAAGTTGCACATAGATATTATTTTACAAAAATTTAAATCAAAATGGAAGGCTTAAGATCTAAAAGTTTTAGGCACTTCCTTCATCTTTTTACAGCTCTGTTTTTACTTCTATTTGAGCTATTCTTTGCTTGTCCTCTAGTTCATATTTTGAGCTGATTAGAACCATTTTTACCTCTTTTTCGACTCAAAAATTTAAACAAATTTGAGTCACTCTTGATTGGAAACTTAGGTTCAGATTTTGAGTATGTTTGAACCTTTAATTTCTAGCCTAATCTACCTACTGATAAGCCAAGATTACGCTGTATGAAAAATCGAATTCACTAACCTATCAGCAGAAAATTTAAACCTAATTAGTCACGATTAGGTTGTGTGACCAATTAGAAGTTTTAGGAGTGGCATTTAATCTTGCACACTTTCAGATTTATTTCTCTTTTTTGGTATGGGGTTGTACCTTTATTGTTTTTACAATCTGCCCTCTTTTCTTTCTTTCACTGTTTTTGTATTTTTGTTTTTTCTAACTTTGAATGCAATGATGGATGAAATATTTATAATGAGAAAAAAGATAAAAAGGCTTTCAGAACATGACATGGATCGAGAGAAGTAATGCTTAAGCATCCTGCCATTGACAGGACCCCCAAACAATTATGCTCCATTCAACTCTTGTAAGAAAAAGGCATTATTACCAGCAGCTGAATGAAAGAAGTAAGGGCCAAGCCATAAGTTGTCAAATTTTCCATGCTTGCCCTTGTCTTCTCTCCTTGAGTCCCACTTTAAAACTTTGCCCCCAACATTAAAATTGTTGGCCTTTTTTCTTCTGTCAAAAAGCTTTTTAATGTTGTCTTGCTTTTATAATTCTTGGTTATAAACCTCCTCTCTGGTTTGCTGAAGATGAATAGTCTAATTTATCCTTATGATCATGTCATTATCTTCAGTTTGAAACTCTTGAATCAACTTCATAACTGGTACACCAAGGCTGGTAGGAAAAACTGCATCTGTACCATACACAAGCTGGTAAGGTGACATACCAACAGATTTCTTCAATGTCAATCTATCAGCCCAAAGTGCATGCACAAGCTTTGTGTGCCAAGACTTCTTGTTATCCTCCAAAAACTTCTTGATTATGCTCACTAAACTCTTGTTTGAGGATTTTTCAAGTCCATTACCTTGAGGGTAATAGGTCGTGGAATGCCCCAATGTTATCTGATACTTGTGAGAATTCAACCATCTTCTTGGATCCAAATGCTGCCGCATTATCAGTGATGATATTGGTAGGACATCCAAATCTAGAGAGAATATTAGTATCCATGAATTTTATAATAACAGAATCATTGGCTTTCCTATAGGGGATGGCTTCTATCCATTTAGTGAAGTAGTCTGTGGCAGTGAGAATCCACCTATGCTGGGCAAAGGATGGTGGATGGATCTCTCCTATGAAGTCAAGTCCCCACTGTTGAAATGGAGCTTCAACAGTGATTGGATGCAGAGGTAAGGGTAGCAGCTTTCTTTTTCCCTAAAAAAGTTGGCATTTATGACAGGAAATTATCATCTTTTGTACATCAAGAAAGAGAGTAGGCCAATAGTAACCAGCCCTTAGAATTTTTTTGGCTATTGTCTTCCAGTATAAATGGCCTCCACACTCCCCCTCATGGAACTCGTGCTTAACCTTCTCAGCATCATACTCAGGCAAAAATTTAAGCAATATACCACTTTATTTTTTCCAATAAAGACATCTATCTATAATGCAATAGTTTATAGATTTCAACTTTAAAAACCTTTCCTTGTTTTTGTCAAACCAGGAGGTGTATTCAAGTTAAGAAAAACATAAATAATATCAGCATACCAAGAGGAATTCATAAATTTTTCTTCAACAATGGGAGTTGAGATTTCCTCTTGTTCATCCAAAGAATTAATCATATTAATATCAAGAACTTCAAAATTGGATTCAGCCATTAATCTAGCTAGACCTTGGCCCTTGATGAGTTTAGTGGGCTTGATCTCTAAATCATATTCAAGAATAACAGCTATCCACTTACCTCTCTTACCATCTGGGTCCTGTGTTAGAATGTCTTTCACAACTGAATTTGGGACAAAGGCAATGATGTGTGAGTGCAAGATGTATACTCTGAAGTCTTTTAAAGCCTTAACCAAAGCAAAGGCTTGTTTTTCAATAATGTTATACTTCAAAGGGGCATCCCTAAAAGCCTTGCTAAAGAACGCAATAGGCTTCTCTTGTCCTTGTGGATTTTTCTGTAACAGGATAGCAGCTATTGTATGTTCTGATGCAAATGAAAAAAAATATAAAAATATTTTGAAAAATCAGGATTGATTAGAACTGGTGTTTTGGTTAACGCTTGTTTCACCAGTTCAAAGGACTTCTTTGCTTCCAAGGTCCATTTTACCTCTTTCTCCTTCTTCAGCATGTTTGTTATGTTTCTAAGGAGCTCAGCCAAGTTGGGTATGAACCTTCTCAAGAAATTTATCTTTGTAATGAAAGATTGCAATTGCTTGATGTTTCGAGGATGAGAAATTTGCAATATGGCCTCAATCCTATTTGGATCTATCCTAATACCCTCTTCTGAAATGATGTGCCCAAGAAGTTTACCTTCTTGGAGACCAAATAGTGTTTTCTTAGGGTTTAAAGATATCCCAAACTTTCTACATCTCTCGAAGACCATTCTTAAATGTTCTAAGTGCTCTTCATCTGTCTTTGAAAAAACAGTTACATCATCAAGGTATATAATGATAAAGTAGCCCAGTTCTTCCGAGAATGCTATGTCCATGGCTCTCTGAAAAGTTGCTCCAGCATTCATTAGACCAAAGGGAATTTTTACATACATGAAAGTGCCCCATGGTGTAGTAAAATCTGTCTTTAATTGATCATCACGGCGGACTAAAATCTGATTATACCCTGAGTAGCCATCAAGAAAATAAATTCTTTTGGAACCAAATACCCTTTGTGAAATATGGTCCATCTTGGGTAAAGGGTAGTTTTACTTGAGTGAAGCTTTGTTTAAGTCTCTAAAGTCTATACAAAGCCTAATCTCTCCTTTTTTTTTCCTAGCTGACATCAGATTAGACACCCACTAAAAATATCTAACAGGGACAATAATCCCAGCTTCATACATTTTCTTGATTTCCTTCTCAACCGAAGGCAGCTGAACAGGGTTTATTCTACACAGCTTTTGTTTAAATGGATTTTGGTTTTCCTTGAGAGGGATTTTGTGCTAGATTATTTCAGTGTCATAGGATTTAAGATCTTCGTAACTCCATGCGAAAACATCAGAAAATTCTTTAAACAACGTTATGTATTTGAGTTTAATGTGAGCTGGTAAAGTCTTAGATAGTTTAATCATGATAGGTTTTAGTTTATTGCCTATATTGCACTCCTCAACTTCAGTCTCTACAGGCCCCAGTTTTGGCTTCTTGGCCACATCGTTAAAATCAAACAACTCTTCTAAAGGGGCCAGACCCCTGGGAAAACTCTGATCTTTTGACTGTGGGGTTTCTAAATCCTTTGTTTCTAATGCTGCAATCATTTCTGTTGTGTTTTCAAGTTTGCTAGATAGTAGATTTACATTGGAAACCTCAGGAGACTGTTCTTCTTCACCAAGAAAATTTTCTTCACTATTGCAGTCTGTTTCATAATCTGAATCCTAAATCTGTAGTTCAAATTCATTTCTAAATTGCATGAAGTCTTCTATTTGTTTGTCTCCGTCAAACACTTGCCAATATTTTTTGTTATCAGGAATGGCTGGTCTGAATTTAATTTGAGTTGTGCATTCTTTGGTTTCATATGGCGTTAAGTATGTTCTAGTTGCGAAAGCTAGGCTGTGGGCCGCAATATTTTTTTTTCTTAGGACAAAAATTAACTGGGAATCCTCAAAAGTTTTTAAAAGGTCCACGATATCATTGCGATAGGCCCTAAGTCTCGAGTGATTAGCGTTGTATTCCCCGTTGAATTGCCTAATGATTAATTTTGAATCCCCATGGACTTTAATTCTTTTGGCTCCTAAATTTTTCAACAGATGTAAGCCTAAAAGCAGGGATTCATATTCCACTATGTTATTTGAACATTGGAAGTTTAATCTACAGGAGATGGTCTCTGTGTGGTTGTTCTCAGTGTTGCATATCCAGACACCTGCACCAACATTGCTTCTAGTGCACGACCCATCGAAGTTCATACTCCACAGAGGACTAGTTTCAGGTTCGTGTTGGTTATTGTCCTCTTCAACTGTAGCGCTTTTGGATGGTTTTTGAATATCAGCACTTAGTTGAATTTGTTTTAACTCCTCAGGTTTTTCAATTTTTTGAGGGTTACTTTCTTGACTGTCAAGGTTTAAAAGCAAAGGACGCATGACTTGTAGCTCAAGATCTGTGTTTGGTTTGCTAAAGTTTTCAAACGCAACAAACTTTTTTGACACTTATGTGGTGTTTACATCTTCCTCTCTATTGGCCATTAATTCTAATAAAGTCACTTTTTCAGTGAGAATTTCATCATTAAATAGAATAAACAAATCGAGGCCTGTATTTACAGAATATAGAGGAGAGTTTTGTGGTCTGTCTTGACTAGTAACCATGTATTGCATATGGGACTCCCTGTAAAGTATTCTCGTCTGATTGAAAACAGGGATGGTTGCATAGGTCATGTCCATCTGCATAGTTCCTTGTAACTTAGCCCCCCAAGATCATGATAATAGCATTCCATAATTTGGGGGTACATCAGCCACAAAAATATCCATGACTAAGCATTTGGCTGGAATCTGTGCTAAGTTAATGCAAAGGTCTTTTATTAATCATAAACATTTTACTCTGCTCGAGTTAAAGGAATAAAGGTCTTTATAAGGTCTGGTGATTTCTAGACCGAGGCTCTCCGTTACAACTTTGGGCATTAAATTATGAGAGGCCTCAGAATCATGCATAGCATTGTGAAAAATCTTGTCATGAATGTTTAAACTTACATAAAAGGGAGGAACAGGTCCCTCTTGATATCTACCTTCAATCTTTGGACCAAAAATAATCTCTGGTTGGTCGTCATTAAGATTGACAGTGTCATTATTCTCTTCAATGTTAAAATCCTTCAAAATTTCATACCTATATACATTCTAGGTAGCTAACACAGTCAAAGGAACAGAGATTTTAATTCTTGAAATTTCCTGCTCCAGGCAAAAAGGAATCTTATTCTTTGAAGTACTTGTTTCAGCCTTATTAACTGCTACTCTATCAGCAAAATCTATTTGTTGATTTGCTCTATTTACATTTGACAAAAAAAATTTAACAGGAGTATTAGCTGAGGTGATAACACTACTAAGGTCTACACTCTGTTTTGTATTGTTTTGAGTGCCTTTGTCTTTACCTTTATCAGAATTCACAGCTACTATCTTATCTTTCTGTTTGACAACTTTAGGCTTGTTTACAATGCTGTTTTGTGAAGATTTATCAGAGGGTTTGGTTTTGGGATTTTCTTGATTGGTTTTACTTTGAAGGTCATACTCTTTTTGAGACTCTATGATCACATTTTCCATTTCTTGATAATAACTTTCATCATCATGTCTTTTTTCATCATAAGGTGTGTAAAGACCTTGTTTTCTATCATAATGAACTTCAAAGTCATCATTATCTACTCCCAGCATGTTGATATCATCCTCCTCTGTTTTCTCATCTATTTCTTCAACCTCACTCACATAGTTTTGATGAAAGGGAGGAGTGATCTATTGATCATCTTCCCTTGGCCTATTTGGAGGTTGGTTTCTTCTGAAATTCTGATTCTAGTTCTGATTTCTGTTTTGAGGAGAAGTTTGATTTTGTCTTGCTTGTGCTCTCTCAACGATGCTCATTTTCTTCATCATTTCCTCCATCAAACTTTCCATTTTAGAGCTGGAAGTAGAAGGTGTGGATTCCTCTCTGAAGGACACTCTCTTCTTATTCTTCATTCTTTCTCTCTTCTCCATTAAGTTAAATTCCACAGCAAGAGCCCCTTTTTGCATATCTTCAAGGGTTGAAGGATCTCTTTCTCTCAACTGATAGGTCATCTCGGGGTCAAACCCTTCAGAAAACTTGTTTAATGCTAAGCCTTGTGGAGGTTTTAGATCTAGCGGAAGTGCATTATACACACTGTTAAATCTAGTGTAGTAAGCTTGTACACTTTCCCCAGTATTTTTGTGGAGGTTCTTGTAATCGGAGAGTATTTGGAGAGGATTTTTCTTCACTTCCCATTTGTTTAAGAATTTCTGATGGAAGGCTTGGAGATCATTGATACTGTGGGGGGCTAAGCCTTTAAACAATTTTCTTACTTCTCCCCCATACTCTGAGCAAATAATCTAATTTTGACAGATTCATCATCAATTTCATTTCTGTCAAAGTAGTCATTCATCTTATCCACATGTTGTGATGCAGTAGTAGCATTACTAACATCATATAATGGTATTTTGGACTGATATTCCTATGGAAGATTGACTAAGGGTACAGGAAGGACTAAGGGAGCATACCATGCTGCCATGATATGAGGTGGAGGTGGATTTACAAGAGGTGGATTAACAAGAGGAAAAGTGGGCTGAAGTGGAGTGGTTTGGATAATGGATGTAGGATGAGAAAAAGTGGATGGACCAAGAATAGATTGCTGAGATGATCTTGGATGAGAGACACCTAAATTGAGAAGGAAATGTAAGTCAGGTGGTATTGTTTCTCTACTACCAGGATGTTCACTTGTTTCAGGAGATGAAAGTGAAGACTCTAAATCTAGCTGATCTAAATCATCAAGTGACCTAGTTATAAATGGATTTCTTAAGTCTACTTGTGATTGTTGAAGAGCTGCAATATTTTCCGGAACTGAATTAGCTCTCAAGGGTGATCTAAAAACAGTTGAAAATTTAATCTTAGGAGACTTCCTAAGAATAATTTTTGGGTTATCAACTATCTCAAGTGGGTCAGGGTCAAGATAGGCTCTAGTATGAATATTTCTAGGAGCCACTATGCTGTGTTTTTCAGACCCAAATAAACAAGAAAATTTCAACCAGATATGACAGTATTTAAGAGGTTAACTAATCTGTTTCACAAAAATTTTAATCCTACATTCCTCTAACTAAGTTTGAATGATGTTACAAAGATTATGGGTCTTCCCAGTGGAGTCTCAAGGTCTATTCAGGATAGTGGAGTCGCTAGGTGGAAGTTTTTATCTCTTTTGGAGGTAAAAGGTTTTATGGTCCACCACCATGTTTATTGAATACCAATCTGGAATATTTTTGGGTTTTCTGAGTTATTTTTCAGTCCTATTGGTTCTTAAGAGTGTTCTAAATCTGTTTCAAAACTTAGCTACGGTCATGAGACAAAGACAGTCTACTTTTATGGCTAAGCTAGCTGATCCTTCAAGGTTAGATAATCTCTTATGAGAATCCTAGGGTTCGCCTAGTTTTTCGCTAATTCAAACAAGTTTTACCATGATTACCATTACTTGGTAATGCTTGAAAAGGGCTGCTTGCATTCACAAGGTTTAATGAAGTGTTTAAGGGAACCTAAGATGAAAAGTCGACTCAAGTCCCCAGTGGAGTCGCCAGAGATGTTAGCTCCCTGTAATTTGTAAGATTGACAAAGTCAAACTGCAGAGAGAACACTATTTCAACCACTTTGGGATTCTAGGATCTAGCCCTCCTGAATCCGGAGAGGGATCTCTCCAATAAAGTGCAAAGATGGATTTATCTTTAAGGTTTTGGGTAATGATATTAGGCTAGTTATGAAGTCCAAGGGTTTTTGTTTGTTTTGGATGGTTGAGCAAGATTATTATTTGAGTGGAAAGTCCTAAATGGAAAGAGTTGCAAAGGTGTGAAGTTGCAAGCAATCAGAACAAGCTTTTGGCTAAAAATATAGATGTAACACTGGTTTTTAGTCCATTGGGCTATGGAGTCATAAGAGGGTTTAATTGAGCAACAACATCAAGAGTGATCCAAGGGGAAAGTCATCTATATCACAAGATTATTTGAGATAAAATGATGGAATGGAAATAATAAAGTTTTAGAGGGGTGGAAACTGATAATAATTTCAACAAGGATTTATAGTCAGTCTAAACAAGAAAATCTTCTCAAGTAACTGTTTAAAACCAACCAAGGACAGGGCTAACCATAGACTTTTTAGGCAAGTTTGTATTAAAGAAAATTAATTGAAAAACAATCCAATAATCCACATAATTACCTTCAGAAAGTATGAAAACACGTAAGAGAAACAAAATTCAACTTAAGATCAGATAAGGTACTTTTAAACCTAGTTTGCTTTCAGCCAACACTTGAGGGAAACTTTCAGAATCTACCTTTGGAGAAAGAAGCTAGAAAACAGGGCTCACCATCACTTTTCTAGTCTATCTTTAATAAGAAAAAAATGAAAATCACATTCAAGAATAATGTTTAAAGCAAACAGTAGGACGAGGGAATGCCAAAATTCCTAACTGCTTAAACTGTATTGAATCATTCTTAAATAAACAATTTAGAGGAAAACATTGAGATAAAGCTTATCAGTCAAAGAAGGGTACTGTGAACAGTAGGTCCTAACTCTATGCTTGCTGTTATTTATCGGAGAATAAATGGACAATATGGAATTACAAAGAAAGGAGCACTTCACCAGTGATATACACCAGGATCCCAAGAAACAGCTTGTTATTGATGTCAAACCAATTACAATATTTAGGTACAATGTTTCAGTTCAGCAATCATTTTGTCTTCTCAGCCTAACTATTCTATCACAAACAGAGCTTCAAGAGCCTTTGAACACTATTTACAGGTAGAAAATTTGAGCACAAGTATATTTCAAAGTTCTGCAACCAACATTTTCTCATCTTCTACAAAAGTATTTATAGAAGAAATGAGGAGGTGGGGGGGATAAAAGATCTCCCAAGTTCAATTAATATAGATTAATGCTTCTCGGCCTTTGAAGGGCTCAATGGGGAAGTTTACAGATGTTCTATCTGTATTAATTGTTTTACATTTAAGAATTAAGCTCAGTGGGAGCTTTTTTTGACTTTAAGGCTCTGTTTCAGGTTGTAATAACTCTGCTGATATTTTTCATTAAGTTCCTTTAGCTGAATTAACTTTTAGGCTGCATTGAGGAAAATATCTCATTTTCTGATAATAACTCGGCCCCTGTTGAATGCTTTGAGGCTACAGGTGGAAAATTGGGTAGCTGAGAGGAATCAATTAGCCTTGGATGTGGCGGTGGAAGCTCTTTCTGAATGATAAATCTGTTGATTTTTCTTTAATTTCATTTTAATTCAGAGGATTAGGATTTTGATTTTCGATCTTAGTCGTAATCCTCCAAAACTGTGAAATCAATCTTCATTCCTCAGTTCTGCTATGTTTAATCTTCAATACTGATACTCTTTTAGCTCTGATTTAATTGACTGTGTCTTGTTGATGTGCAGGTGCCGCAAAGGGCTCATATGGCATCAATGCCCATGAAGTATTGATGAAACATGAAGTTTGAATCCTGTAGATGGTTTCTCTTTTATGAACAAAGGTGTGGGGATCGTCATCCCCGACCTTTGGCTTTCCTTCAATATAATGGAAAAAACATTAAAATATGCATAAAAAAATAAAAGTTAATAAATCTTGCGTTTATGTGGTAAAACTACTTAGGAGGTTGTGGTTAGGAGCGTGGCCATTGGATGACAGCATCCAATGGCAGAGATTCACTTGTGGGGGACAAAGGAGGTGGTTGATGAAATGGTGGGGAGTTTTTATGTTAGATCCATCGATCTTGGATAGATCAATAGTCGAGGTTAGCTGTGATCTAATAATGCGAAGGGGTCACATTATTGGAAATTGGAAGAAAAAAAAAGGAAAAGGGTGAAAAATCCTTTGGCGGAGGAAAAATGTACAGGAGAGAAAAATGGGGTTTCAGGATGATCGTGGGTCGTCGGATGAGATCAGGCCACGAGATCAACGACGGATATTGCACGTTGAAAACCTTTGGTGAAGGTGGAGGGCGATAGTATATAGCCATATTAGATCTGCAGAGATCAATGATGGGGAGCGCATGCGATACGACACAATATAAAATGAGGAAAGTGGTTTTGGGAGGAAAAACCAAGGGTTTCGTGCGACAAAAGGGCAAGAAAGTGGTATTATCTTTTTGGATGCGATATGCATCAGAGGCTGACACATGGCCTCAGAAAACAACTTATATCACGTGATTTTGGGAGATTAATGCTCATGCTGAAATTTATGCGAAACTATGCGTCAGCTGTTAGATCTGGGCCCTCAAATCGAGTGGCAGAGAGCGAGCGCAATATTGGATAGATGCGCAGGAAGAAGTGGGAAGGGCAGTTTCAATCTGAGCCGTTGGATATAAGGTGGACAACTGAGATCAAAACTTGAAGAATGCAGGACCCACAGGGGTCGGACCTGTCAGGGTTAATATGGGCTATTGGATGGAATAGATCAATGGTCAGGATTGAAACTGGGGATAATGAAAAGATTTACAAAGCAGAGAAAAGGATTAATATGGGTTGTTGATCTGCAGAGATCAACGAATGCGATTTGTTGAAAAAACATTATAGAGCAGGGCTGCATGTTTTTAACCAAATTGGGGAGATGCATTCTGGACCATCCAATCTAGACATGTGGATAGCCCAGATGCAATCGAAGATTTTACAATCGGCGGGGCAAAGAACATGGAGGCACCGAAGCGATTGATCGTGGGCCGTCGATCTGCAGATTAGATCGATGGTGGAGGATGCGTCGGAAGGTGACCAATCAGGGGTGGGGAAATATTAACGTGCCCAATGAAACATTTCCAATGCGATACAGTGTTGGCCATTGGATTGGCCCAATGATCAATGTCAGAGAAAGGCTCTGACCAATGAACGAGCGAGACCCTTTATATTATATGAAAACCAAAAATTAATGGAAATACAAAGGTATAATTACATCGAGCGGGTTATATATGAAATGGCTTGGTGCCTGTTTGCGGGACCATTGGTTTATATGAAGAAAACGGAAAGGGACCGAGGCTTTATGTATACAAGGGCCAATCGCATCGGAAGGAAAGGTCGGGCTTTTTAATCTACCCATTTTCATTACAAAACATTGCTCTGGTGGGTTTAGACCAAAACTTAGGAAAAGTGGGTTTATGAACTTACAAAGGGAAATATGCATCAGAAATGGGTTTAAACAATGTTTAGTGCTCAATTGTAGGCATTTGGTTTCATGAATGCAACAAAAGATTGGAGCTTTATATAAAGGAGCTGATCACATTGGAGGTTTTATAAAAGCCAAAGACTTATGCGCTTCATTTGTTTCCGATGCGATAAGTTCCGAAAGGGATTAGCGCTTGGTTCTAGCACTGAGGCATATGGTGGGGAAGTGGTTCGGACTTAGCCCAAAGGGGCTTAAGCACATAGTAAAAAAAAAATATTTTTTATGAAATTTTCAATGCTTTTTGATGGATTTGGGGGTTTTGGCAAAGTTTAAAAATGAGTTTTAAACTTTGTAAAGAGGATTTTAGGAAGGGGAAAGGGGAATAAAATGAAAAATAGAGGAATTGGATGGAGGGTAAAGGGAATAAAATGAAGGTTAATTTTAAATGAAGGAAAGGAAAAATGCAGTTTTGCAGCAGTATTTTCTTTATGAAATCAGCAGAATTTCTGAGTTAAAAATGGAAACAATAGTGAATATTTGAACAGAGGGCATGATGTCTTCATGAGTCTTCAAGAGATAACAATTTTTGCAATAAGACTTGTTTCTTGAAGGCTCCAAAAATGATTTAGCCACCATTTGATTATGACAAATTTTATTGGTGGCTAACAAGAGGCTTGTTTCCTCATTTCATATGATTTATGCCTCACTATTTTGTACTGTTTTTTGTTCTTATACATAATTTTATGGCTCCATATTGGTCTCCAATATCAATGTGTTTATTTTCCTTGCTATTTCCTTGTTTATGCACTATATTACTACTTTTCCCATTTAGAAATATTACAAATAACAAATGAAATCCCCATTAAAACTTCTCCCTAATATTGAATCTATTTAAGTATGTTATAGACCTTGCATATATAGGAAAATAGGGTGACCTCAAAAATCTCGAAATTATAATTGAGAATTTACGAACTATAAGCCACTGAACACACAAATACACTACAAAAAAGTCTATTTTTTTAGAGAGATATACAAATTATCTAGAAAACTAGGTGCAAAAAATATATAAAATGACTCTTTAACCTTATATACTCAACCTTCTATGAATCAACATATTAAACCTTCTACATATTTACTTCTATAAATTCATATTTTTTCCAATTTTATTGAACTTTTCTTCATGCTAAAACTTTGTAAAAAATTATCCTTGACCATGCCTTCCCACTCACCCCTAAGTTGGATTATATGTTTCATATATGTCTTCTTTGTGACCAAAAAACATACCCATTTCATACCAAAATATAAAAAAATTTCAAATATCCAATTTTTTCATTTCCCTCCTATTGCAAGGTCAAAATATCAAAAAATATCAAATATCAATTCTTTTCATTTCCCTTCTGTTGCAGGGTTTGTCCCAGGAAGGAGGAGGGGTGCCTCAATCGTGGTGATTTATTTCCATGGAACAAATCTGAACAATATTCCCCACCCTCAGGGTGATGGCCCATACTTAAAGCCACCATCTCTCTTCAAAACTTCATAATACTTCTAGACAAGCGGTCTAATTGCCGTAATCGAAGGTCATCTGCTCGCTCACCAGAGGCCAAATATTTGATCGAGGATCACCCAAGATGTTCAAGGAGGGCGTCGGTAACGAGGAGGCCAAGGAGACTAAGACACCATTGTGTAACTATTTTGAAGGTCTAGTCTCCTCACACAAATTCTTTTTCACTCTTATACCTTAGTTGTTTGTTGAAAAAATGTAATACTTAGGTGAGAGGCCCATTAAGCTATTGTTCTTCAAATTTTTCCAGAGAAATGTCAAACTCTCTTGTTTCCTTACATGTTATTAGATTTTACTAGTATATATGGGTTTTGTATTTTATGGATCGATTTTTGTTTGTTTCAGTTTACTATGGATTCATTTTTTTTTATTATTTAATAGGAAGATTCGAATGTGTTGAATCAGAATTTACACATCTTGTTTTTATGGTATTCGACCATATCATGAAAGCTCCAATATATTTTCCTTATTTTGATGCAGCTTGGCAGGCCTACCACGAATCAAACCTAACAATAAATCTATCTAGAATATGGTTGGGGATAAATAAAGCCTCCATGTCCAATTCACATGAGATCCACCCAATCAATCGCTGGTGGTGGAATGAGATTCTCGGGTTCTTTACCGGTGGCACTTCTCTTATACATGGTTGATCCCTCGTAGGGAATAGCTTAGCACCTGGTAAAGAACAAAGCACATGCACCTTTCTTTGGGCTTCATCGTTATGTTGTAAAGAAGAGATTTTTCTAAGTTAAGGTTTTGATACGATGAAATCCCTTGGAATGTGTCTACAAGAATTTCCTTTCTTGCAATGTCAAAGGAATGCTAGGACTGGTCAATATAAAACACGTTATGCATCTCGATCTCGAACAAGCTCTGGCCTAAACCCAGAACTGGGACGAGAATGGGCATCTATATTAGATAGGTAAGAAATGGTCGGGATTTGTCCCCTCTCTGTGGTGGATTCATCCCCTACTATTAAATTGAACATCAAATCAAACATCTACATAAAATATCCACCATCGAACTAATCTAACCATAGTCAGTGGGTCTGGTATTAGGTCCGCTAGTCTCTCTTTCCTTCCACTTCGCAACTATCCCCTTTCTCAAAATGTATTGGCCTTCCCACGAAACATGTAGAGCCAAAGAGAATACTGCCCAATCATCTCTACGAGGAAACGAGATCTACCTTGCAGAAATAGGGAGGAATATCATGTGGGGTTCAGATTCCATCTATTCTGCCTCAGCTTTGCAGGAGCATCCTCTCACACTTTTTACATGATACATGAGAACAATATTCCCCTGGATCATTCCATTCATGTGAGCCCTGAAGGTTCTTGTATACTTTATTGTGACTTGTTGCTTCCACATAATTAGTTGATAAGATCACCAAAAAGTACACAAGAATTATCAAAGAAAGTATTGCTCGCGTCTTGTAGTCACCAAAATATTTAGCCATTAGAGAAAATCCCAAATAAAGGAAATATTCCTAAATATATTTTGGTTCTTTGGATGATAAGAATATTAGAATACACTCAAGACTGCTACCGATCACGAAGTCAGTGCTTTCCTTTTTTTTGACTGGTCTCCATTTAAGAAACGTGAATTACTAATTTCAAGTCCTATGTCATCACTTCCCATATCATAATTACATGCAGTTCCTCTCTCTACTATATATTGCTTCAGTCAGGGACCCTCTGGGTTCTATGGATTGAAAGAACGTGAGAACCTCCATCAAACTCAAAGAAGTCCGAAATTGAAACACAACATGGTGAGTTATGCCATCATCACGAAGCTTCCATAGTAAATTAAGTAATACAAAATGGCATCAGGATTCCTCATCACTACACTGTTAAAATTGACCAATTTAGTACAAAACAAAAACTTTGACAATATCGACCTTCATATGTTCCATTATCCAGCGCACACAAATGGCAGAACATTGCAAGAGGATGCTCCTGCAAAGCTGAAGCAGTACACACCAGATCTGAAATAGCTTACGATGGTATTGTGATGGCAGTTTATCTGGAAGATATCCAACGAAAAATTTGAGTGACATCCCGAAGATCTTGCAGAGAAATTGGGATTCTTTTTGCTTTGTAGCTGGGAAGATTGATAAAAATGTGAGAGAACACCCCAGATCAACGTATCTTCTGGACTGTTGGCACATATGCATTCTACTAGGAGCTAGAGCTCTATACAAAATTATACCAAGAGCCGACACCTTATTTTGGAGCCCTTCATTGTGCTACGAAAACCATAAAGGAGGAAGGTCCTATGGCTCTTTACAAGGGGTTTATTCCCATTGTGTGATGAGACAAGGTCCTTTTACTGTCATTATTTTCGTTACTATGGAGTGAGTTAGGAATATTTTAAATAATTAGTTTTTCAGTGATGGGACGTTGATCACATTGAAATATAAAGCAGAAGTAGTTTTTAAATTTACCAACGTCTTTCCTTATCCATTGTAATATTCCCAAGTATACCTAAGCTAATGGGAATATTCATTTTTGTTTTATTTTTCTTTTTTCATGAATAAAAATGTAAAAGAGGATCATAGAACTCCTAAATCAATGTCAAATGTGAAAAAGGCTATATCTTGGCTATGTAAGCAAGCAACCTTAGCTATGAAAGGGGTTGGATATTTTGACTAGGTCAACAATGACCAAATCTACAACATTTTCTTGCAGGAGTGGCCATCAACGAGGCACAATGCAGTTTTAGATGGAGATGGCCTATGTGAAAGAAGCTATTTGATTGAAGGTGGTTTAGGGTTTACAAGCTCTTAACTTATAAAAGGAAGAGGATGGAATCATGAAAAGGTTGTTGAATGATATTTAATTTCTGAAGTATTGTCTATTTAGACATACAACTTTCTTTGGCTGTTTAGCCTAGATTGCAAATGTTGTTTAGCATTGGGTGTTCCTGATCGGGAATCCCACCTCCTCCCATTGAGTAGCTTTTGGGAGAGTCTTATATTGTATAGTACACTATCTAGCTTAAGGCCAAGCTTCTTCTTCCAACTACAATGCAGATCCTATTGAGGGTTTGGTTGTATTTGAAAGATGCAGCAAGTGGAGGCTAGATCTACTCAGATCTAAACCATTTCAGTGCTCCTTTTTAGTGGAGAAGTCTTCCATTCCATTGGCAAGGGAGTATTGAACATCTTGAGCATCATTTTTAGATCTTGGCATGTGGCCAACCTTATTCTAAACCCCACATCACAATATTGCTTCTATAACTGCGTTATTCTTGTAGGTGATGTTGTAGGGAGTTTTGGTATACCATCTGTAGATATGGTTTTCATGTGTTGGTGATCTACCCTTCACTTTGGAGATCCATTGAAGGAGATATATACATTGTTCATTTCAGATTTGATCTGCATGTTTCTAAATACTTATGAATATTTGAATATTTCTGCAGATCTACAACTTAGATCTCATATCTACTTCATGTACATGGTGTTTTTCTAGAAACCCCAAGGGGGATTGAAAGAGGAGCCTATATAGTGTATGGATCTGTGATAGATCTAAAATTTCATGCACTTATATGCTCTAGATCTAAAGTGTAATCTTCAGCTGATGCAACTCAATAAAATAATGTTGTCAATCCTTTTTCAGTCTATATATGTGATTGCAACACCTCTTTTTGAGGATTTTCTTCTATTAGAGACTTTTATTTCATGTTGTACATCTTATGGGCCTCATTGTACATCTAATTTGCTATTGAAAATGTTAAATAAGGGTCTCCATATTGGCCTCCTGCTCTTACTTTGATGATTTGCTTTATTTTTCCTGCATATCCTTCATATATTGGTGCATTCCCCATTTGGGAATATTACATCCATCTGATTGAGGTAGATAGAAAAATACTGATATCTACCTATAAAGTAAGAAATTTATTTCCATGATGATATATTTTATTCTGCTGGCCCTTTCGCATCCTCCTCGCTTTCCCTCACCCCGATCAAACTAATGACCCAAACGTCGATGTTGTTATAGCATCTGCTAGAAATGCAGTGATTGGTTAGGTTGTGAACCAAGAAAAAAATGGTGGCATACTCATTTGATTGAGTCAAGTGAGGAATGAAATCACAGAAAGATGGTGGGAGGGCACCATATTCAAACAAAATATTATCGAGGAACATATATATTGGGAACAATTCACTAGGAATATTTTCAATGACCTTAATTTTTGGATATTTTTCTCAACAATTTTATTTGAGCAACTTAGGAAGATTTTCATGGACTTTAATTTTTAGATCTTATTCTCAACCATTTCATTTAATTATACAAGTTTATGCCTTCATTGTGGCCATTTATGTGTCTTTGTGTCTACTTAACTTCGTAGAATGTCAAATTGAAGAACCATTTGCCTCGTTCTCAATGGAAATTGGACAGAAGCTTGTAAATTTAACATGAGAAATTCAAAACTTTAATTGAACTTACAAAAGAAACAATAACTTTATATCTAATTAACTTCGAACATTCTCCGATGTAAGCGGCCATACTAGGATTTGAAAGTGGGAACCCATATGTCTATTCAATGTCATTCCTTACTTTACGAATAGTGTGCTTAAATGTGAAATCAAGGTGCTTGGTATCAATAAAAACACACACACTGGAAGCACTCTGAGCATAAGCTTGGTTTCTTCTACCTGGGTTACAGGACACAAGTTCCACTGACTCGTTGAACCATCCTTTGTTGTTGCTTTGTCCAAATATATACAAGGTACAAACATGAAAATTAGACTAAATAATAGTGCAGTGAAGTTATGGAAAAATTAATTTGTATAAACATGGATAGAAAATTAATTCATTTCTTTTGAATGAATAGATAAAGCTAACTACATTTATGTTATAATAATAACTGAGCATGCTAATTATGTTATTATATGATAAATATAATCAACTAGAAAAAACAACATATGAGAGATAATACTAAAAATAATAACATAAAAGATGACAGTGACACTAATATTATTTACTCTCAAATAATCATGATGATTGATTTCAACACTTACAACCAGGGCTTGTCTAATATTAATCATAATTCACAAAATAGCCAACTGATAATGAAAATGAATCCTCATTTAACTCACCTCAAAACTGGATTACGAGGAATGGGGAATCTTCCTTTAGCAACATACTCTTTGGGGTCAACCTCATAGATTTTGGTGGGATTTGATGACACATTAACTTTCTATTTACGAATTGTTGCACCAATTACTTAAGCCATGCAATTGAATGGATCTCCATTATGAACTTTATGTCTATAAAATGGTGTACCAATTAAGAATAGTATGAGGGATATAATCAATCCCACTGTGGGAATCACATAACCTACAGCGAATTCCACGGGATCTTGGATGTATATTAGAAAAATATCTACAAACACCATTCCCAAAAACACACTAAATATCCACCAATTGAAGAAGGAGGAATTCTAAACCTTCTCTTTGGTATAAAATTCATCGAAATGATTGGCACCAATGGTTAAGATGTTCGGCTTTGTACCACAAGTGCCCACAGCAAGAACGTACAAAGAAAAGTAAAAAATCCCAACCTGAAACTTGGAAGCTTTCTCACAAAAGTCGTAGCCTTTGGAGAATGCTGCCAACCTATCTACACAGAAGTTGAAGAATGTCAAATTGAAGAACCATTTTCCTTGTTCTCAATGAAAACTGACATAAGCATGTAAATTTGGGATCATAAATTCAAAAATTTAATCAAACTTACAAAAGAAACAATACTGGTTATGGAGCATCAGTTCACTGTCAAGTAGTAAGGGAGTGTTTGAAGAATGAGTAATCCAAACACAACACACAACTCCATCTGAACATGCTTGTGAGCCTTCTTGAATGAGGAATTTGAATTCAATTCACAACTCCATGTGATCTTGTTTTGGATCTTTCTAATTTATGGTGAACATATCATCCTGGATAACGTTCTACCAAGAGCCAGACCTCTGTGTAGGGACTGGAAGGAATATTAGCATGACAAAAGTGGTGTGGCATCCTAGCTACATGGCCACGACAAAGAGATTGGGAAAATATGTAATATTTCCAAATGGGGAATCAACAATACATGAACACAAAACTAGAAATAATAGTGTAAATCAACACATAAACATTGGAGGCCAATATCAAGTCATAACATTATGTATAAAAGCAGAAAATCCATACATAATAGTGAGGCATAAATCATATAAAATGAGGAAAGAAGCCTCTCATAAGAAATCACTCCCAAATATGAACTGTTGTTACAATACAAAATGTCGGAGAGAAACTATAGAATAGCCATATTAATCATAACTACAACTGGATATGATACAATGATATAAAAATACTGATATAGGACTCAATAGAGTCTAAAAATATAGATCTAGGCACTAGATCAACCTTCCAAGACAACCCAAGAGGGTTTCTGGAAAATGTCTCAATGTGCCAATGTAAGCTACAACCCCAGGGCTGAAGATATGCTGTAACAACAGAAATGAGGAGATATGGCTGAAGCTGATGTAGAAACTACAGATCTTCTCCAATGGATCCTCTGGATGAAAGAATGGCTCTTCCACTGAAGAGATGACCTCCGAAAATAATCACTGCAACTACCCCTGCAACTCCTCCCTAAAATAATCCAGATCTGGGCTAAAACTGTGTTGTAGGAGATGAATACTCCTTAGCATGCTCCTAAATGTGTCAATAAAGCTCAAGGGGCTTCTTTACAGATCTTCCAATGGATGTAAACCTTCCTCCATTGCAAAACTAGCTCTTAAGACACCCACTCTAATTCTCCACTGCTGCACCCTGCAACACAACACAATATTCTACAGAAATTGCGCTGCGGAAGAAATATATAGCTTGGCCTTAAGCCTGATTGTGGAAATTAAGTGCAATACTCCTCCAAGAGGCCTCTCAAGGAAATACATGGGATTCCCACTCGGGAACACCCTGTGCTAAACAACACTGCAAACTCAACTAAACAGCTGAAGAATGCCAAAAGTCTAAACAAACCATATACAAAATAATAATCAAAAAACATAACCACATATGGTTTCCATCATCTTCCTTATATAAGTTATGAGCTTCCTTTCCCTTGGCCCCACTCAATTAGGTCACTACCTCCATGCAATCAATCTCCCTCTAAAACTACGTTATTCCTCATTAAATGTCCACTCCTCCATAACAAAGTTGTTGATTTGGTCAAAGTTGACCTATTCAACATGACCCAACCCTTGTTCATACTCAAAGGTGCTTTATTTAGCTACTTAGAAGGTCTCCTTTCACACTTGAAGTGTTTTTATTGCTGCTAAGGAGATTTATGGGCCTCCCTACCCATTTATTCACCTACCTAGTGACAAAATAATATATAATATTCCATTTAGCTAAGAGCTAAATTTTAGGAATATTACAGTCCTCACCTCCAAGATTTTTCTTGTCCTGAAGCAACTCTAAAGGTGGAGAAAAATTCCTCTGCTCCTCCTCTTTTGGTGTCCTCATCAATAGTCCCCACCATTGCTTGATATTTTCTACAATAATTTTGTCTCCCAATGGTTCCTCCCAAATGTGCAAGTTGGCCTTTTGTGGATGAACCAAATGTCTCTCATCATGTGTAAATGGAAGGTCTATATGGAAACCTTCTTGCTGTCCAATGGCCTCTTCAAGGTAAAAGTGATGACAAGCATAATGAACCTTATTCCCAATGAGAGGCTCCCATCTGCATGCTATCATCCAAATGAAATGAATCACCTTCCAACATGGTAATTTATAGAAATGCTCCTCCCAAATGTTTATGAGAGGCATATCCCAAGTTCTCCAAACAATAATATGGCCCACTTGATAAAGAAAAAAGTGATATACTATAGTGGCCATACCATCTCCCATGCTCCCATTGAAGCATGAAGCATAAAAGGTGTCAGAAATTTCTTCCCCCATGGACAGATCCAACCAATGTGCCTTCCTTCCAATCATGTTCCCAACAAATATAATAACATCATCAACATATGGAATCACAATCAAAGTCATGCTAGCTGCCATGTGTAGTAAAGTAGAAGGACAATGGTCCCTCATGTGCAACCAGCGTATTTTTTCTCCTAACTGCCATAGAGTATGATAACAAGTGTTTCTCCCACCACTTGTTTGCTACCCCATTCTTCTTTCATGCTTGGAGAAGGTGTATGGTGGTTGGTGTTAATGCAACACAACATGAATAATACATCATCCCCAAAAAATATTCTATGGGATGGTCAACATCATCATTGCTCATGGCCCTAAGTAGCCCATGAAGCCAATAAGAAAGAGTGCCCCCTCTTGGAGCAATGCCTTGAACATGAGTGGTAAGAAAATTCAATTACATGGTAAAAATCAATGATGCTCATAAATACAATATTTACCATACACTTGGTTTAAATCAGTGAGGTAGCTCATGGATGAGCTCCCTCTCACATCCAATGAGTAAGGAGGTGGTGATGATAAATATTCCTAAGAGTTATGTTTCTCCTCACCCTCCAAACAATCTATGCAATCCTCATATTATAGTGCATCTCCTCTTTGAATTCTTCCCACATGAATCCCTTCAAGATAGTATGGCATGTTCTAATGAAACTAGTGTGATTGGAAAGCAAGATCTCATAGGCTGCATGTAGTAGTTTACCCTTGAGTTTTGAATCTCTATTCAAGTAGATTTGATCATGGAAATAAATGACTCCATCAACCACTATATACCTGCCATCTATCACTTTCCCATCAATAACCTTACATGTGAAGAGTTTCTTTAAATATTCCACCAATAGTTGGGACTCCCAATATGGATCTAGGCTTCCCATCAATGAAAACGTTGTAGAAATATGAAATTAAGTATCTGTCACATCATAACCCTCCTCTTTGACATGCTCAATGCCAAATCCACTTGTTAAAGTAATGCTACCCCACTTTTTCTTCCTCCTTTGCAGCTGATCTTTCCTAGGACAAGATTGAAGTACATGGAGGTCAACCTCCTCTTGAAAGGTATCTCTCCGCCAAAACTTCCATAGCTTTTCCAATGCATGCAAGAGTGTTAATATCCTCTTGTCATATTCATAAATATTCCTCATGTGTGGAAGTGTCATTTACTAATCCAAGGCTACGGAGTTGCCATTTGACACTATGCTCATGACATCATAGGTTTCTGAATCATTCTTCAGCAGAAATAGCTGAGTGGAAGGTAGTAATGTCCATATCAGAAAATTGTTTACCACTCCTTTGAACCCATCAAAGGTCCCCTGCACTGTGATAACTCTTCCCAAGGCTTCTTCCCTAGCCAAATGTATCAATGCTGCACCATGTTGAGAGAAATATTTATTCATCTTCCAATCAGGGTGTCTCCCTGGTGGAATGCCTCCATGTAAAGAGACATCAAAGTCTGAAGTAGACTGTATAGATGAGTGGACTGATTTTTCTCTCCCTTCACTGCATAAATCAGTCTCCTCCTTTTGTATACAAACCCCTTGAAATAAACAAGGGTGCATGCTCCCCATCCTTTGATGCTGATCCATATTTTCCTCTCCTCCCTTGATCAAAGTGTTACTTCCCATCACTACTATCACATGATGCTCCTTGGGAACCTTTTGCAAAGATGAAAAAACTCCTCCATTTGAAGCAATAGCTTCATGCCCATCCCCATGTGGCGATGGTTCTTCTTCTGAAGTGACAGCGCTGTTATTTCTTGTCTCCTTGTTAATTTTTTAAAATACCTCATCAACATTGAGAGACCCTAGATCTTGGTCTTCCTTTGAAGGAGGAATCTCCATGTATTCCTTTTGATATGAAATCTCTTCATGCAATTGGGATCTTGCCCTTGGCAAGGGATCATGAAATTTTTTATCCCCCTCAATAGAAATCTGAAGTGGAGTTGGTGCAATGGATATTTCCAACTCATGCAAGGGTTTTGACTATTTATGTTTTGCTAGCTCAATCAAAGATGTTTCAGATTGTTTTACATCAAATATCTTCACTAATATCTTAGTAAATCATGAATAAGTAGCTATATTTTCATGATTAGATGAAGAATATTCATAAAAACACCAAGTATAAGCCTTACCTTTAATATGTGGTGCTGCTATCCTAAGGGCTTCCCTTTCTGAAACTTGATGTAGATGAAAATATGAGTCTAGTTGATATATCCAATCCTTGGCTATGCATGTGGAGGAATGTAATATTCCAAATTAGGAACAGCTACACTATTGGGAATATCTCTAGATATTACCAATGTGGAGATCCAACAATACATAAACATGACTGGAAATAGCAGTGAATAACATCAACTTCAAAAAATGAAATAAGATCTCATAGCCATCTTATTAATAATATGGTAGCAGAAAGTGTACAAGATCTTGAGGAAATAATCACTCAAGCTTAGGAAAATCCCTCATCAAAGACACAAGTACAGTAATCATGAATTGCACTGCTACATATGATAAGCCAAGCTATGACTACGTAATCTATGAATGAGAACTGCTTAAAAAATATGCCAATACATGGATAGGAAAATGTATAGCTCAAAATAAAGAAGGGGGAGCAATATCTCAACCCTTGGAAACTACAATACACAATCCTTGAAAGGATTGGATGAAATAAGTACAAAATGGCAAATTTGCAGAAATGCCAGAGTTGCTGGGCAACAGCTGCAACTCATAAAATAGAAATGGATGGAGATAGTTGTTGATGCTACAAATGATGGCTGAATCTCATCCAAAGGATCTCTCAGGTGAAATTTTGATCCAATCCCTAAAGATCTCACCCTCCAAAATAGTGGAGCAAGTCCCCATTGCAATTGCACTAAGAAATAACACAGTCTAGAGAAGGGACTACACTGTTGGTGAAGGGAAGTTCTTGGCCTGATGCCAATGATATTTAATAAGCTCCAAAAACTCCCTTACTAACCTCCCATAGGAATAGAATCTCCCTTCTCTGAAATATGAGCCAAGGAAATGGTGTGTGGAGTCCTTCGCTACAACACCCATCAACACTGCGATATACTTGAGCATAAATAACACAGTAATTGAAAGGAGTAGCTTTGGCCTTGAGCCAAGAGATGTGGAGAATTAATACTAATCCCTCAAGAGGCCTCTTAATAAGGTGAATAAATCCTAAACAGTAATTCCCCCGGCAACTTTGCTAAACAACAAAAGAATGCACAATGTCTGCATAGACAATGAAATCAATAATCCAATTCATGAATAACAATGGCTGCCTTGCCCTCCTTTTAAACAAGTGAAAGCTCTCTCTCCATGGGCACCATCCATTTGGGTTTCCTCAACCAAATATCCTCTTCCTCATTCACACTGCGGTATCTCATAAATTGATCCACTCCTCTTATGACAGTGTTGTTGACTTGGTCAAACATGACCTTGTCTTCATGCATTTGCCCCTTTTCACACTTGAGGGTGAAAAATGAAGCTACTCTGATGATCCCTTCCACATTATGAGGGATTTTATTCATGTCTTCATTAAATGGGTTCCCTTACCCATTTATTAAGCTGCAAGGTGATAAAAGAAAAAATTTAACATTCCATTTAGCCATGTGCTAAAATGGGAATATTACAGTCCTCCCCTCCCAAATGTTGCTTGTCCTGAAGAAACTGCAAGGATAGAACTGAATAATCTCCACCCAAGGCATGGAGTCTGAAATATGTTGAGGAACATATTCCTTATGTAGATCCTCCATTCCCCAAGCAATCATCCATACAAAGTGAGTTACCCCCAACATGGTAACTCTTGACAATCATCTTCCACCTTTGGCTTTTGCAATATAGGTGGGTTGAAAATCTGATCTTGGTAGAAAAAATAGCTTACCCCACGCTGTCCTCCTCTCCACTTAGGATAATTGTAGAGTATATGATGATCTTGGGCTGCAATAAATTTTCCCTCTAGTGGAAAGATGAATACTAGACCACCAAGGATCTCTCCCCCAGCGTTATGAAACATGTTGTCCCAAATCACCTCATATGTGATGAGTTGGAAGTCACCATCATATGGCATCCAATCAATCATATGGCTCACCTAAAATTGAAACAATTTTTTTGCTGTAGTGGCCACATGTCCTCTCATGCTCCCATTAGAACATGCAATGCAAATAATGTGGGAGATCCCTCCCCCAAGGGACACCTCCAACCAATGTGCCATTCCCCTAATCATGCTCTCAACAAATACAAAGAAAACAAAAACATAATGAACCATAAAGAGAACCATGCTTGCTGTCATATGTGGTAAGGGAGAAGGACAATGGTTCCTCCATTGTAACCATGCAGTTTGACCCTCAATTGCAAAAGAGAGTGACAAAAAGTGTGGCCTCTCAAACACTTGCTTGCTTTCCTACTCTCCTCAAATGTATTGAGAAAGTGAGTGATATATGGTGCAAGGTGAGTAGGTCCTCCAAAATACATTTCCTCCCCAAGTCCTCCTAGGGAGTGGTCACCAATAGTGCTCATGGCCCCAAGTATACCATCGGGTCTAGAAAGAAGAATGCTCCTCCTTGGAGCAACATCTTGTACATATATGGTTAAGGGATGAATATACAAATCATCATGCAAATAAACAATACCCTTACCATAAGTTTTGTGCATGCAAATGGAGTGGCTCAAAAATGAGTCTCCTCTCATCCTCAAAGAGAAAAGAGGTGGTTGTGCTAACTCCTCCAAAGAGTTATGTATCTCCTCCATTTGCACATGATCTATGCATCTCCTCATATGCTGATTTGTCAATATCGTGCAACCACGAGGATCCTGGGAGTATTCCACGAACAACCCGGAGCTCCAACATGGATCTATCCTCCATAGTGACAGCGCTGATGATTCCTCATGAAGGACATATGTCATATGGTCATCTCCTTCTTTGACATTTCCCATGCCAAAGATGCAAGTTGGAAGTCTGCTATCCTTCCCCTGCTCCTTCTGTCTCAGCGTAGAATCTAAAATGAGAGTGGGTACAAATGATGTTGAGAGAAAGGTTCTCTCCTCCTTGATTCTTTCCAAGACTCTCAGCGCGATGAAGCTATCTCCCAAGGTTTCCACTCCTCTAAAATCAATGAATGGTGCCTAAACATGTGAAGAATCTTTCATCATATTCTAATCTAGTGGTCTCCCTGGCAAAATGTCTCCATGCAGTGAGACATAATCATCAAGAGGTGAATGCATATATAAATGAACAATTATGTCCATGCTTCCACTACACAATCCAATCACCTTCTTAGGTGCATCAACCTCATACAATAGACAGGGATGTGTGCTCCTCATCTTATCATGATGGTCATCCTCCCTATCTATTCCTTGTGTCTCCATGGTTCCACACCTCCTCAACAGTGGCACATGAATTGTGCCTTGATCTCCATCCATGAGATCCTGGGAAATTCCTTGCAAAGATGCAAGAATCCTTATATTTGGAACAAGAGCTCTTCCTTCCTCTGCATGAGGCACTAGATAATCTCTAGGTGGCACAACGCTATTTCCCTCAGCTTCTCCAACATATATGGGCAACCCTCCAATAATGTTGCTACAAATATGGAATCTCTCCCATGGTGGAAGTAATTCCTGATCATCAAAGGTCAAGGAGTGTCTCCTTTGCACCATGATAGTGTCATATCCTACTCCTGCAACATCATACAAGAAATGAGAGCAAATATGGTCTTGTTCTCCCAAGAATAACCCCAGTAACAATTTTTTTTGCTACTTCCTCATGCTCTCATCATACAAGATATGTGATGAAGACATAGTGAATGATGTGAATGTTGCATCATCACTATGCACCCATAATCTTTGCTGCTCCATGATGACAGCATCTTGCCACATCTTCTCCATCCTCATACCCTTGGAAAGAGTGTATACCAAGTGATGGCCAAACTCCTTCAAGAGTAACCAGCGCAGCCAAGCCTTCTGCTGCCCGGTATCATAAATCTGCAAGTAGCTTACACCATCCACATCCACTCAACCAATTGTGGATGTATTCTTTCACCCTTCATCTTGGTACTCCTCCCATGAGGGCTACCATCATCCCAAATCATTTTGCTGCATTTCATGGGATCTTGAAATGCAATCTTCCCAAGGATCAATTTGACTCTATAAGGACCCAAATAGGTGGTAGGAAAAAAACTCCCATCATGATGTGCATCGCTCAAGAAAAGTCCAACATATTCATGCGAGATGTTATCCATCCAAAGATGTCCTCCATCTACTATCTGCTCCTGTGAGAAGGGAAGAACCTCCTCAAACTGTTGAAGATCCTTGGAATCCATGATGTGTGGGAGTGCACCTCCACTGAAATCTCTCTTGGAGATCTCCTCCTCATGCATGGCCTTCCAAAACCAAAGAGGCCTTGGATCTGTTGCCAGTAGAAGTCTCTCTTTGAGCTATGGCATGCTTATTAAGAGAGTGTCATCTAGAGAGGAGAAAGAGTTTCTTATCTCCATATGTCTACTCCTTCTCACTGCTTCCTTCATGGCTTCCTGAATGAAGCTGTCCTTTGAGTGCTCACATGAGGAATGATTCCTCCTTTCTCCATCATTGCTCAGTGTAGTGCTATTCTACTACTATATATCCACTACATGCAATGATATAGACCCATACAAAGTGTTTGCTGAAATGACAAGAGATGGATTTTTAATCATACCTTGGTGAAATGTGGAAGCTCCTTGCAGAGTTGCAAGAGTTTCCTCCTCACAAGTGTTGGCCTCCCAAACTTTTGAAGATGAATGCTGCTCCTCCATGGTCTCAACAGCACTGGAAGATGCCTCATTAGCTAGTGCTGAGGGATCCTCCCTCCTTTTTCCAAATCTCCTGGTCATTCTTTGAGAAAACTCAGCAAGATTTGGAACCCTTCCATGGCTTAGATGGTTGATCCACCAAATCTTTGATTCACCTTCAAGGTGCAGTGCTGCAACTTCTACAACCTCTCTGTCTACTACAGGATGTAGCAGGAAGAAAGCCTCTAGTTTCTTCACCCAAACCTCTGTTACACATGTGAGTGATCCATCAAATGTGGACAAAAGAAATCTATTGCCTCTCATCATCCCAAAGCTATGGGGTCTTCTCTCTTATTTCTGTTGAATAAATTGTGGAAAAACTAGAGTCTCTTGGAAGGTTCTAGGTTTAGCTTGGTATTTAGCAAGGTACTCACTTATAATTTCGAATTCCAAGTGTTCTTCATGCTTCTGGTCTGCTTCTTTGTGAGAGTAGGAACTACATGGTCCTTCCTCTTCTCCTTCTTCAATCTTCTTGACCTCCTTGGAGAGGTTTCCTCTGGATCTAAAAATAGATTAAAGTAAACTCATCTTCTTCATCATTTTGATCTTCTTTGGCTAAGACTCACAGGCTGAGATAGAAATCATGCTTTGATACCACTATAATATTTCAAATTAGGAACAACTACACTATTGGGAATATCTCCAGATATTACCAATGTGGAGATCCAGCAATACATAAACATGACTGGAAATAGCAGTGAATAACATCAAATTCAGAAAATGAAATAAGATATCATAGCCATATTATTCATAATATGGTAGCATAAAGTGCACAATTTCTTTAGGAAATGATCACTCAAGCTTAGGGAAATCCCTCATCAAAGACACAAGTACAACAATCATGAAATGCACTGCTACATATGATAAGCCAAGCTATGAATGCATAGTCTATGAAGGAGAACTGCTGAAAAAATATGTCAATACATGGATAGAAAAATGTATAGCTCGAAATAAATAAGGGGGAGCAAGATCTCAACCCCTGGAAACTACAATACACAATCCTTGAAAGGATTGGCTGAAAAAAGTACAAAATGGCAAATCTGTAGAAATGCCAGAGTTGCTGGGCGGTAGCTGCAACTCAAAAAATAGAAATGGATGGAGATAGCTACTGATGCTATAAATGATGGATGAATCTCATGCAAAGGTTCTCTCAAGTGAAAGGCTGATCCAATCCTTTATGATCTCACCCTCCAAAATAGTGGAGCAATTCCCCACTGCAATTGCACTAAAAAATAACATAGTCTAGAGAAGGGATTGTGTTGTTGGTGAAGGAAAGTGCTTGGAGTGATGCTAATAATCTGTAATAAGCTCCGAAAACTCCCTTACTAACCTCCCAAAGGAATAGAATCTCCCTCCTTTGAAAGATGAGCCAAGGAAATGGTGTGTGGAGTCCTCCACTGCAACACCCAGCAACATTGCGTTATACTTGAGCAGAAATAACACGGTAAATAAAAGGAGTAGCTTTGGCCTTGAGCCAAGAGATGTGGATAATGAAGAAAAATCCCTAAAGAAGCCTTTAAAGAAGGTGAAGAAATCCTAAATAGGAAGTCCCCCAGCAACTTTTCTAAACAACAAAAGAATGCACAATGTCTACATAGACAATGAAATTAATAATCCAATTCATGAATAGCAATGGCTCCCTTGCCCTCCTTTTAAACAAATAAAATCTCTCTGTCCATGGGCCCCATCCATTAGGGTTTCCTCCACCAAATATCCTCTTCCTCATTCACACTGCGCTATCTCATAAAGTGATCCACTCCTCCTATGGCAGCGCTGTTGACTTGGTCAAACATGACCTTCTCTTCATGCATTTGCCCCTTTTCACACTTGAGGGTGCAAAATGAAGCTACTATGATGATCCCTTCTACATTATGAGGGATTTTATTCATGTATTAATTAAGAATGGGTTCCCTTACCCATTTATTAAGCTGCAAGGTGATAAAAGAAAAATTTTAATATTCCATTTAGCGATGTGCTAAAATCGGAATATTACAACGAACCATCAAAATTTGGCAGAAAGAATCTACCTCTTCTACTTCTATTGTGATTTTTGGGCCTTCTTTCCTCCTTTAGTTGGAAAAACTCTTCGAATTTCAAGTGCTCCTTGAATCTCCAATATTGAGATTCATACTCCTGAAGATAATCACTTAAAGTATCCTCCTTTGGTGCATCTTCTTCCTTCATCTCTCTTGCAGTAAATCTGGGCATAAGACTACGTTTTGGATCATAATGTGTGGCTGCATGCTCACACCCATAATAAAAAAATGTAGGTCTTGCTTCATATTCAAACCCCCTTGGAGATTCCCTAAACATCTCCCTTCTCATCTTCTTGATATCTCCCTTGATGCTCTGCATAGTTTGAAAAAGAAGTTTTGAGAGCCCCTCTTCCTCCTTTCCTCCAAATAATGGAGTCTTGTCTTTGTTTCTTCTGTACATCTCCTCTTCTTGTGAGAAGCTTCTCCATATAGTGACATATTGGTTGAATGCACAAGCTGAGCCAAGATTATACTCTGATACCACTGTAATATTCCCAAATGGGGAAAGCAGGAATAGAGTGCATAAAAATGGAAATATGCAGAAATGTAATAGATAAAAGCATGAGAAAATAGTACATTCAATCCATTATGAATATAACATAAAAATAGGTACATGATCTTGAGGAAAAGATCACTCAAGCTGGCCAAATGAGCCTCTCATGAAAGCATACACCTAGATCTAAGTTGTTGTTAATACATGAAATACATGAACCCAAAAAACTATGCTATATAAGAGAGAATAGAAGCTGAAAGGTATAAAAATATATTGATGCTGATATAATGCTCCAAAAATTTTAAGGCTAGAGATCCATGCTCCAAAACAGAATTCTAAGACAACCCAGAAAAGGTTTCCGAAAATACACACTATACAAAATATAGTAGATTTGGCCCTATGACTAAATAATAACTGAAAATAAATCATTGATGGGAGATGGATTATCTGATATAAAATATGGCTTATCCTCCTCCAACAGATCTCCTAAATGAAGGGCTGATCCCCAAACAGGAAACCCAAACACTCCAAATAGGGCAATAAACCCACTGTTGCAGCTGCTCTCCAAAATAACGTAGTCCTTGTAGGAAACTGCGTCGTAGCTGATGACTGCTACTTTTCCTGGTGAAAAAATATATATTGAGGACCTAAAGTCTTCCTCACAAGCCTCTGGATGAAAGGATGATCCCTCCCATGGAAACCTAGATCAGAAATTGGAGATTTCTCTCATCCACTGCTACACCCCTGCAACACAACCCAACTCTAAACAGAACTCCATTGTACATGAGACTGAAGCTTGGCCAATTACCTGATTGTGGAAGTATAGTGAAAAAATAGCTCAGAAAGTGGGTTCTTGAGAATTTTAGAAAGTGGTTTCTAGTGTAAAACTAGCTCAGAAAGTGGGTTTCTCAACCCTCCACTGCAACACCCTGCAACACAACCCAGATCTGAATAGACACTGCATTGTAGTTGAATACTGAAGCTTGGCCAGAATTTCAGATATGTGGAAATGATAGATCAATACTCTCCCAAGAGGCCTCTCAAGGAAAGAAGTGGGATTCCTGACCGGAAACACCCTATGCTAAAAAACACCAGCAATATTAGCTAAACAACTGAAGAGAGAAAAAGTCTAAATGCTCCAATACCACTGTAATATTCCCAAATCGAGAAGAAGAAATACATGAACACAAAACTGGAAATAGCAGTGTAAATCAACACATTAACATTGGAGACCAATATGGATTCATAACATTATGTATTAGAGCAGCAAATCCATACATAATAGTGAGGCGTAAATCATATAGAATGAGGAAACAAGCCTCTCATAAGCCGTCACTCCCAAATATGAGCTGCTGTTACAATACAAAATGCTGGAGAGAAAGTACACCATGGTAATATTAAGCATAAATATATCTGTAGATGATACAATGATATAAAAATACTTATATAGGCCCCAATAGAGTCTAAACATATAGATCTGGGCACTAGATCAGCCTTCCAAGACAACCCAAGAGGGTTTCCAGAAAATGCAAAAATGTGCCAATCTAAGTTGTAGCCCTAGGGCTGAAGATATGCTACAACAAAAAAAATGAGGAGATATGGCTGAAGCTAATGTAGAAACTACAAATCTTCTCCAATGGATCCTCTAGATGAAAGAATGGCTCTTACACTAAAAAGATAACCTCCCAAAACAACCACTCCAACTCCTCACTAAAATAATGTAGATTTGGGATGAAAATGCGTTGTAAGGGATGAAGTATCCATATCCTGCTACTAAATTTGTCAATAAATCTCAAGGGGCTTCTTTATAGGTCTTCCAATCAATGGAAACCTTCCTCCACTGCAAAACTATCTCTAAAGACACCCACTCTAATTCTCCACTGTTGCACCCTGTAACACAACACAATATTCTGCGGAAACTTCGCTGATGAAGAAAGCTATAGCTTGGCCTTAAGCTTGATTGTGGAAATGAAGTGCAATACTCCTCCAAGAGGCCTCTCAAGAAAAGAGATGGGATTCCCGCTCGGGAACACCCTATGCTAAACAACACTGCAAACTCAACTAAACAGTTGAAGAATGCCAAAATTCTAAACATACCATATACAAAATAATATGCCAAAAAAATAATCCCATATGGCTTCCATCCTCTTCCTTATATAATTTTAGATCTTCCTTTCCCTTGGCCCCAATCAATTAGGTCACTACCTCCATGCAATCAATATCCCTCCAAAATTGCATTATTCCTCATTAAATGTCCACTCCTCCATAACAACCTTGTTGATTTGTTCAAAGTGACCTATTCAACATGACCCAACCCCTGTTCATACTCAAAGGTGCTTTATTTAGTTTCTTAGAAGGTATCCTTTCACACTTGATGTTTTTTTATTGTTGCTAAGGAGATTTATGGGCCTCCCTACCCATTTATTCACCTACCTAGTGAGAAAATAATCTATAATATTCCATTTAGCTAAGAGCTAACTTTTAGGAATATTACAAAATAATATCGACTGATAGTGAACATGAAAGGGAAAATAAGAAAGAGAGCATGATGTTGTTGTTGGCTTCATTGACCAAGCCATCACAAACACAACCCATTTTCATACTTACCGAAAAGAGGGAGGAGAGTACGATGTTGATGCTGCAATTGACGAAGCCATCGAAAACCGAAGCCATCATGAAATTTTTTGCGCCTACCAATCAACCGTTTTTTCCAAAGGGTGTCATCAAAGTGTTAAAACAAAGCCAGGTATCCCAGGACTATTTTGATGATGTTGCGAGAGAGGAAAAATAGTGGATGTATTAGGATGTGAGTTACATATTTTTCTACTATACTTTGCCAAAGTTTGTGTGTTTTTCTTTCAAATGAAGTAGAAATCTCTCTTTTGTTTTTATAACAAAAAATTTAACCTGAACTTCAAGTGTTGTGGTATGTTGGCCCTATTTTTGTTTAATATGTGCACCAAAAAATGGGAACTAAACTTTAATATCTCAATGGAAGATTTTTCTTCCTATAAACGTAAAAAAACAGCCCAACCTTATCTATTGCATATCATATGTTGAACAAAATTATGAGCTCATTGAATAAATTTCTCCTGAAACTGGATGTGGTCATTTACGTATGAAATTTCTTAGGGGCTTGATCTTAAGAACAATTCCTTCCCCTTTTGCTCAAGGTATGAGTGGTAGCCATTCTATCAAACTCACTTGGGCTTTTTTCCCTACCTTATGCCTTTCTTACTAATGAGGCATGGGTGAGGCATGCCACAAAGAGAATGAAACAACTATTTACATTCTAACACTTCACTAATCTCACCTATGAAAAAATACCCATCGACATTATATTAATTTTAGGACTTTTTACTTAGATCAAGGTGCCCTGTGGGACTAGTATTGTAGCCTAATATTGAAGTGAGGTACTATATTGCAATCTATGATATAGAAATGTATGGTTCGTTAGAGGTTGTTGAAGAGAGTTGGCATTTGTTTTCTTATATGTGGGTTATATGTTGATCTAGGTCAAGTCACCGAGTTGATATTCAAACTTGGGAACAATGGATTTTAAAAATATGTGCTAGTGCAAAAGTATATGATACAATTCACCATTACAGTGGACAAAATAATTAAGCCATCTTTTAGTTTCATTATAACTTCATATCTATATCTTTGATTATCTACCTTTTTTGCTCTAAGAAAAACGTGACAGATTTTCCTCGAAGTATCTAGATGGAGGTTGCTTTAACTACCATTGATAACATGAGCTGGTAACCTAGCATTTTCATTGGGAATCAAATCTCGGCTGGATGAGAATTGGAGACTGCATGACAAACTCTACCTTGAAACAACCCTTTCAAATTTATTGACCACATTCATTTGGTTTATCTATCTATCTACCTATCTACATGAATTTGTTTTTCATATTTTGATAGGTGCCACAAAAAGAGGAGTCTTAATATTTTACAAATATTATTGTAAAACCATTACTGGATGATTTTTTTTTTTATTTTAATATTTCAAGTAACAAAAAAAATGAATCTGAAAATGAAAGTACCGTAAAAAGAAACAATCATGCATTGAGTATCCCTTACATACATCAAATTGATATTTGACATCTAAGATTTTGTTATTTGAGACTTGGGGCTCAAATGCATCCCACATGCCTTCTAAATAACTTCCTTCTAGCATGGTTCCCAGGGGGTTCATTGTGGTTCATCAAGGTCCCAATGATTTAGGGAATTATTAACATTGCCTCCAAACATATTTGTTAGGTCAATGGGTGCTTATAGGGAACAAATGCCATTGGTGGTGAGAGAGTGGTGAGTGAATTCTTAAAAATCATATCTTACCTGATATTCATTGGATGTTATTACATGTCTGTGACTATAATTTTTGAATCTTTTCAGGATTTGTTTCAAACTAAGGATCCATTTCATTCTCCACGGTATCTATATCATGACCTCCAATATGTTTCCATCTACATGGGTACACTTTCATGACAGATCCTGGGAAAAATCCAACATATCTACATCTAGATTGAATTCATGGAACTGCACACAGAGGTGGCAGATCTTGTAACAAAGCTACTAATTAATTGATCAATGCACTTCAAAAATTTTGAACACTATAAAATAAAGAAGAGACATAGTTGATATAAATTGAACATAAAGTACCCTCAAAAGAAACAATATTGCATTGAGTATCCTTTAAATACATCAAATTGAAAATATATATATATATATATATATATATATATATGATCCTTGTAATATCTTCAAAAAATATATATTTGATATTATCAATTACAAAATGTATGTATTCTATGTGACTAGATCCTTACAAATGTTATCATAACTAGATTGGTCACTCAAGTGGTGGACCTTAAAACTAGAAACTGGTTGAAACTCGACAAGATCTAGAAAAAAATTGGGAAAAAAATTAGATGGCCAAAAAAGACATTAATGTTCAAATTTTGATTAAAAAGAATATATTCAATGATATCCTTGTGAATTCAAACCATTATAAACATATGCAAAGTTTTCTCACGTATATAGAAATTAGGGGTGCATATAACTAAAATAACATCGAGTGTAATAATAACTGTGATAAGTTTCAATTTTTTTTATTTGTTGGTTGTTGTCATGTTTTGAGTGCAGACTTGTGAAATTCCAAATCACATGTTGCTTTACGTGAAGGGATATATATATATATATATATATATATTTTCCCTTTGGTTCCCTGGAGATCCGTGTTACATTTTCACAAAAGTTTAGATATCATTAAGATATCTAAAATTTCTAATTTTTAATTTGAATATTTACGTGATAAAGGAAAGATAAAGGTCCCAATTATAAAAATTCATCCAACCACAACATTGATATTTTTCTTTCATTCAACCTGTAACATATTGCATCTGTCTTAATTAATGCTCTTCTTCCATATGTTATCCACTTATGTGTAATATTCCAATATTTGCATACAGCAAATTGGAATATTAAATTTTGCTGATTTCACCTAGGAGATGAATAAATGGGTAAGGAGACCCATGAAAAATAAAAACATGAATAATTTCCTTCTTAATGTGGAAGGGGATCACCTTAGGAGCTGGATTTTACACTTTCAAGTGTGAATAGGGGAAAAATAGATGTGGACAAAGTCAAGTTTGACTAATTCAACATGAATTCTTGAGGAAGAAGAGATCATCCAAGTAAACTAGCTCAATGTGAACAAGGATCAGCCTAGACACACATATGAGAGCTGGATTGAAGACTCTTGAGTGTGAAAAGGAATGAAGTAGGTTGAGGAGTTCAACATTGACCAAATCCAATAGCGCAGTTTGGAGGAGTGGCTTGGATGAAGATGAAACATATTTTTGGAGGGAGATTGCTCATGTGGAGTTGGAAACCGTAATGGGTGGGACCCAAGGTGAGGAGGCTCACAAAGTGTAATATTCCAAAATTTTAGCCTTCAAGCCAAATGGAATATTAGAGTTGTTTCATCACTAGGTAGGTGGATAAATGGGTAGGGAGGCCCATTAACCTCTTTAGGAGGACCAATAACGCTCCTAATGTGAAAGGATTAAGAATAAGCAGCTAATTTGAGCACCCTTGGGTGTGAACAGAGATGGGATCATGTTGATTCAGTCAACTTTGACCAAGTCAACAAAGTTGTCTAGATACATTGAACCTCCTTTGGACAACGAAGTTTTGGTGGAGGACAACTTGCATGGGCTTGATGACACATATGGATGTGACCCAATGTGAAGAGGTTCACTTGCTATATATGGAGAGGATGGGAGCCTTTTTTATTCATGTATTTTATTTGATCATTTGATCTTGCCTGTTTAGACTTGGCTTCCTCTTGCTGTTTAGAAGGGTTGCAGTGTTGTTTAGCACTGGGTGTTCCCGAGCATAAATCCAACCTCTTCCCTTGAGAGGCCTCTTGGGAGAGCTTGTCTTGTATTGCTCCACATCCAGGATTAAGGAAAAGCATCATTCTTCAGTCCCAACATTATTTCTATAGCAGGATATTGCTGAGTTGTAGGGTGTTGCAGTGGAGGTCTCTTACACCACTTCCGGGTTTGTTTCTCAGTAGAGGGTTCCTTCCTTCTCTTGAGAAATCAGCTAGGAATATTTCTGAGAAAATTTCATATCTTGGCAATAGGACAAAGTGTTTCTCATCTCCTACAGCGCAGTCCCTTGCAGGAACTGTGTCATTTTGCATAGATTTTCTACAGCAGGGTTAAGACCCTTGTTTCCGAGCTAGTTTCCTAGGGAAAGGGCCAAACCTTCTCCCGGAAAGCTAGAGGAAGGGATTCTCATCCGTATTTTGTATTATTCAGCTGTATTTCTGTAATGTTGCAATAAGGCTACATTTTCTGAGATGAATATTCAGATATTCTCTTTTTGTACTTTTTACTTTCATGAAACCCTTGCCGGGTTGGCTTTATAATACAATAAGGAGGTCAGATCTTCATTTTCTTAGCATATTATTCCATATAACTCCATATCCATGCTATTTTATCATTATGCTATAGAAACCCTCATAAATAACATTGTACATGCTTCAACATTTTCTGCATAACTCAAGTCATGTGATTTGGTTATTTTTGAGATGATAGAAAGCTGGGAGGTTTGTTTAACATATCAAAAGGGATTTATTTTTTATTCCCTTTTGTATGTGATGACCTAACATCATATGCTAAGGGAACCAAGCATTATTTCACCTAGTAAAAACACAAATATTCAGGAATAACATTTTGAGGGTCTAATTTCTGCATTTTCCCCACTTGGGAATGTATAGACATTCTTATTTTGTTGTTGTTTCACTCATTTGATGGCTATTTGTTTTTGAACACATCATATGAGTCTATTTGCTATATCTCCAACTTTAGAATACCTTAAGGTATTATTATTGTTGTAGAAATTCCATATTTTGGGATATTACACAAAGCTTATAAGGGAGAGGATGTCAATCATTTGGGATTATCTTGGATGATTATTATTTTTTCTGTTTAGACTATTTGTATCCTCTTGCTGTTTAGCAGAGTTGTAGTGCTGGTTAGCACAAGGATTTCCTGTTTAGGGATCCTTCTCCTTTCTTGAGACATCTCTTGAAGTAGTGTACTGATTTGTCTCACATCCAGGCTTAAGGCCAAGCGTCCTCTTTCAGCTACAACATTATTTCTGTAGTATTATAATGTTGTGATGAAAGGTGTTGCAGTGAGTTTCCACGACACCACTTCCGGAGCTAGTTTTGCAGAGCAGGAAGCCTTTCTTTCTCTGGGGGATCAGTGAGGAAGAATTTGGGCTGATATTCAAATCTTGGAATGTGGCCAATATATTCTCCATCTCTTTCAGTGTATTTATTTTTAGGAACTACATTATTCTATTCAGTGTTGCAGTAGCAGGGTTTATACCCTTGCTTTTGAGCTTGTTCCTTGGAGGAAGGGCCAACCCATCTCCCGGAAATATTTGTACTTCATTCTTCTTCTATTTCATGTATTATTCAGCTATTTTATTATATAGCTGTAGTGTACTACATGTTCCAGATCCATATTCTACAGATCTGTCATTCTTACACTTGTACTTTCAGGAAACCCTTGCCGAGTCATTTATAAAATGTGTAAAGGAGGCTGATACTCCATTTTTCTTCATGATCTGATAAAAAACACTCCATATTTGTTGTTTCCATAATATTGCATCATAAAACCTCTAAAAAATACGTTGTGAAAGCTTCAACAAATTCTACATTAGCTAAGTCATGGGGTTTGGGCCTTTTTAAGCCATACTGGGACTAGGAGATCTGTTTAACATAGCTAGAGTGATTTTTTTTTATGAAATTTGATATGTGAGTCCCCTATAACATATTCTAAGGGATCCAACTGTCAATTTCCTCTGTTTTATGAAAATATCTGAAATTAACCTTTTTAGGGCTTAAATCGCTATTTTTCACCACCTTTTGTTGAATGGATGGATCATATCTATTTCTACTGAACATATAGCTAATGGTTGAGTATTTATTAACATATTTCATGTGTCATTAGATTTATGCTACTCCAGTATTATGTTTACATATTGCTGCAGCCCCTCATTGGGCATTAATCAAGCCATACTAGGTGTGGGAGGCCTGTTTGCCTCACCTAGTTTGATTGGTTTCTAATATCCTCTTGGAATTTGGTCTTATATTATCATATCTAAGGGATCTATTAGGAATCTGTAATTTATTAGCAAGATTGGCAGAGTCCAATTACAGAAACAACATCGTTTCAACCAACTTTGGGATTCTAGGATCTAGCCCTCCTGAATCCGGAGAGGGATCTCTCCAATAAGTGCAAAGATGGATTTGTCTTTGAATTTTGGGGTAATGGTATTAGGCTAGTTATGAAGACCAAGGTTTTTTTTTGTTTTTTGGATGGTTGAGCATGATTGCTGCTAGAGGAGAAAAGTCCCAAAGGTAAATAGGTTCAAAAGTGAGAAGTTGCAAGAAAAAAAGTAAGTTTTGATCAAGAAGAAAGATGATGGCAGGTTTTCAGTCCATTGGGCTATGGAGTCATAGGAGGATTTAATTGAAACAATCAGGTTCAAGAGTGATCTATGGGGCAAGTCATCTATGCCTAAGGATCTATTTAAGGTTTGATTTATGGAATGGAATGATACATCAAGAAGGGGAAATAAACAGATGTAGAACAAAGAGCAGCCCAGGATCTGGTAAGTACTTTGAAACTATCCAGCCTTTGATACACTTCCAATAGAAAAAATATAAAAACTAAGGGAAACTTGAAAGGAAACCTTTGGATTAGAGACTAGCGGGTCGGGCTCACCACAAATCCTCTCCTAGCTCTTCTTTACTTGGCTACTTCCTAGACAATCACAGAGATAACACAGAATGGCCTAAGATCTGGTAAGTACTTTGAAACTATCCAGCTTTTAACACATTCTAAGGGAAACAATCAAACAGTTATGCAAACAAGACTGGGACCAGGGCTCACCATATCTTCCTCAGTTCATCTTCACACGACATATACTGAAAGTAACATTCAAAAATAATATTCAGCTAAGACGACAGGACGAGGGAACACCAGCATTCCTATGTTTAAACTGAATTAAATCATTTCCAAATAACACAGTTGGAAGAAAACATTTAAATAAATATTTTTTAGCCAGAGAAGGTTACTGGTATGCAGTAGGTCCTAACACTGTTTAAACTGTTCTTTACAGAAGAATATGAAACATAATGAAAACAAAAACAAAATCACAAGTTACAATGAGAATAACATCACCGTCAACATAGACCAGGATCCCATAAATCAGCTTGTATTGATGCTTCAAACCAGTTACAATCTTCAAGTCCAGTGTGTTAATTCATCTCTCTTTCATAACCTAACTTATCTATTACAAGCAGAGCTCCAAGAGCCAGTGAATCACTATTTACAATTAGGGATCTTTAGCTCAATTACATTACAATGCTTCAGCAATTACATCAACAACCAACCCCTCACTCATCTTCTATTGAAGTATTTATAAAAAGATGAGGAGGTGAGATCTGATAAAAGATCTCAAATAAAATTAATACATAGTTAATGTTTTCTTGGCCCTTGGGGGGCTCAATGAAGAAACTGTATAGGTGTTTCACTATATTAATTGATTTACACTCATGATTTAAGCTCGGTGGGAGCTTTTTTTGACCTTTGAGGCTCTGTGTGATGCTAGGGTTACTCTGCAGATATTCTTTTATTAAATTCCTGGCAGAAGTAACTCTTCGGTTGCGTCGAGGCAAAATATCTGATTCTGCTCAATAAATTATGTTCCTGATTGCATACTTTGAGGTACAGGTGGCACTTTAGTCGCTGGGAGGAATCAATTTGCCTCCATTCGTGGCAGTGGAGGGTTTTTCTGATAAAACACTTTAGGTTTTCCTTTAAACTGTGTTTTAGATTCGGGATTAGGCTTTTGATAACAGTCTTAGCCGTAATCCCCATAAAATTGTCTTCAGTCATCGTTCTGTTGCACTTTGTCTTCTGCAACTGATACTCTTTCTCTGTGCTTCATTGATGTTTTTCAGGTTTAACAAGGGCATACGACACCAAAGGCTCATGAAAACTTGCTGAAAAACGTGTATCTATACCCTGTGGATGATTTCTCTAATGTATTCGAAGGTCGGAGGATCGTCATCCTCGACCTACGGAATTTCTTCATTTAAGCGGAAAAACATTAAACCCTGCAAAAACAAAAAAATGTTACAAAATCCTGCGTTTATAGGTCAATATGCATCGGAGGATGTGCAAAGGAAGTAGGGCCGTTAGATGGCATCATCCAACAGTCGGGATTTAATCTCAGAATGGTCGAAAAAGCATGGGGGAAGGAGGATTAGATCAGAGCCATCGATTTGCGCTGAGATTGACGGTCGGGGATGATTGCGGGGGGTCCGGGTGTATGGAGGAAAAATCTTGGGGGTATGCCCCCGCAGTGAAACTGCGCCGTTGATCTGGATTAATTTGGACGGTCAAGATGGAATCAGGGGATGTTGAAAGTCAAACGGAGGGATTCTGGGTGATGAATTTTGGACCATCGATCTGCAGATCAGATCGATGGCGGAGATGTGATTGCCGCTGTATGATGGCCTGGTTATCGCGCGAGTGCTTTGGTTATCCATCGGACACCTTCGAAGAGTGATAGCATTGGATGAGTGGGCCCAGATCAGATGGCGGAGATCAATTTCGCTGGGCATCATGGTCCGAACTATAACATGCGATGGACGACTGTTTCATGGTGGTTTTCAAATCGTACCAGGGACATGCGGCGGCAAGCATATGGAATCGCTGCCGATTGGAAAAAAACCATCGTCTGCCCAAAGGCAGTGCGAAAGATAGCACGCGGTTTTGCGCAACCGGCCTTTGGGCGGTGGGGAACACAGAAAGACGCGCTCCACACCATCCGATCTGCGGGGCAGATCAACGGTCGAGATCGCTCCATAATTCATACGGGCAGAAAACTTTGGAAAAATATTTTAAACCCAAAAACACAAAATAACAAAGGTTTTCAATGTTTTGGGTGGAGAAATATTATTGGGAAAGATAAGCGCCTGCGAGGTTTAGCAGTTGGTTCTGGCACTCAGGTGCATCGACGAAAAAGGGTTAAAGGCTTAGCCTAAGGGGGCTTAAGCCCAGAACATAGAAAATATGCGTTTTCTATGGTTTTTTAATGTTTTCTCAAAGGAAAAGACGGTTACGGTAAGGTTAAAAAGTGGGTTTTTAACCTTATAAAATGAATTTTGATGAGGGGAAATAGCAGAAATGTAAAAATGAGGGATTTTCATGGGGAATGGAGGGATAGAAGAGGAGGTTAGTTTTGAGTAGAGGGAAGGGGAAAAAAGGGGTCTGCAGTAGTATTTGAATTTGGATTTTCGTAGGATTCCAGAGGTTTTAGGATGTAAACAACAGAATGGGATCTGGACAGGGGCATGAGGCCTTCAAGAGTCTTCAAGAGCCAACAGTTTTTGATAGGGAAAAATTGTTTCCTTGAAGGCTCAAAACATATTTAGCTGCCTTTGGTATAATCAAATTTTACAGGTGGCTAATAGGATCCAAGAGCTTATCTTGGTTGTTGAAGCACACATTCCTAAAAAATTCATTTTTCAGGCATGTCTTGCTAAGTAGTCCCTTTTTGGGGATATTACAGTGGTATCAAAGCATGATATTTGGCTCATCCTGTGAGTTCCAGCTATCAGAGAAATAGAAGAAGCAGGGATCAAAATGATGGATAGGATGAGATTACTCTCATTAATTTTCAGATCAAAGAAGAGCCTCTCCAAGGAGGTTAAACAGATGGAAGAAGAAAGATACAATGAAACTCGAAGAGGGTTTCAAGAAGAAGGAAGTTGTAGTGAGACCTACAGAAGGTTTGAAGAAGAAGAAGACGGACCATGCGCTTCCTATTCTCATGAAGAAGGAGAAAAGAAGCATGAAGGACACTTGGATCATCAGATTCTAAGTGATTACCTTGTTGAGTACAAATCTCAACCTAGAGCCTTCAAGGAGGCTCTAACTTTTCCACAATTCATCCAGATGAATGAAGAGAAGGGACCATGCAGTAAAGGAGAAATCAAGGGAAATATATTTTTGTTGTTTACATTTGATGGGTTATCTACAGCAAGAGCTTGGGTGAGGAAGCTGGAAGCATTTTTCCTACTACATCCTGTAGTGGAGAAAGAGGATGTTGAGACCTCAGCGCTGCACCTAGAAGGTGAAGCCCACTTTTGGTGGTTCAACCATTTGAGCCATGCAAGAGTGTCTACTATTGCTAAGTTTTCTCAAAAGATGATTAAGAAGTTTGACAATAGAAGAAAAGAAAAGGAGGAGCCCTCACCACCACTTGAGGAGTCTTGTACTAATGTTGTCACACTCATGGAGGAGCAACCACCTACATCAGCAGTTGGGGTAGCCAACACATTGGAGGAAGGAACTCTTGCAGCCCTACAAGAGATTTCCAAATCTCATCAAGGTATGAAAAAATTTCCACTATCTATTATTGTAGCAAATCCTTTTGAAAGTTGTGGAAATTTTCTTTTACATGACCAATGGTCAAATCACATTGCTAATCTAGAGCATCAGGATTGCACTGCACTATGAAAATTTGAATGGTTCAAGAAAGAGGTGAACCATCATCCTCATGCACCTTTGTTGAGTTGCATACAACCCTTGAGGTTGGGGTGTAAACTTTTGGAGGATGAAATAAACCATGATCAAGATACTCCTACAAAAAACATATGTTCATCTTTGAGTTGGAGCATGAAGTGACCACTACACCTATAGAGAGACTATTAGCACTGCCAAACAACAGTAGTAAGGAGGATTTTCGTTCTTCACATTTCGATCTTGATAGATTCAATATGGTCATGGGCATGAGGTCTTTTCGAAGGGATATCGAAGGAGGTGCATTTCAACATCCCATGAAATGCAAAGTGAAGAAACTGGTTTGGGAGGATGGTAGCTCTTATTGGAGGGGTGCCAAGATGGATAGTGATGGGAGAGATCCAGAAGGAGCTGAGTGGATAGGGATGGAGGGCAAGAGGCTAGTGAACCACTTGCAAATCAATGACACAGGGAAGCAAGAGGCAATGCTTCGTTGGCTCCTCTTGAGGGAATTTTTCCATCATGAGACATATCCTTTTCCAAGGGGTATGTGGAGGGGAGAAACTTGGCAGGATAATTGCATATTTGGGCAGCAAGGAGTGTGTATACATTGTGTTGATATGACATCCATATCAATCATTATGTTGTCATCACATGATTTTTATAATGAGAGTATGGGGAGGCAGCAGAATATTTTGTTGCTATGGTTACACATGGTAGAGTATGGGCAGAAATTTTCCCATACTTATCATGGTATTTCCAGAGAAAGGGGAGGCACATCCAAAGTGCAAAGAGGCTACCCTTCAGCATTGAAGGAAGAGGGGAAGGTCCTCTCACATAGTAGCATGATGGTGGATGGCTTTGGCATGTGGAATGTCAAAAGGAGAATTCATGGAGTGACAAGAGCCTTGTTACTAAGGCCTATAGTGCTGTCACTTGAGAGCATATTTCTGTTGATGGAGTGTTCCAAAGGGAGTATGCACCCTCTCTTCTTAAATATTTTTATGAGAAGATTCTCATGGGAGGACTTACTCATGGACCTCACCTTCAGCTCACACATGATGCATGGTAAGAAATACATTTATGTGCTTGTTGATTACTCTATTGAGTATTTGTGTATTCTCACCATATGTAAACAGTGCATTGCTCCACAAGCGAGCAAGATTATTTATGGGTTTCATGGTCACTTTAGAGCCAAATTTTGTAATGATGATAAACCATCTCTACATGACTATGGGCAAGTGTTTTGTTGTTTTGATTGTATACAGCTAATATATATTGTTGCTTACTACTTCATAGATAACATGCATAGCTGAAAATTCTTTGGAGGAAAACTTGTCACTTGATGTTCTAAATCAGTAGTTGAAATCATTGCGTTGTATCCACCATAGAGACCATATGTATCATCCAAAATAGCACATAACCTTCAAAAATTTTCTGATTTGGATGCCATATGGCAATGATGCGCCATTGATTTTGAATGGAATGTCTTGGGCCAACATGATGCATGACTTTGGAGGAAGGATCTTTGAGGATCCAACCTTTGTCTTGCCATTTGAGGGCAACCTTATTGCAGCCCAATATCAGCATGTCCTCTACACTTGTCATGGGTGGAGAGGAAGACAGCGTGGGGTATGCCACTTTGCCGATCATGTTCAGCCATTCAATCCACCTTCTTTTCAGGAGCTTAAGGTGGAGTAGATCTTTCATGAGTGGCCATGTGGGAGGGTGACTCATTTTATATGGATGATAGCTTGGGGGTGGAGGTTTCATATGGGGATTATAGTTTCCCATACATTTTAGACTCCATGCCTTGAGAGGACCTCTAGACAGAACATAGTTGTCTCCTTGAGTACCTCACTTTTCATGATGAAGGCCATTTGGGATGTTTTACCAAATGCTAGCTTGTATGCTTGGGAGAGGCACTATGGAGTTTCATTGATGATTCAGCATCATATTCATTGGAGAGTTTCATCACATGAGTAAGCTACATGAAGAGGGAAGGAAACTTTCCAGTTCTATTCTTACAGTTGCTTGAGGACAAGCAACATGTGGGAGGGGAGGACTGTAATATTCCAAAATTTTCATACAGCAAATTCGAATATTAAATTTTGTTGATTTCACCTAGGAGATGAATAAATGGGTAAGGAGACCCATGAAAAATAAAAACATGAATAATTTCCATCTTAATGTGGAAGGGGATCACCTTAGGAGATGGATTTTACACTTTCAGGTGTGAACAAGGGAAAAATAGATGTGGAAAAAGTCAAGTTTGACTAAGTCAATATGCATTCTTGAGGAGGAAGAGATCATCCAAGTAAAATAGCTCAATGTGAACAAGGATCAGCCTAGACACACATATGAGAGCTGGATTGAAGACAATTCAGCGTGAAAAGGAATGATATAGTTTGAGGAGGTCAACATTGACCAAATCCAACAACGCAGTTTGGAGGAGTGGCTTGGATCAAGATGCAACGTAATTTTGGAGGGAGATTGCTCATGTGGAGTTGGAAACCCTAATGGGTGGGACCCAAGGTGAGGAGGCTCAAAAAGCTTATAAGGAAGAGGGTTTCAATCATTTTGGGTTAGCTTGGAAGATTATTATTTTTTCTGTTTAGACTATTTGCATCCTCTTGCTGTTTAGCAGAGCTGCAGTGCTGTTTAGCACAAGGATTTCCTGTTTAGGGATCCTTCTCCATTCTTGAGACATCTCTTGAAGGAGTGTACTGATTTTTCTCACATCCAGTCTTGAGGCCAAGCATCCTCCTTTAGCTACAACGTTATTTCTGTAGTAGTATAATGTTGTGTTGCAGGGTGTTGCAGTGAGTTTTCACAATACCACTTCTGGAGCTAGTTTTATAGAGGAGGAAGCCTTTATTTCTCTGGGGGATTAGTGAGGAAGAATTTGGGCTGATATTCAGATCTTGGCATGTGACCAATATATTCTCCGTCTCTTCCAGTGTAGTCATTTGCAGGAACTTCTTTATTCTATTCAGTGTTACAATAGAAAGGTTTATACCCTTGCTTTTGAGCTTGTCCCTTGGAGGAAGGGCCAACCCTTCTCCCGAAAATATTTATACATAATTATTATTCTATATCATGTATTATTCAGATATTTTCTTATATATCTGTAATGTACTACATTTTACAGATCTATATTCTACAAAACTGTCATTCTTACACTTGTACTTTCAGGAAACCCTTGTCGGGTCATTTATAGAATGTGTAAAGGAGGTTGATACTCCATTTTTCTTCATGATATGATGAAATACACTCCATATTTGTTGTTTCCATAATATTTCATTATAAAAACTCTGAGAATTATGTTTTGAAGGATTCAAAAAATTCTTCATTAGCTAAGTCATGGGGTTTGGGCCTTTTTAAGCTATACCGGGATTGGGAGATCTGTTTAACATAGCTAGAGTATTTTTTTTTTATGAAATTTGATATGTGAGTCCCCTATAACATATTATAATGGATCCAACCATCAATTTCCTCTATTTTTATGTAGATCTCTTAAATTAACCTTTTTAGGGCTTAAATAGTTGTTTTTCCCCACCTTTTGTTCAAGGAATGGATCATATCTCTTGTTGCTGAACATATAGCTGATGGTTGAGTCTTTATTAACATATTTTATGTGTCATTAGTTTGCTGCTACTCCAGTATTGTGTTTACATATTGCTGCAACCCCTCATTGGGCATTAATCAAACCATACTAGGCGTGGGAGGCCTGTTTGCCTCACCTAGTTTGATTGGTTTCTGATATCCTCTTGGAATTTGGTCTTAGATTATCATATCTAAGGGATCCAAGGGATAATCTTGGTTGCTGAAGCACACATTCCTGAAAAATGTGTTTTCAGACATGTCTTGCTAAGTAGTCCCTTTTTGGGGATATTACATTATGACATTTCCTTTGCAATATTTGGTGCATTTAAGAGTTATAGTTAATTTTTAGGCTATAAATGTCTTTAGAATTTCAATTCTAATTGGGTATTTAACTGAACATATTGAGTCTCTTATATGTAAATGTTTTTCTCTCCACCCACTTTTCATAACTTCCATAACCATTAGGTACGGACCTGCAACTTCGATGATGTTTTCCTTGTCTAGTAAAATATTTTTGGGACTTTAATTTATTCAAAGTTTTAGAATTCACAATCTATAAAGTTTCAAGTTATCATTTTCAAAATTCTAATTCTTTAAAGGGTACTAGCTCAATGGAAGAGCACCTTCTTTACAAGCAGGAGGTAGGTGGCTCGATTCCATCATGCCCTGATATTCATATGGAATGGCGGCGATCAGTTTTTGGTGACAAAGATTCTTTTGACCATCACCAATGAGCTTATGGTGACATTTTTTGACCCTCACCAAAATATGAAATGGTGATGGTCAACGAACGACACCATATATATGCATCAATAGTGATGACTATGAAAGGTCCATCACCATAAATCGCTGTTGTTGATATAAATGGTGAGGGTCATTGTTTTTCATTATAGTCATTATTTGTGACGGGTCTTGAAGTCACCAATGAGCTTATCATGACATTTTTTTACCCTCACCAAATATTAAATGGTGACGGTCAATGAACATTTCCATATATATGCTCCAATAGTGACGGCCATAAAAGGTCCATCACAATAAATCGTTGTTGTTCATATGAAATGGTGACGGTAAATATCTGTCATTATAATCAATATTCGTGACGGACCTTGCATGTCACCACAACACATACTTTCGGTGACATCACCTTTGGCGACTTTCAGTTTTTTGGTGACCGAGGCTATTGTCCATCACCATTACTCATATGAAATGGTGATAGTCATTATCCGCTATTATACATCATTATTGGTGACAAACCTTGAATTTCACCACAACACCTATACTTTTGGTGACACCCCCTTTGGTGACGCTTAGTTTTTGGTGACGAAGGCTCTTTTGACCATCACCAATGAGCTTATGGTGACATTTTTCGCCCCTCGCCAATGTCATTTTTTATTGTAGTGTTATTTAAAATACAATAAACCAATGATTTGCTAGTTGCATCGTCAATAAAAGTAACATAATAGAAGGAACTACATAGAGATGATACCTGAGCAGGTCCTCATACATCTGCATGCACAAGCTCTAATTTTTCACTCTTATTTTCCTTCCTAACTCTGAGAATCTAACTCTCTTCTATTTTCCATAAACAAAATTCTCACATAAATCCAAATCAACATGCTTCACACCTAGAAAAAAATTTCTTAAGCGAAGAATCTGCATCCACTTCTCACTCATGTGTCCAAGCCTATGATGTCATAATGTTGTATCTTCTCCTATGGAAGTTAAAACATTAGCATAGTTATAAATACCATTGCATAATACAATTTACCAAAATTTTCTCCTTTTCCAATTACCCGTTAGACTCCTGTATTTCTCAGTATCACAAGGTGACTGATTATTTCTCAGATCTCTCCTTTTTAAAAACAATATTCCATGGTTGCGATTTATTTTTAGAGAAAGAAGGGAAATCCTGACCATCAAGAGCTTCAAAGGAAACAATCTGCATTTTTAGTTTAGTTTAAAGAAGAAAATGTTGCTGATAAGGTGTTATGGTGAGAAAACTTCATTTATGCCCTCATTTCTTATATTTTACCCTCTCTTACCCTTCATTTTCCCCCAAAATATGAATTCCAACACCTCAAATCCCATTAAAATTATTCAAATCCAATATCTACGCTTTTGGGACTTTATCGTAGCTCTGCCCCGCACAACCAGCCTTTGATACATATCTTATATTTCATATATGATATCATATATGCCACTTTCTGCACTTAATTTTTTTTGACTCTTACCTTCTCATCGCAAAACAGAAGTCGCAAGTTTTAGTGTTTACCTTCGCCGCTCATAACAAAAGCCTTCAATTTGAGATGTGTGATAAATGCTAATCCTTGCGATGTACGATAAGTTAAACTTTGTGATGTGCGGTATTAATGGGCCCCATCTCCTCCATGCCACGTCACCTTTTCTTCGATCGCACATCATAGGTTTTAACATTATTTTTCACTGCTCATAACAAAAAGCTTAAATCTTTGTGATTTTCGGTATTCACAGGCCCCATATCCTTCCTCCCACATCACCCCTATCCTGTCATCGCCCATCACACATTGTAAGTTTTAAATTTTACCTCCTTAGATTATAAAATAAACCTTAAACTTTGTGATGTGTAGTATTGAATGGGCCCCATCTCTGTCATTACCACGTCACCTTCACCCTTTGCACGATTTAGGTTTTAAAGTTTACCTACCACTGCTCTTAAAAAACATAACGATCTGCAGGCAGACCCACCTCATTACCACGTCACCTCCACTACACCTATTATGTCCCTGTAATTTGTTATATTGGCAAGACCAAATTGAACAAGAGTAACATCAAACCAATATTTGGAGCCCTAGGACCTAGCCTTCCTGGACTCAGAGAGGGCTCTCTCTATGTTTGTTTATAAGATGTAACTTGATTGATTTTAGGGTTTTGATTTTAGGCTAGTTATAATGATAGAGTTTGTTTTTTTTTTTTTTGGCTGGGTAGGTTGTCAAGAAGAACAAATAGAGTAGGAGAAACTCAAACCATTGGGCAATGGAGTCTGCAAAATGCCTTGAAAAGTACAACAATAGGTCAAGGGTGTTTCATAGGGCAAGTTAAAAAATCCAAATGGATCTAAATAGGTCTAGCTAGTGTGAAATGAACATGAAGTTGTGAATGACGTAGGTTTGAAGGGAAATTAAGGATCCTTCAACATACTAGAAGAAGAAAAGCTTTCAGGATGATAGCATAGTAAAATTGAAGAGCAGTTAAGAATTCTTCAACTAGACTTCACTAGACAAACCTCAAAACAATAATCAAGTAATACTAGAGAGAAATTAAGAATTCTCTAAATATTATTTTTAGACAAAGAGAAATTTTAAGATAACATTTTAGTGAAACTAAAGAGAATTTAAGGATTCTTTAATTAAACTTCAAAGAAGAAAACAAAGAGATAAAAGGATGCAGAGAGAAGTAGGGTGCCAAGATAACATATCCAACTCTAAAATTTCTATCCTATTATCAGAGAAACCATGAACATAATGTAAAAAGAGGGAAACATTGACAAGAGTGGAATAACATCACCATATAACAAAGCTCATGAATCCTAGGAATGTGTTGGTTCCATTGATATTTAGTCCAAGAAATTTATAAGGCTCCAAATCCAAACTTCATAAAACTCAGAGTCTATGCTCAACTCAACAATCAACCAAAAAAAATAATGAGGCCCTTATGCAATATTTAACTTGAAAAGGACAGAAGAAACCCTATCTAGGGTTCCAAAATGTCATTAACTACATCATAAATTGCATTTTTGTCCTATGCGACCATGCAAGGCCCAAGGCACAAACATCCTAATTTAATAAATGAAAAAATAAATTCTAACATAACTCCTCATCTAAATTTCGATACATTTTCCTATTAAGCCTTAAAAATATATTTTTCATTTACTCCCAGTGTCTTTTGTTGACTTTCTGGCAAAGGCATAGCGCCAAGCCAAGAGCGCAGCACCAAATCTGGAAACATTGGTCTTTTGCAACTGAGATTTGGAGGCCTTCCTAGTGTCCAAATGAGCTCCATGATAGCTCATTGGAAAGCCTGTCCTATCTAGCTTTCAAAAATGCCTTTATTTTCTTGATTGGTTTCCATTTTCATAGTTAAAAACCAATTTTTCTAAGACTTCTCAGGGTGCAGTGCCATTGCTGAAAATAGGGTAGAAAGGTGATGTTTTGCATGTTTTGGGCACTTTTGGAGGACCTTTTTTGCTCCAAATTACTTGAAACTCTGTGTGGGTGATTTACTTGGCCTGATGAACACAAAAATTCAAATTTTTCCTCCATTGGGTGCCCCAAAAAAGAGCGCAGCGCCAGTGGCGCTACGTGCTTGGCCCTTCAAAATAGTCAAAAACTCAAAATCTTCAAAAATGTCCCAAAGTTTGGATTTGTCTTGCTGATCATGTTTGGGATGCTTGTAGGGATGCATCAGAAAGAATTCCAATTTTTTCTTTGTCTTTTGCCTCATTTAGGGCTTGAATATTTGCAAGGGCTCTTTTTAGCTTGCCCCTTGCAATCTTGTTTCTTAAGGCATAATGCCTTGCCATATTCTTTTACATGTCAAGGTCTCTCTTGGTCTTCTCCAGCTGATCCTCTAGGTGCACATTTTCCCTCTCTAACCAAGATTCCCTCTCATAGTCTATTTCCATGGAAAGCAGCTCACTTGGAGTGAGCTGCTCTGCCACTGTTGTCTCTTTATCTCTTTCCTTCGCTAAGGCCTTCTTCAAACCAATTGTCCTTGGCCTCCTCCTAGGAAGTTGTTCTTCCTCTTCTTCAATGTCCTCATGAGAGTCCATGACCTCATCTAGCTTTTCCTTGGCTTTCCTAGCCTCTTTCCGAGCTCTGATAGCTCTGACCTCATAGATGGATTTCTCTGCCTCCAACTATTGGTTTTCCACCTCAAAGAAGTTGATTACATTCTTAGCCCTTTCAAGATTGGCTTGTAGATCCCTTATCTAGGAATATTTTCTCTTGAGCATCATGTTTGTGATTCTTTTCTCATTTTCATAATCACTGTTAAGGTGAATGAGTTGAAACTCTTGTACAGTCTCATGTTTGTTTTCCTTTTCTTTATCAATGACCCTTTCCTTACCCTTGTCAAGCTGCTTGGTTGATGTAGAAGGAATGGCCACTTGCCTCTTAAGGGTAGAAAACACATGCCTATTTCCCCTCTGGTAGGTCAAAGGAAAAGGTTCAAGTTACTTAGTTAAGTTCCATTTGTATCATTTCCATCATCACTGTCATCTGCTTCATTGTTTGATGCACTACCATCCGCCTCACTGCCATTCTCCTCATCACTCTTTTCCTCATTGCTTTCTGCCTCATTGCCTTCTTCCTCACAATTTTCTACCTCATTTCCTTCTTCATTATTTGATGCACTAGAACCATGAGATGATGGTGAGGGATTGTGAGAAGGTGATGAAGGAGGGTCATTATGAGGTGAGGGAATGTGAGTGAGTGGAGATGGATGATCAGTAGGAGGTGATGGAGGAGTATGTGAAACATCCTCACTCTTGTAAAGTGCATAAGCAGCCTGATGTGGTAATATTAATGCCAGGAGAACCTTCCATCACATGTAAAATACTTCATAATGATACTCATCATAGGTGCATATCTATCAAGAAAATGTGAGAAAGGAAAGATGGATTTGTTCTGGTCTTTGTATCTAGGCTTTAGGTAGGGTTCAAAGTAGCTCATGTCTAGGTTCTCCTGCTTGAACCATTTCTCACCCACACTTGGTATCCCAGTGGCATTGACAATAACATCTGTAGATAGCTCAAAAGTGACCCCTGCAAGGTTAACTTATTTGTCATTCAAGTTAATGATAAATAGTCTAGTTAGCTCAAGGTGGCTTTGCACCTACTACACCTTTTCACAAAATTCAAATTAGCACATGTATTTGAAACAAGAAATAGTTAGGGGAGATGCCATTAGCTCTCTTGTGTTTGGGGGTTCAAATATGTTGATATTTCAACCTTTGTGCTCATGCCTCCTTGGAATTTGGGCCTCTCCTCCAGTACCACTATCTTCTGACATTGTAAACTCTGCCTTGAGAAACCCTAGGACTGTAAATGGAAATAAGATGAAGGGATGGTGATGAAAAATGTAGCTTTGCTAGTGAGTGAGATGAGTGAGTGAGGGTATAAATGTATGAGAATGAGTGAGAGGCTAACAACTCAATGATAACCCTCTGCTAACATGTTAAACTCTGTTTTGAACATTTTTGGGCTGATGTCAATTTGAGATAAAGCAGAGAAATGGAATGCCAACCTTTGCAAGTGGAGGGATTGATTGAATGAATGGAATGGGTGTAGGGACAACTTAGGTGATGTCAAGCTTAAGCCTTAGGGTTGCCTCTTAGGGTTTCAATTTATTTCAATTAAATCATAAAAAATGCTTGAATATGAGTTGAGGACCTATACATACCCCTACTAGTGCTTGAAGAACCCTTGGAAATGACCTGAAGCAATATTTCGGTGATTTGAGTGTTGATAAGGTTTAGGAACCCCCCCTATCCAAGCGCGCAGTGCCAGGCTGAGGGCACAACGCTCAGTCCCAAGTGCACAATGCTCAATCCCAAGTGCGCAGCATCAAAGGTTTTCTTCACTGGTCCTATTAGTTAAGGGTGCAATGCCTTCCCCAGTGCACAACACCTTTGTAATTTGTTTGGAGGATTTTTTCCAAGGGTGTAGTGCCAAACAGTTTTGCCCAATTTTGACTTGAAAATTCCCAAATTCTTCACTTCTGAATGCTCTAATAATTTTTCAAGGAAACAATGGTTTGTTTGAAGTGTAGAATGGGATTTTATATACTTAGGAATTTTAATTTAATCTTTGAAACCAACTTCCTAATGTTTACAAGTATTTTTTCCCTTTTTCACTTATATTCCTTTATACTTTTGCCTGTAGGTTACTGAAATCACTGAATTAGCTGTTCTTTTGGTCTTTGAGACTTGAAATTTCTATTTTCATAATTTTGTGATGATTATACATACCAGCATCCTCAAACCTTCTGTGGTTTCCATCATGAAGTTTAACTCAACTTTTCACCTTTTCTCACTAACCCTTTTACACTGTTTGCACGCAGGTTTGCTAAAATGATGAATTTGACTTCTCCTTTTCTCATTTTGGCATGAAAAGCTAATTAAACACCATGGGGATGATTTCACATAGCAGCACCTTCAAAACCCTCTTCTACTTGTAACATGGAGTTCAACTCATCCTTTGATCATTGAGGCATGACAAACTCATTTTGACAAGTTTGTGATCTAATCAAATAGTGGCATCTTCAAAATCCTTTCCTTTCACCATGGAGTTCCACTCATCATTTCACCTTCTATGGATATTTTCCCAAAACCACAGGTATCTGGAGTGATTTAAGGCAATCATCGGTGTTTTCTTCTAAGTTCTCTGTATCCCTTTCAAGTTCATTCATTTATGTCATGTTCTCCTCACCTTTTTCCCTATCTCATAAATCTTTTTGATAGACTTTCTTCATGTTTGGTTTGATGTGCTTCCTCCATGATCATTTCTACAATTGATCACTGTTTGGAACTCTAATTGTACCATCAAGCTCAAAAACCATAATTATCTACAAGAACAAGTGTTTCCTCTCTTCCTTGCTGCAATTTGTCTTCATTCAGGAGTAGACAATCTACCTCACTAACACCTTCTGCTGACAAATCCTTCAACACTCTTGCAGAAGTGCTAAACTCTTTGCATTTACCTCTTGTATACTTTGAACTGATAAGGTAGTCTTCTTTGGAAATGTTTATGTCTTCCTTGAATAACCATGTCTGGACATCCTATTACATCTGATCCAAATTATAGAAAAGTAAAATCAGTGTTTGAGACACCAATGATGACCTTAAAACATGTGAAACTCTAATTGACCTAGTGGGAGGGTTCTTTGACCTTATCTTGACTAAAACTTGGTTTGGAGGCTTCAAGTGAAAAATAAAGTATTGTCAAAAGTGTTGTATTGAAGATCCAAAATCCAATGTACTTGATTTATCTAAAGAGCCTAAAGAGATAGTTTTCAGACCATCAATGCTTGAGGAACTTGGGGAACATGGGGATCAGTAGGCTATAGTAATCCCTAGAGGGAAAGTGGAGTTTATGGACAGGGGAAAAATATGCCAATGTGATTATATGCAAGAAAGGAGGGTGAAAATGGAAGGTATAGCCCATAAGGAGTTTGTAGGAGTGACAGGGTAACCATGAAATGGAAAACTGATAGAATAGTGAAAAAGTTTCTATTAAGGTAATAAAGGTGGTGAGATTTTTGAAAATCACAATATTCTAGGAAGGTTTCTTTGAGAAATATAGAACCAATCTATAGTCATCTAAAAATAGTGAAAAATATTGATGACTAAAAATGGTTCCACTTGGGGAGGGCAGCTCTAGTTCAGAAGGTGTCCAGAACCTCAGAGTTCAAATCTCTAAGTTTTGAAGATCAGTACCTTACTTGTACTTGGCAGACCTTTCTCCCTTCACTTGTTGTTTTACACCTGTTCTTTGAAGCTATGATATCAAAATCTGAAAAAACATGATTTCTTCAATATCAGTTCTACCTACCCTTCATACTTTGTCTAACATTTGTTTTCTTCACTTGGTGCACTTGAATTGGAAAACCCTTGATATCATTTTCTTTTGAAAACGAAAAAAACTATCTACTTGTATGCTTATGTCATCCAAAGGCTCAGATTAGACTAATGAGCCTTTTATTCTCTACCTACTCTACTTATCTATCAAGGTTAAGCTGTTTGATAGATTTTCATTCTCTAACCTACTAACATGAAATTTAAAACATGATCAAACCAAGGTTAAGCAATCTGATTTGTCATGGGTTATGGAATTTTGGACAAGCTACACACAAAATTTATTTTTTTACAAGTGAAACAATAAATTCGAGGGTTGTGATTTGGAATTGGTTGTGCATCCCTCTCTTTCTCTTTTGGTTCAAATTTGAGCATTGAAACCAAATATCTTTTCCTAACCTAGTCTACTTGATAAGCCAAGTTTAGATGGTTTGGAAAATCTTGTTTCTCTAAATTATCAATATAAATTTAAAACATGTTCAATCATGGTTAGGCTATATGATAGAACAAGACTTTTCTTTCTCAAAGTAGTGGCATTTAGACTTGCATACTTTCAGACATATTCTTTTTTGGTATGGGGTTGTACCTTTTCTTTAAATCTGCCCTCTTTTTCTTCTTTTCTTTGTTTTTGTGTTTTTATTTTTCTGATCCTTTCATCAAGCAATGTTATGTAAAATTAACGAAGCTTCAAACTAGGAACTTTTAACAAAATTAATGCTTGAGCATCTTGCCATTGACAAGACCTCCAAATAACTCTATTCCATCTAGCTCTTGTAGAAAGAATGCATTGTTACCTCTCATTGAATGGATGATGTATGGACCCTTCCATAGATTTTCAAAATTTTCATGCTTGATTTTTTCCTTGTAATATCCAAAAATAGGGAAATAAGAAGTATTGGGAATATCTTAAAATATTCCAAAAACAGACTGCTCAACAATGCATTCACAGAAAAAAAAACATTTCCAGAAATATAAGCCATGAAAATGTAAACCATCACTTGGATCCACTATATATATCCATCCAGCATCTAAATCCAAGTGGAGATCAGAAACAAAAGAAACTAGGTGAGGTAAACAGACCTCCCACACCTAGTGTAGCTAAAAATCGCTAAAACCCCAATACCCTGCTACACAGAAATATTGCATGAAAGAGACTGCACAGTATTATGAGGGTTTCAACTCAAAAATTAGGATAAAACGTAGATATACTCATATACTAATCAATAATTCTTAAGAATTTAGATCTAGTCTCCTTATTACAATTACAAGAAAACTTGGAAAGGGTTTCTTGTCATACACTCTAAATATAAATGTGATCTTCAGAAAATTACTGAATAATCATTGAAACACTAAATAATAAGAGTTTACAAGGCTGAAAGATATATTATCTTATGTATATCCCTCAAAGGCTTCCTCCCATGAAAGGATGAACCTCTCAATCACAAGGAAACACTGCAAAGAAGCCCCTAGACAATCCATTGAAGCTGCCTCCAAAAATAATGCATTCCCTAGCTCGAACATCACTAGGAATGTGGGGAAATTTGTGGTCTGCTACCATAGATTTGAAATGAGCTCAAGACCTCTCCAAACAGATCTCCCAATGGAAGGAAACCTCCCTCCTATGAGAACCTAGCTCAGAAAAGTGGGATTCCAATCCCTTCCACTGCTGCACCCTGCAACACAGCACAATAACCTGCAGAAATTGCGCTGATGAAGTAAGTTGAAGCTTGGCCTAAAAAATTGATGTGGAAATGCATGAAATAACTCTCCCAAGAGGCTCCTCAAGGAAATAGGTGGGATTCTTTCTCGAGAACACCCGGTGCGAAACAGCACAACAACCCTGCTAAACAACAAGAGGAAGCAAAAGTCTGAGCAGACCAAAATAATAATCTAAAACATAAGGAAAAATGGCTGCCATCCTCTTCCTTAAATAAGATCTGGTTTTTCTTTCCCTTGGCCCCACCCAATTAGTTCATTTCCATCAAGAGATTCATCTCCCTCAAAAATTGTGTTATTCCTTCCTTGATCCCTGCTTCTCCACATCTGCGTTGTTGACTTAGTCAAAGTAGATTGAATCAACCTGATATTATCCTTGTTCACACATGGAGGTGTTTTATTAAGTTGCAAGGAGGGTCTCCTTTCACACTTGAAGTGTTTTTATTCCTTCTTAGTATATTATGGGCTTTTCCACCCAATTATTCACTGGCTAAAGATACTGCTAACTCTAATGTTCCATTTAGCTTGAAGCTAAAAATTTGGGAACATTACAGTCCTCCCCTCAAAAAAATTTTCTTGTACTCAAGAAAATTTATAGGGAGAGAAAAATTTCTTCCCTCCTCCTCTTGTGGCCTCTCATCAAGGGCCTCCATCACTGCATCAAAATAATCTGTAATAAAACGGCCATCCAATGTTTCCTCCCAAGTATGCAAAGCCAAATGGTTCACATCAATCGAAGGTGGAAGGTGTGAGTGGAAACCGACTTTTTTTCCCATGGCCTCCTCAAATTAGGAGTGATGAAAAACATGGGGAATATTATTCCCAATGAGTGACTCCCTCACCCATGCTATCATCCAAATGAAATGAGGCATCCTAGGTAGCTCATCAAAAGAATCATCAACCCCGATTTTATACAATGTCTTGGGGCTGAATGGAGAGATTGGATTCTTCCATCCAAATGGTTTCTATCTCCATTTATGGTAAACATGGGGTATTTTCTGTACTTGGGCTGAAATAAAATAGCCTCCAAGAATGGCCCAAGTTCCCCCATCAAAAAATTCAGCCATGAAGTGCCCCCTCAAGTTCTTCAAGTGGTTTCTCCCATAAGAAGGGAAAAATAGTGATGTGGCAATCATGGTTGGCCCATGATTTCTCTGGAAATGTACAACATGAAAAGTGGGGAGAATCATGCTCCCAATGGGCATCTCTAACACCTACAACACTCTCTAAACAATGCTTCCCATGAATAGAAAAATATCAGTAGTAAATGGAAGCAATATGAAATAAGAACAAGCTGCCATATGACAACCAAAGAGTGGTTCATAGTTCCACCAATGGAACCAGCGCAGTGAATTATTTGCCTGCATCAAAAAAAAAAATAACAAGTGCTTTCCCAGCCACTTTTTTGCTGCCACAGTCATCTCATAAGATGGAATCATGAATATACACTTTGGCGTCATTGGTGCACACCAAGAATTATGTGGCTTCCCCCACAAACCACCAACAAGATAGCCAACCTCAATGCTGCAATTAGCCTTAAGTACATCATAATATAAAGTATCAGAAGGGATGATCATCCTTAATACAACATGATGCTCATATAAATTAAATAAAGGCAAATCATAATGCAAAATTACACCTCCTCTACTATCTACTTCGGTTCTTGAGTTGAAATGGCTCAACTGAAAATGCTCCCTCACTCACAATGAGTAGGAAGGTGGTTGTGACATCCTATCTATCACCATCCAGGCCATGCATCTCTCCATATGCTGAAATATATCATACTGGAGGCCCTCCCAAATAAACTCCTCTGCCAAGGAAAGATATGCATCAAAGTGCTTGGAAAAGAAGTCCTCATGTGTTGCATGTAGCAGCTCCTCCTTGAGCTTAGAAGCTCTAGTTAAGAAGACTCTGCCATGAGAATAGATGACCATATATCTATCATCTCCATCCGTGTCATCAAGAATCATGCAAGAGCCAAGATCCTTGGAGTACTCTACCAAGAGCTAAGACCTTTAATATGGATCAATCCTGCTAAGAGACAGTGTTGGTGATCTAGCATGTGAATCTCTCCTCATGCTGCTGCCTGCTACTTTGACATTCCCCATGCAAAATTTTTCCCCCAAAATCTTCACCTCTCCAAAATCCAAGAGTGGTGAATCTAGAGACAAGATGTCTTTCATCAATCCTAGATCTGGTGGCCTCCTAGGTGGAATGCCTCCATGTAGTGAGACATCAATGTCAAGAGTAGACTGTACATGTGGTTGGGCAATCTTTCCCTTGCCTCCATAGCACAAAACAATCTCCCTCTTCCTTGCATTCTCTCTCTTAAATAGAGAAGGGTGTGTGCCTCTCATCAAGTGATGCTGCTCTCCCTTCCTACCTTCTCCTTCCATCTTCAAGGCTTCACAATCATGATGCTCACTTATTGAGATTTTACCTCCATATATGAGATCCGGGGAACTTCTTGCAAGGATACAAGAATCCCTCTTGTTGGAGCATGTGATCCTCCTTCCTCTGCATGAGGTACTAGGTGTGCTCTAGATGTGATAGCGTTGTTGCCCTCATATTCATCAATGTGTATGGGAAAGCATCCAATCATTGGATTCTCTTGTGAAAAATAGATCCCCATGCCCTCTTGTTTAGGAATGTGAGATAGAGGTCTTGCCTCTAACAATGTATAATGCAAGATGTCAGCTTCTCCCCTGGTTTTCTAAAGTGGAGTGAATTTTATAATCTCCTCCATCACATGCAAGGTTTTTGTTCTCTTAAGTTTTTCTTGCTCATGTTTCTTAGGAAGTTTCCCATCAAAACTTCCCACCAATGTTTCAATGAATATTGCATAAGAGGAAGTGTTTGCATTTTCCAAAGAAAAATATTCAAAAATCCACCATGCATAGGACTTACCTCTAAAATGTAGCGCTGCAATTCTGATGGCTTCATCTTCAAAAATATGGTGTTGTTGTAAATAGGAGTCTAGCTCCTTCACCCAAGCTCCCACTGAACATGTAGGTGAACCTTCAAAAGTAGATAGAAGAAATCTATCTACATCCTATTGCTTGCTTTTCTCCATCTGGATCTTGCAAAAATCTTGGAAATTGGTATGATCTCTAAACCTCTCAGTTTGATATTCATATTCCTAAAATAATTCACTAAGAGTTTTCCTCTTAGGCATTCTCCCTCCTTTCATCCATCTAAATATAGATCTGGGCACTTGACTGCACTGTGAATCATGGTGTGTAGCTGCATGCTCACACTTACCATGTGAAAATCTAGACCCAAGTCTAGATCCAAACTCCTCTAGAGATCCCATCTCCATTCTTATTTTCTTCAGCTCTCCTTGAAAGCTTTGTAAGCTTGTATTCCTTTCTCCCTTCACATAATGGAGCCTTCTCTTTACTGTCGATATCTCCTTCTCCTTGAAGTATAATGGCCTGATTTCCACAATCTGAGCCAAGAATATGCTCTGATACCACTATGATATCCCAAAATAGGGAAGATAAACAGTATTGGGAATATCTTAAAATATTCCAAAAACGGACTACTCAACAATGCATTCATAGAAAAATGAATTTCTATAAATACCAGCCATAAAAATGTAAACCACCACTTGGATCCATTAGATATATCAATCCAACATATAAATCCAAGAGGATATCAGAAAAAAAAAGAAACTAGGTGAGGTAAAAAGACCTCCCACACCTAGTGTAGTTGGAAATCACTAAAACCCCAATACCCTGCTACACAGAAATATTGCATGAAAAAGACTGCGTAGTCTTATGAGGGTTTCAACTAAAAAATTAGGAGAAAAATTATATATACTCATATATTGATGAATAATTCTTAAGAACTGAGATCTAGTCTCCTTATTACAATTACAAGAAAACCCGGAAAGGGTGTCTTGTCATACACTCTGAATACGAATGTGATCTTTAGAAAATTACTGAATAATCACTGCAACACTGAAGAATAAGATTGTATAAGGCTTAAATATATCTGATCTGATGTATATCCCTCAAAGGCTTCCTCCCATGAAAGGATGAACCTCTAAATCACAAGGAAACACTACAAAGAAGCCATTATACCATCCACTGAAGCTGCCTCCAAAAATAACGCATTCCCTAGCTAGAACAATGTTGGGAACGTGGGGAAATGTGTGGTATGCTACCATAGATCTTAAATGAGCTCAATAACTCTCCAAAAAGATCTCCTGATGGAAGGAAACCTCCCTCCTCTGAGAACCTAGCTCATAAAAGCGGGATTCCAATCCCTTCCACTGCTGCACCCTGCAACACAATACAATAACCTACAGAAATTGCGGTGATGAAGTAAGCTAAAGCTTGGCCTGAAAACCTGATTTGGAAATTCATGCAAGAACTCTCCAAAGAGGCTCCTCAAGGAAAGAGGTGGGATTCGCACTTGGGAACACCCGGTGCTAAACAATACAACAACCCTGCTAAACAACAAGAGGAAGAAAAAGTCTAAGCAGACCAAAATAATAAACTAAAACATAAGGAAAAATGGCTGCCATCCTCTTCCTTAAATAAGATGCTAGTTTTCTTTCCCTTGTCCCCACCCAATTAGGTCATTTCCATCAATAGATTCATCTCCCTCCAAAACTGTGTTATTCCTTCCTTGATCCCTGCTCCTCCACATCTGCACTATTGACTTAGTCAAAGTAGACTGAATTAACCTGATATTATCCCTGTTCACATATGGAGGTGTTTTATTCAGCTGCAAGGAGGATATCCTTTGACACTTGAAGTGTTTTTATTCTTTCTTAGGAGACTTATGGGCTTTTCCACCCATTTACTCACTCGCTAAAGATACTGCTAACTCTAATGTTCTATTTAGCTTGAAGTTAAAATTTGGGAACATTAAATTCCTCTCTTCTTGAATCCCACTTCAACACTTTGTCTCTAATATGGAAATCATTTTCCTTGGTCCTTCTGTCAAAAATATTCTTGATTTTCTCTTTCACTGAGTGTGTTCTGTTGTAAACTTCTTCCCTTCATTGCTGCAATTCAATGGTTTGGTTCAACCTCCTTTCTATATCATTTTCCTCTGATTGTACCTCTTGGAGGAGATTCATCACTAGAACTCCTAAGGATGTTGGAAAAGCTACATCCATGCCATACACTAGTTGATAGTGAGACATGTTAATAGATTTCTTGCTTATTAATCTGTCAGCCCACAGTGCATGCACCAGTTTGCTATGCCATAATTTTTTGTTCTCTTCCAACAAATTCTTGATGATGTTCACCAAACATTTGTTAGAGGACTTATCCAGCACATTACCTTGAGGGTAATAAGCTGTAGAATGCCCTAGTGTGATGTGATACTTGTAGCAGAAGTCCACCATTTTCTTGGACTTAAATGCAGCAGCATTATCGGTGATGATCTTTCTAGGATAGCCAAATCTAGACAAGATGTTGGTTTCAAGGAATTTTATGATAACTGAGTCAGTGGAATTCCTTGAAGGGATGGCTTCTGTTGTTCATGCCAACTCCTCATTCAAGTTTTTGGCCACCGATCCCGTCCAAATATGTTCACAACTCATTTCGTGGCCAAAGATCTTCATATTTTACCTCTCGTTACCCTTTCTGCTCAAGAAATGCATTTGGAAAAGGTTAGAATCCATATTTGAAATTATATTGGGCCCAGCCCCTTCTCCGCTAGCCCCACACCTTTTTCTCTCCATATGACCCGACGCCGTGATCGAAGCGTTTCCCCTGCGGGGGCTTTACTCTATCCGTAGGGTCAAACCTTGGTGCCCCCGTAGTTGACTCCTCGGGATCGGTGAAGACTTAATCTAATGGCTGCCATTCACTATGGGGGGTCGCTCCAAAAGTCTCGTGTCCATACACCTTGGCCCCCCGCAGTTCATCTCCATCGTCCAATCAAAAACCAATCGACGGAGCGGAATTGTTTCCCGTGGTGGTCCCCGCGCCCGCATTCATTGTGTGAAAACCGGTGGTTTCATTCCACACCACCCATTCATAGCTGGCGGTATTTCCCGTGGACCCAGCGATTCCATAAGCTGGGTGACGCGTGCCCGAATGTACGATGACTGAAACCGCCCATTTTGCGCGTTAATGATCAGATCAAAGTCGGGTAGTGGAATTCATCAGCGCCGTTGGATCTGTCAGCCTTCATCTAACGGTGGTTCTCCTCCAAAGTTGCACGAGATTTAACACAAGCACATAATGCTCGGATCCACCATTCCGCCGTTGCACAATGCGTTCTCAACCGTTGATTTCATTTTCAATCGCGCGGCCCGGAATTATTGACGCATCCCTTTGACCAACCAAGCCTGTCTCCACGTCACCCCTTCTGCTCAATCTTTCGTATGCCCACGTGGCACTGTCATTACCCTCCGCCATTCATGTACTCCATTTAGGTGTCATATTCCAGTGTTTAAGTTACGAGTTTTCTCCACGTTCATTCATCGTGTTCCCCTGTATCCTCCTTCGCCACCCTGCATCATCTCACCATTTTGTTCAGTCTGTGTCACCGTTGCCATGGCTGCCACCACAATCACCACCCCTATGTCCAGTCTTGTAATCTGTTTGTGTGTTTTTGCAGGTTGCAGCGATAGGAACCCTCCATTAATCTCCGCCTTCACCACAGAGGTTGAGGATGCATCCAGAAGTCTGCTTGCAAAGGAAGAGTTTATGACCAAAAGCTCGGGGTAGTTGTTGTAATATGACCTCATTAATGGAAATAGAAAGAAAATCCATCGAACCCCTCAGAGCAATACAAGGGGTAGGTTCTGGTAGTTGAAGATATTAATTTTGCAGCATAAAATATCAGTAAAAGCCATAAGATACAGCGTCCTGCATTAAAGGTTTTGGATTTAAATTCAAATGCTAGAAGGTACAGTGCTCAGAAAGCAATATTCTCAAGGTGATATTTCAGTCGAGTTCCCTTCAAGGACGTATAGAATGTTCACGAAGAATTGTCCTCATACCCAGTTCCTGAAGAGATTTTCTTCCAGTTCACTTATTTCTAGAGGTAGATTACAAAGTACAAATAATTATATTCAGTCATTCACAGCATGGGCGCGAATGTTTTCCGCCACTTTGTTTCAAATCAGACTATTAAATGTGTATCACCTACCTCGCTATCTAGGGCTTTCTATCTCTTCTATAAAAACCAGAACGAAAAACATTGTAGAGGTTCCAGATTTCTATCAGAAAACTGTGCAGTGAAGGGATTTTGTATACATCTTGTAAAGTTTTTGTATGAAGGCTCAGAGCCCGTAGGGTTTCAGTGAGGAGGAGTTATAACTGTAATGAGGATTTTGGTCTTTGGTATCCCACATTATGTAATATTTTCTTATGTGTTAATATAATATATCATTTCATGCTATTTATCTTCTTGTATCATGTTCTAGAATGCGAGTGGCTCACTTGTCTTAAGTAAGGATTCATCCTAGTTGGTGCCCATACTTGGATTAGTCAAGCGCTTTAAATAGGCCTAGCCATGATATACTGTTCCATGTTCATTTCATCCATATTTTCTGCTATATTAGTTACTTGAGGAGGGTGCTTTTAAAACGCCATTGTCATGTATGGATTCTTAGTTGGATAAGCCCATATGTGGTTTTTTTGTGTATCTGGGTATCAGCCTCATGCTAACTAGTATCTTCTTCATGTTTCTTCATTGCATCCACTTTCTAATATTTGATTTCTGTGGCATATTATTTGAATCGGCCCTCTTTGCAGTAAGTTGTCTCTTAACTGTCTGATGCTTTTTTATTGGAGTTTTGCATGCTATTCCTACATTATTCTTATCTTTGTATCAGCTTCTGAGAGAGTTTGGTTCCATTTAAACTAATTTCCTTGTTTTGCAAGAGATAGTAAGAGAGCTTTTGGATTGACAACCCAAGCTATATTATGAGGTCCTTGCTATGTTAAGATGTCCTAGACACTGGTCTATAGCAACTCTAGGCTGTCTCTAGGGTAGACAACAATTTTCGACAACATCTTTCTGGCGCCATTGCCAGGGAACGAATATAAGAATATCAGTTTCCCTAGGCCTCGACAAATCATATTCACTCTCTAATCAGGTGAGCACAGAGAGTTGAAGAGTTGCGTATCTCTCACCTTGGTGACTCCACTGTTCTTTATTTGATAAATTTATTGGTAGTCCTGGCTCCTTGAAAGCCACATTTGAGGTCAGATTCCTCTAAGTTAAATACATCCTCTGTATCTGACCCAAAGAATATTATTCATAGAAGAAGTTTGAAAGAAATACAATCAGCCCGTGCTGAAGTCCCTGAATATTCTGTAGAAGATCATCCATCCTCTTCTTCTCAGGAAATCCCAGTGGAAAATCCCGACTCCACTGAGGAAAATCCCGAATATTACTTAGATAGCCCACCCAGGGGAAGTGCTAGAACCAAAGATAACCCTCATCCTACCCGTGAGGCTGAAGAAGTTAAAGAAGTCACATAAGTAGCTGCTGTTAACCGTGAACTATTCCCATCTACACCTCAGGCTTCTGTGCAATTTATTCCCATTGTTATACATAATCCACTTCCTCCTCCTCCCCTTCCTTCATTTGTACATCAAATTGTTGCACAACCCCCACCTCCTCCAATGGCTAATGTTCCATCTTTCCTATTGAATAAATATGCTCCACTGGCCTTACCCCAGGTGCTAAATGATATGCCATAGGATTATTTGAAGATTCTACCTAGATTTAATGGAGAAAATGAAATTGATGCTCAAAAACATCTTGAGACTTTCTGCTCCTTTGCAGAGAACTTTAATGTTGAACATTTAGATGTGGTCTTAAGATTATTTGTGCAGTCTTTGGATGGTGAAGCCAGAAAATGGTTCAAGACCTTGGGAGACCATTCAGTGACCACCTGGGATGACATGGAGAATAATTTTCTCAGGAAATGGGGAGAAAAGAAATATTATGGTCAGTATCTTACTAAATTTAATACTTTGAAGAAGAAACATAATGAAGGAGTGTCAGAGTTTATCAAAAGATTTAATAAATTGTATCTGAGTTTGCCCCCAGAGATGAAGCCTCACCAGACTGCCGCTAAAGTGGTTTTCATAGCAGCCTTTGATTTAGACTTTGGCTTCTCCCTGAGGGAAAGAAAGCCTGCCACTCTAGATGATGCTCAGATGGATGCTCTTGAGGTAGAAGAAAATTTTTCCTCCTCTAGGAAATTAAAAGGAAAGGCTGAATAGGACACCGGGAGAAGAGGCAAGGAAGAGGTTTCTACCTCCAATCAAGACAAGGACGTAGACAGAATTGAAGAAATGAGAAAAATGATAAAAAATATGTCTGATAAGTTGGGCAAGCTTGAATTTTAGGCCAAGAATTCAGCTCCCAAGAATTTTTATAATGCTACAAACAGAGGGTACAATCCTTAGTATAAAAGACCACCCCTGTAGATATTGCCTAGGGAAGTAAAGGAGCAACAAGATTGGGTACCACACCCATTGTACCTGGAAGGTCCGGCAGATGATTCCACTAGAGATGCTGCCTATGAATTAGAAGATTCAACTCTTTCTTTTTCAAACAAGGATGAAATGGAATGCCCATTGCAAGAAGAAGAAGAAGAAGCAGATGCTGATTATTATTGTAAACAATTTGTTGATTTCATGCAAGCACACTTCAATAGAAAGTATGATCTCAGATCTTCCAGGAAGAGGACTCAGACTCAAGATCAAGAAGAAGAGTCATCCCAGAAGGAGGCACCTGGTCAGAAGGAGTCAACAATGAAGAAAGCCACAGACAAAGGTAAGAGTCCTCTAAACAAAACCTCTGCAGTCTAATGATTGAGTTCCCTCTTCTTCCAATACAATTATCCCTCCTAATGTCAAGTCTGTGTCAAAAGAAGTAAAATCCCCAGCTGAAAATAAAGAGTCAAAAGAATTTGTAACAGAAAAGCCCCCTCTTCCTTTCAATTTGCAAAAAGAACTTGAGAAGATCAAAATCCCAGTCCCCTTGAGTGAACTATTGAAACAACCAGCATATCAATCTCAAGTCACCTCTTTCATGCTTCCTCCAGAAGCAGCACTCACCCCAGATAATATCAAGCACTAGAAGGTATTTGAGGATGAAGAACAGATGACGGGATTCCTAGAAATAGAAGGTGAATTCTCCAACATGGAGATTGATGCTGATGAAAGAAGTTTGACACCACTTGATATTCAAAGAAAGGAGGAAGGAAATTTGGTGGAAGACTTTAATCCATGGAATGAAGAAACCAGGCTGCTGGAGATTTTGTTGAATAAACATGATTCAGTACAGGAAGATAGTGAAGACTTCCTGGGTCTTAGAAGAGACTTAGTATTTCTGAGGAAATAATTGGTGACTGAATCATCAAGCAAGACCATTGGGTCTTATGATTTCAAAAATGACAATTCGGATGTGTTGACAGATATTGCAGAAGACAACCCATCCTTTGGAGTTGTTTCGGATACAGATGAGCTGTCGCAGAAGGAAGAAGGTGAGGCTATCATGCCCCATGGGAAGGAACTTGTTATTACTGTTAATGACAAGAAGGAGTTGATGTGTCTGATAGACAAAGGGGAGACTGGAGAACAGAATTTTGGAATTACTACAGTGATGGGAAATCAAATTTCCATTCTGATAGAAGAGGAGAGTGCAAAATCCGAAGAACTTGATCTGATTGCCAGAAGCAATCAAGAGGGTGGAGGACAATTACTAAAGATTGTCAAAGAAGAAGAAGAAGAATATGCTGAAACAAATGTGCAGCATATTGATGAAATGCTTGAGAATAAATGGCTGATTCGTTTTCCGAAAACCTTTAGAGAAGAGAATGAAATTGCAGACACTGAAGTGAAAGTGCCTGAAGCTGTGAAAGAAACAGGAGTAGATACTAGTTTGCAGAATTTAAATATGCTTACTAGTACAGAAGGAGAAATGAATGATTATGTTACTGCAGTTAGAGAATTGAAAGGTAATTTACTTTTTAAAGATAAATCTGCAGATGATGAGCAGGAGAATGTTGCAGAGGGAGCTATCCTAAGAGATATTAAGGAAGTTTGGGAAGCAGCCACATTTTTAGCAAGAGAGGCAACATTGACAGTAATGTTCAAGACAACAACAAGAAAGTGGAGAAAATTTGGAAAAGGAAAAACAAGAGCAGAATGTGAAAGCATAGCTGGAGGCAAGTTGCAGAACAAAATATGCAAACATAGAAGGGTACAATTGAATAATAATGCAACTAATGGACACCAGCAAAGCAGAGTATGGGACCCAAGAGGCAAAGACAACGTGGTGTATTATATTGTACATTAGTTTTCCTTTTTGTTTCATCATTATTTTAATAATGTGTGTGTGCTGATGAATTATAAAATGAAAACTAGAGGTGCTGAAATGTAGAATCAGCATAAGAAATGATTGGATGGTCTGCATGTTCTCGGCACGTCCCAGGATGAACGTACCATCCCTAGCTGGAGCCAATGTTGTTCATGCCAACTCCTCATTCAAGGTTTTGGCCACTGATCCCATCCAAATCTGTTCACAACTCATTTCGTGGCCAAAGATCTTCATATTTTACCTCTCGTTACCCTTTCTGCTCAAGAAATGAATTTGGCAAAGGTTAGAATCCATATTTGAAATTATATTGGGCCCAGCCCCTTCTCCGCTAGCCCCATGCCTTTTTCTCTCCACATGACCCGACGTCGTGACCGAAGCGTTTCCCCTACGGGGGCTTTACTCTATCCGTAGGGTCAAACCTTGGTGCCCCCATAGTTGACTCCTCGGGATTGGTGAAGACTTAATCTAACGGCTGCCATTCACTACGGGGGGTCGCTCCAAAAGTCTCGTGTCCGTACACCTTGCCCCCCCGCAGTTCATCTCTGTCGTCCGATCAAAAACCAATCGACGGAGCGGAACTGTTTCCCGTGGTGGTCCCCGCGCCTGCGTTCATTGTGTGAAAACTGGTGGTTTCATTCCACACCACCCATCCATAGCCGGCAGTATTTCCCGCGGACCCAGCGATTCCATACGCTGGGTGACGCGTGTCCGAATGTAAGATGAATGAAACCGCCCATTTTGCGCGTTAATGATCAGATCAAAGTTGGGTAGCAGAATTCATCAATGCCGTTGGATCTGTCAGCCTTCATCTAACGGTGGTTGTCCTCCAAAGTCGCACGAGATTTAACACAAGCACATAATGCTCGGGTCCACCATTCCGCCGCTGCACAATGCGTTCTCAACCGTTGATTTCATTTTCAATCGCGCGGCCCGAAATTATTGACGCATCCCTTTGACCAACCAAGCCTGTCTCCACGTCACCCCTTCCGCTCAATCTTTCATACGCCCATGTGGCACTGTCATTACCCTCCGCCATTCATGTACTCCATTTAGGTGTCATATTCCAGTGTTTAAGTTACGGGTTTTCTCCACGTTCATTCATCGTGTTCCCCTGTATCCTCCTTTGCCACCCTGCATCATCTCACCATTTTTTTCAGTCTATGTCACCATTGCCATGGCTGCCACCACAATCACCACCCCTATGTCCAGTCTTGTAATCTGTTTGTGTGTTTTTGCAGGTTGCAGCGATAGGAACCCTCCATTAATCTCCGCCTTCACCACAAAGGTCGAGGACACATCTAGAAGTCTGCCTGCAAAGGAAGAGTTTATGACCGAAAGCTCGGGGTAGTTGTTGTAATATGACCTCATTAATGGAAATAGAAAGAAAATCCATCGAACCCCTCAGAGAAATACAAGGGGTAGTTTCTAGTAGCTGAAGATATTAATTTTGCAGCATAAAATATCAGTAAAAGCCAGAAGATACAACGTCCTGCATTAAAGGTTTTGGATTTAAATTCAAATGCTAGAAGGTATAGTGCTTAGAAAGCATTATTCTCAAGGTGATATTTCAGTCGATTTCACTTCAAGGACGTACAGAATGTTCATGAAGAATTATCCTCATACCCAGTTCCTGAAGAGATTTTCTTCCAGTTCACTTATTTCTAGAGGTAGATTACAAAGTACAAATAATTATATTCAGTCATTCACAGCATGGGCGCGAATGTTTTCCACCACTTTGTTTCAAATCAGACTATTAAATGTGTATCACCTACCTCCCTATCTAGGGCTTTCTATCTCTTCTATAAAAACCAGAAAGAAAAACATTGTAGAGGTTCCAGATTTCTATCAGCAAACTGTGCAGTGAAGGGCTTTTGTATACATCTTGTAAAGTTTCTGTATGAAGGCTCAGAGCCCGTAGGGTTTCAGTGAGGAGGAGTTATAACTGGAATGAGGATTCTGGACTTTGGTATCCCACAGTATGTAATCTTTTCTTATGTGTTAATATAATATCTCATTTCATGCTATTTATCTTCTTGTATCATGTTCTAGAATGTGAGTGGCTCACTGGTCTTAAGTAAGGATTCATCCTAGTTGGTGCCCATACTTGGATTAGTCAAGCGCTTTAAATAGGCCTAGCCATGATATACTGTTCCATGTTCATTTCATCCATATTTTCTGCTATATTAGTTACTTGAGGAGGGTGCTTTTAAAATGCCATTGTCATGTATGGATTCTTAGTTGGATAAGCCCATATGTGGTTTTGTTGTGTATCTGTGTATTAGCCTCATGCTAACTAGTATCTTCTCCATGTTGCTTCACTGCATCCACTTTCTGATATTTGATTTCTGTGGCATATTATTTGAACTGGCCCTCTATGCAGTAAGTTGTCTCTTAACTGTCTGATGCTTTTGTATTGGAGTTTTGCATGTTGTTCCTACATTATTCTTATCTTTGTATCAGCTTCTGAGAGAGTTTGGTTCCATTCAAACTAATTTCCTTGATTTACAAGAGATAGTAAGAGAGCTTTTGGATTTACACCCAAGCTATATTTCATGTTCTCTTGCTATGATAAGATGTCCTAGGCACTGGTCTATGGCAACTCTAGACTGTCTCTAGGGGATGACAAAATTGTCTACAACATCTTTCTGGCGCCGTTGCCAAGGACGAATTTGAAAATATCAGTTTCCCTGGGCTTCGACAAATCATATTCACTCTCTAATCAGGTGAGCATAGAGAGTTGAAGAGTTGTATATCTCTCACCTTGGCGACTCCACTGTTCTTTATTTGATAAATCTATTGGTAGTCCTGGCTCCTCGAAAGCCACATTTGAGGTCAGATTCCTCTAAGTTAAAGACATCCTCTGTATCTGACCCAGAGAAGATTATTCATAGAAGAAGTTGGAAAGAAAGACAATCAGCCCGTGCTGAAGTCCCTAAATATTTTGTAGAAGATCATCCATCCTCTTCTTCTCAGGAAATCCCAGTGGAAAATCCCGACTCCACTGAGGAAAATCCCGAATATTACTCAGATAGCCCACCCAGGGGAAGTGCTAGAACCAAGGATAACCCTCATCCTACCCCTGAGGCTGAAGAAGTTAAAGAAGTCACAGAAGTAGCTGTTGTTAACCGTGAACTATTCCCATCTACACCTCAGGCTTCTGTGCAATTTATTCCCATTGTTATACATACTCCACTTCCTCCTCCTCTTCCTCCATTTGTACATCAGATCGTTGCACAACCCCCACCTCCTCCAATGGCTAATGTTCCTGCTTTCCTATTGAACAAATACGCTCCACTGGCCTTACCCCAAGTGCTAAATGATATGCCACAGGATTATTTGAAGATTTTGCCTAGATTTAATGGAGAAAATGATATTGACGCTCAGAAACATATTGAGGCTTTCTGCTCTTTTGCAGAAAACTTAAATGTAGAACATTTGGATGTGGTCCTGAGATTGTTTGTGCAATCTTTGGATGGTGAAGCCAGAAAATGGTTCAAGACATTGGGAAACCGTTCAGTAACCACCTGGGATGACATGGAGAATACTTTTCTCAGGAAATGGGGGGAAAAGAAAGATCATGGGATGTGTCTTACTGAGTTTAATACTCTGAAGAGGAAACACAATGAAGGGGTGTCAGAGTTTATTAAGAGATTTAATAAATTATATCTAAATATCCCTGCAGATATGAAGCCTCATCAGAACGCTACAAAAGTTGTTTTCATTGCAGCTTTTGACTCATATTTCGGTTTCTCCCTCAGGGAGAGAAAGCCTGCCACCCTTGATGATGCTCAGTTGGATGCCCTGGAATTAGAAGCAAACTTCGCCTCCACTGGGAGATCAAAAGGAAAAGTTGAACAGGACACCAGGAGAAGAGGCAAGGAAGAAGTTTCTACCTCCAATCAAGACAAAGACGTAGACAGAATTGAAGAAATGAGCAAAATGATCAAAAATATGTCTAATAAGTTGGGTAAGCTCGAATTGGAGGCCAAGAGTTCAGCTCCCAAGAATTTTTATAATGCTCCAAACAGAGGATACAATCCTCAGTACAAGAGACCACCACTGCAGATATTGCCAAGAGAAGCAAAAGAGCAACCAGATCAGGTACCACACCCATTGTACCTGGAAGGTCCAGCAGATGACTTCACCGAAGATGCTGCTTATGAATTAGAAGACTCAAATCTTGCTTTTTCAAACAATGATGATATAGAATGCCCATTGCAAGAAGAAGAAGAAGCAGAGATTGATCATTATTGTAAACAATTTGCTGATTTCATGCAAGCACACTAACAGAAATAAGGATCTTAGATCTGCAAAGAGAGGACCTTTGTATCAAGATCAAGAAGAAGAGTCATCCAAGGCGTGACCGCTAGAAGGAGTCAAATGAAGAAAGCCACAGATAAAGGTAAGAGTCCTCTAAACGAACCTCTCAAGTAGCTTCAATGATCGGTTCCTCTTCTTCCAATCCACCTGCCCTCCTAATGTCAAGTCTGTCAAAAGAAGTAAAATCCCCAAACAAATAAAGAGTCAAAAGAAGCTGTAATACAAAAGCCCCCTTCCTCTTCAATTTACAAAAAGAACTTGAGAAGATCAAAATCCCAGTCCCCTTGACTGAACTGTTGAAACAACCGGCATATCAATCTCAAGTTGCCTCTTTCATACTTCCTCCAGAAGCAACACTCACCCCAGATAATATCAAGCACTGGCAGGTCTTTGATGATGAAGAACAGATGACGGGATTCCTAGCAATAGAAGGTGAATTCTCCAACATGGAGATTGATGCTGATGAAAGAAATTTGACACCACTTGATAGTCAAAGTAAGGAGGAAGGAAATTCGGTGAAGGACTTTAATCCATGGAATGAAGAAACCAGTCGTTAGAGATTTTCATAATAACATGATTCAAGATGAAGATAGTGAAGACTTCGGTCTGAAGAGACTTAGATTTCCGAGGAAAGAATTGGTGATCGGGACCATTAAGCAAGACCATTGGTCTTATGATTTCAAAAATGAAAATTCGTCGTGTTGACAGATATTGCAGAAGACAACCCATCCTTTGGAGTTGTTTCGGATACAGATGAGCTGTCGCAGAAGGAAGAAGGTGAGGCTATCATGCCCCATGGGAAGGAACTTGTTATTACTGTTAATGACAAGAAGGAGTTGATGTGTCTGATAGACAAAGGGGAGACTGGAGAACAGAATTTTGGAATTACTACAGTGATGGGAAATCAAATTTCCATTCTGATAGAAGAGGAGAGTGCAAAATCCGAAGAACTTGATCTGATTGCCAGAAGCAATCAAGAGGGTGGAGGACAATTACTAAAGATTGTCAAAGAAGAAGAAGAAGAATATGCTGAAACAAATGTGCAGCATATTGATGAAATGCTTGAGAATAAATGGCTGATTCGTTTTCCGAAAACCTTTAGAGAAGAGAATGAAATTGCAGACACTGAAGTGAAAGTGCCTGAAGCTGTGAAAGAAACAGGAGTAGATACTAGTTTGCAGAATTTAAATATGCTTACTAGTACAGAAGGAGAAATGAATGATTATGTTACTGCAGTTAGAGAATTGAAAGGTAATTTACTTTTTAAAGATAAATCTGCAGATGATGAGCAGGAGAATGTTGCAGAGGGAGCTATCCTAAGAGATATTTAGGAAGTTTGGGAAGCAGCCACATTTTTAGCAAGAGAGGCAACATTGACAGTAATGTTCAAGACAACAACAAGAAAGTGGAGAAAATTTGGAAAAGGAAAAACAAGAGCAGAATGTGAAAGCATAGCTGGAGGCAAGTTGCAGAACAAAATATGCAAACATAGAAGGGTACAGTTGAATAATAATGCAACTAATGGACACCAGCAAAGCAGAGTATGGGACCCAGGAGGCAAATACAACCTGGTGTATTATATTGTACATTAGTTTTCCTTTTTGTTTCATCATTCTTTTAATAATGTGTGTGTGTTGATGAATTATAAAATGAAAAATAGAGGTGCTGAAATGCAGAATCAGCATAAGAAATGATCGGATGGTCTGCATGTTCTCGGCACGTCCCAGGATGAATGTACCGTCCCCAGCTAGAGCCAATGTTGTTCATGCCAACTCCTCATTCAAGTTTTTGGCCACTGATCCCGTCCAAATCTGTTCACAACTCATTTCGTGGCCAAAGATCTTCATATTTTACCTCTCGTTACCCTTTCTGCTCAAGAAATGCATTTGGAAAAGGTTAGAATCCATATTTGAAATTATGTTGGGCCCAGCCCCTTCTCCGCTAGCCCTGTGCCTTTTTCTCTCCATATGACCCGACGCCGTGATCGAAGCGTTTCCCCTGCGGGGGCTTTACTCTATCCGTAGGGTCAAACCTTGGTGCCCCCATATTTTTCTCCTCGGGATCGGTGAACACTTAATCTAACAGCTGCCATTCACTATGGGGGGTCTCTCCAAAAGTCTCGTGTCCGTACACCTTGGCCCCCTGCAGTTCATCTCCGCCGTCCGATCAAAAACAAATCGACGGAGCGGAACTGTTTCCCGTGGTGGTCCCCGCGCCCACGTTCATTGTGTGAAAACCGGTGGTTTCATTCCACACCACCCATCCATAGCCGGCGGTATTTCCCGCGGACCCAGCGATTCCATATGCTGGGTGACACGTGTCCGAATGTACGATGACTGAAACTGCCCATTTCACGCGTTAATGATCAGATCAAAGTCGGGTAGCGGAATTCATCAGCGCCGTTGGATCTATCAGCCTTCATCTAATGGTGGTTTTCCTCCAAAGTCGCACGAGATTTAACACAAGCACATAATGCTCGGTTCCACCATTCCGCCGCTGCACAATGCGTTCTCAACCTTTGATTTCATTTTCAATCATGCGGCCCAGAATTATTGACGCATCCCTTTGACCAACCAAGCCTGTCTCCACGTCACCCCTTCCACTCAATCTTTCGTACGCCCACGTGGCACTGTCATTACCCTCCGCCATTCATGTACTCCATTTAGGTGTCATATTCCAGTGTTTAAGTTATGGGTCTTCTCCACATTCATTCATCGTGTTCCCCTGTATCCTCCTTCGCCACCCTGCATCATCTCACCATTTTGTTCAGTCTGTGTCACCGTTGCCATGGCTGCCACCACAATCACCACCCCTATGTCCAGTCTTGTAATCTGTTTGTGTGTTTTTGCAGGTTGCAGCGATAGGAACCCTCCATTAATCTCCGCCTTCACCACAAAGGTCGAGGACGCATCCAGAAATCTGCCTGCAAAGGAAGATTTTATGACCGAAAGCTCAAGGTAGTTGTTGTAATATGACCTCATTAATAGAAATAGAAATAAAATCCATCGAACCCCTCAGAGCAATACAAGGGGTAGGTTCTGGTAGCTGAAGATATTAATTTTGCAGCATAAAATATCAGTAAAATCCAGAAGATATAGCGTCCTGCATTAAAGGTTTTGGATTTAAATTCAAATGCTGGAAGGTACAGTGCTCAGAAAGAAATATTCTCAAGGTGATATTTCAGTCGAGTTCCCTTCAGGGACGTACAGAATGTTCACGAAGAATTATCCTCATACCCAGTTCCTAAAGAGATTTTCTTCCAGTTCACTTATTTCTAGAGGTAGATTACAAAGTACAAATAATTATATTCAGTCATTCACAGCATGGGCGCGAATGTTTTCCACCACTTTGTTTCAAATCAGACTATTAAATGTGTATCACCTACCTCGCTATCTAGGGCTTTCTATCTCTTCTATAAAAACCAGAAAGAAAAACATTGTAGAAGTTCCAGATTTCTATCAGCAAACTGTGCAGTGAAGGGCTTTTGTATACATCTTGTAAATTTTCTTTATGAAGGCTCAGAGCCCGTAGGGTTTCAGTGAGGAGGAGTTATAACTGTAATGATGATTCTGGTCTTTGGTATCCCACAGTATGTAATATTTTCTTATGTGTTAATATAATATCTCATTTCATGCTATTTATCTTCTTGTATCATGTTCTAAAATGCGAGTGGCTCACTGGTCTTAAGTAAGGATTGATCCTAGTTGGTGCCCATACTTGGATTAGTCAAGCGCTTTAAATAGGCTTAGGCATGATATACTGTTCCATGTTCATTTCATCCATATTTTCTGCTATATTAGTTACTTGAGGAGGGTGCTTTTAAAACGCCATTGTCATGTATGGATTCTTAGTTGGATAAGCCCATATGTGGTTTTTTTGTGTATCTGGGTATCAGCCTCATGCTAACTAGTATCTTCTCCATGTTGCTTCACTGCATCCACTTTCTGATATTTGATTTCTGTGGCATATTATTTGAACTGGCCCTCTTTGCAGTAAGTTGTCTCTTAACTGTCTGATGCTTTTGTATTGGATTTTTGCATGCTGTTCCTACATTATTCTTATCTTTGTATCATCTTCTAAGAGAGTTTGGTTCCATTTAAACTAATTTCCTTGTTTTGCAAGAGATATTAAGAGAGCTTTTGGATTGACAACCCAAGCTATATTATGAGCTCCTTGCTATGTTAAGATGTCCTAGGCACTGGTCTATAGCAACTCTAGGCTGTCTCTAGGGTAGACAACAATTGTCGACAACAGCTTCTATCCATTTGTTGAAATAGTCAATTGCAGTGATGATCCATTTGTGTTGGGAAGATGAGGTAGGGTTGATTTCTCCAATGAAATCTAAACCCCATTGTTGAAAATGAGCTTCAACACTGATAGGATGCAAAGGAAAAGGCAGTATTTTTCTCTTTCCATTAAATATTTTGCATTTATGGCAAGTTACTACTAGCCTATGTATGTCAGGGAAAAGAGTGGGCCAATAGAAACCAACTCTAAGGATTTTGTTGGCAGTGGTTTTCCAGTAGAGATGACCTCCACACTCTCCTTCATGAAACTCATGCATGATTCTATCTGCGTCATCTTCAAGTAAACATTTAAGCAAGATACCAACATAATTTTTCTAATACAAAGCTCTATCTAAAATGAAGAAATTTATAGAATATAGTTTCAAGAATCTAGCTTTTGTTTTGGACAAAGCAGGAGGATAATTTATATTAAAAAACACATATAATATATCAACGTACCAGATTGAGTTAAAAAATGCTTCTTCAATGGGTGGAGTCACCGGTTCCTCTTGTTAATCCAAAGAATGTATCATGTTTATGTCTAGTGCTTGAAAGTTTGCTTCAGCCATCGGTTTGGAAAGTCGTTGTCCTTTGACCAGTTTAGTGGGTCTGACTTCTAGATCATTTTCTAAGATGAAAACAATCCACTTACCCCTTTTACCATCAGGATCTTGATTCATTATGTCCTTGAAAACTGTATGTGGAACAAACACAATGACATGGGAATGCAAGATGTAAAATCTGAAATATTTTAATGCTTTGATTAAGGCAAAGGCTTGTTTTTCCATAATGTTATATTTCATAGGGGAATATCTTAGTGATTTGCTGAAGAAAGCTATAAGTTGTTCTTGTCCCATCATGTTCTTTTGTAGCAACACTGCAAAAATAGTTTGTTATGATGCAAATGAGAAGATGAATAAGTCCTTGTTAAAGTCAGGGCTGATTAGAACTGGTGTTTGGGTAAGTGCTTGTTTTACCAGTTCAAAGGATAGTTTAGCTTTTGTGTTCCACTTCATTCCTATTTCTCTTTTCAGCATGTTTGTAATGTTTCTTAGTAGTTCTTCCAAGTTTTGTATGAACCTCCTTAGGAAGTTGATCTTTCTAATGAAATATTGCAGCTATTTAATGTTCCTAGGGTGGTTGATCTGCAATATACCCTCAATCCTTTTTGGGTCTATCTTAATCCCTTTTTCAGATATGATGTGGCCTAATATTTTTCCTTCTTGAAGACCAAATAGAGCTTTCTTAGGATTCAAAGATAGACCATAATTCCTACACTTTTCAAAGACCTTTCTCAAATGAAATAGGTGTTCTTCATCGGTTTTAGAATAGACAGTGATGTCATCAAGGTATATCACGATAGAGTAACCTTTGTCTTTGGAAAAAACAATGTCCATGGCTCTTCAAAAAGTAGCCCCTGCATTCATTAACCCAAAAGGAATTTTGACATACATGAAGGTTCCCCAAGGTGTAGTGAAGGTGGTTTTTTGATAATCATTTAGGTGTACTAGCACCTTATTATACCCTGAAAAGCCATCAAGCAATGATATTCTTTTAGAGCCTACTACCCTTTGCAGTATATGATCCATCTTAGGTAAAGGGTAGTTGTCTTTCAGGGAGGCTTTGTTTAAGTTTCTAAAGTCTATGCATAGCCTAATCTCCCTTGTTTTCTTTCTTACTGACACAAGGTTTGAAACCAATTCTGAGTACCTAAGTGGGACTATGATTCTAGCATCATACATCTTCTTTATTTCCTTCTCAACTAGAGGCACCAGGATAGGGTTTATCCTTCTTAATTTCTACTTGAATGGTTTTTGGAATTCCTTGAGAGGAATGTTATGCTGAATGATGTTTGTATCATAGGACTTCAAGTACTTATAACCCCACGCAAACACATCCTTAAATTATTTGAGCAGCTCAATGTATTTCTATTTTATGTGAGGTGGCAGAGTTTTGGACAACTTTATCATTTTGGGTTCTTCTATGCTGCTTATGTTGCATTCTTCTACATCAGTCTTGGTGGATTCCATTTTTGGCTTCCTAGCAACATCATTGAAATCAAACAACTCTTCTAAGGGGGCGAGACCTCTTGGTAATGAGTTATCTTTGCATTGCAATTCCTCAAGGTATTTTTGATCTAAATCTTCAAACAATTCTGCCTCAAGAGGGTGTTCTAGCATATTTATATCAGCGGTACAAGGCAACTTTGTTTTGTGTGTTTGTTTTTCAACAAAATAGTCCTCTTGATGGTTTAAGTTTAACTTTGACATTTCAAACCCGGTTTTGGGTTGCAAGAAGTCTTCAATTTGTTTTTCATTTTCAAATATTTTCCAATAATCTATGTTAGCAGGGACTGCTAGTTTTCACTTGACCTTTACTACGTATTTTTCATTTGCATGAGGTAATTGGCAAGTGCTAGCAGCAAAGGCTAGTTCATTGGAAAGACTATTTTGAGCTCTTGGGATAGAGGTAAGTTCATATTTCTCAAATTTCTTTAGGAGGTATAAGGTAGCATTCCTATATTTTCTTAGCCTAGGATTCTTGGCTGAATTCTCCTTTTATTTTCCTAATGATTAGCTTAAAATATCCTTGAACATAAATCTTCTTAGCTCCTATGTTTTTCAACATTTGTAATCCTAAGAGAAGAGCTTCATACTCTGCAATATTGTTTGTACATGGAAAATATAGCTTGCAAGAGTGACATTCATTAGTGTTGTGTATCCAAACACCTACTCCTTAACCAAATTTTCCACAAGAGCCATCAAAGCTCATGTTCCAAAGTGTTTCAAGTTCAAATTCACCATTATGTTTTTGTTCATGGCTGCTAGAGTTTTGGCTATCATGTTATTCATTTTGTGTTTGGTTCAAATATTCTAATAGGCCTAGCTCTTTCTCCTTTTCATTTACTTGTTCATTAATGTCATCTTCATTGTACAAGATAAATGAGTCAAGTGATGAATGGATAGAATAGAGAGGGGTGTTGTTTGGCCTATCTTGGTTGCCTACCATGTATTTCATGTGAGATTCTCTGTAAAGTCTTCTTTTTTAGTTAAATACTGGAATCATAGCATATGTCATGTCCATTTGGAGGTTTCCTTGTAGTTTGGCTCCCCATGATCTAGATAAAATCATGCCATACTTCAGGGGAATGTCAGCCACTACAATGTCCATAACTAGACTCTTAGTTGGAATTTTTGCTAGATTGACACACAGATCTTTGATCAGACCCAAACATTTGAATATACTTGAAGCGAAAGAGTACAAGTATTTGTATGGTTTGGTTATTTTGAGGCCCAATATTTCCATCACTACCTTGGACATGAGATTGTGTGAAGCATTAGATTCTAGCATGGCATTGTGTAGGATTTTGTCATTGTTGGAACAGGGTCTCCTATAAGAGCTGTGAAACTGGTCCATTTTGTATATTTTTTATTATATTTAGTCTAACACAGGAGTTTTGGGGTGGGTGAAAGCCCCTAATGCATTATAAGTGGGTCAAGAGTAGACCAAGAGTCCACAAAACAGTTAAAATAGTATAATTAGTTGAACCTTTTTGAGTTGTAAGAGAGACTTGGACTAAGATTGGTGCGAATTTCAAATTAGCAGATCTATTTGGGTTTTTGGGAAAGGACTCCTGTTGGCTGTGTGCGTGGAGATCCTCAGTCCTGTTGTGTGCGGACCATTTTTTTGTGTGCGCAGGTTGGGTTTTGGGTATTGTAAAAGGATCAAAATAATTAATGAATGCGAAAGGTTGTTGAAATATCTGAATCTATTGGATCTATGATATCTATTTATGTATGCTCTGTGTCATTAATTTAAGCTGAGAAAATACTTGTGTTACTTGTTTATACTGAGATCTAGATCTATTATGGTATGCATGATTCTATATTAAGCTCCGCAAGTAACTGTGCTAAGTGCTTATGCTGCGTTGACCATTAAACTTAACCTGTTTATTAGACTTGATGCAAGAATAGCTACAATAATTTCCTTATTTTCCTATATCTATTATTCATTGCAATTATAAATGATATTGTGCACGTGGATATAGAGGAACTGATAGATTTGGGTTATATAATATGCGATTTGATATTTGTGAAGTCGAACGCAGATCTGCTTGACTTGCAGAAACTTGGTTCTAACACCCTCCCATACTACTTCGGGTGAGAGCAAGCCACTACTGAAAGGGCTAGTAGTATAGGGGTTTGTTGGCAAACCTTAACCTTTGAACCTGGGTCAGGACCCCTCAAGCTAAAAATTGGTTCTTTTGTCAAGTCCGGGAGCATTTTGAGAGAGGGATCAGGGAATGCCAAGGTTGTACTGGAAACATGAAAGAAAATAAATTGATGAATGGTTCGAACGGAAAGTTCAAGAATTCATAGTGAAAGAAAACCACAGTAAGAGGTTGACCACCGAAGAGTGGAAAAATAGGTATATTTTCACAGAGATCTATGAGATATTTTTTGTAATCATTGCGATCAAGCTCCAGGAGTGGCTGACAAGGTTGGTCGAATTTCAAAAGTGTTGGAAGGACGTGCAGGTCACACAGTGGACCCCAGAATTGATCTAGCAGTTAGAAAAGGCTGATAACACCATCACTCACACTGTAGACCACTGGGTGGACAACGTGCTAGTAGGATTCGTGATGAAATTTTTCATCGATCAGTTCGTCTCCTACTCTGATGCAGAGTGAAGATTCTTCAAAGGATATAGGGGTAAGTTTATGAAGACTTTACCATTGCTGATTAAGATATTACTGTGTGAAAAAAGTATTCTGTGTAGCCACACAAAATGAATAACTTCTGATCTGGACAGGAGTACGACGCGAAGCGGAAAATACTATTGGACCAACCTAGAAGGAGGTAGATCTGTCTACAGTCTGGTAAGAGAAGCAGCTACGCAGAGTCCTCCAGCCACACCACTTTCAAACCAGCATAGAGGTAAGAATTCACCTACACCTCCACCACCAGAAGATGACATGGCTACGCACATGAAATTGCCTACCTTTAAGGGTGTGGGAGATGAGGACATGAAGCAGTTCTAGTTTGTTGCAGAATCAGTATGGACTACGCAAAATGTAGCTAGTGACGCGATGAAGAGGGCACAACTATCCCTTTCCTTCGAAGGAAGAGCTTTGGACTGGTATATGTGATACATCAGACAACATGCAAACTCAGCCATCGAAGAGATCAAGAACACCTTCAAACAACAATTCAAGAAGCATAAGTCCTATTCTCAAATTATAAATAGTGTTCGATCTAAAAGATTTCAAGCAAGGACCTTCTGAATTGGTATGGAAGGATGATCAATGGTTGAAGAAGGTGATCAGGGAAGGAGGATTTTAGTACGATGATAGAAAACACACAAAGTGGTTCATTGATATGTTGCTGCCTCACCTACACGTACCTATGGGTCACCAAACTTTCGAATCACCGGAAAAATCCCTAGAGGTCTCTATGAAGTTAGAAGCTGCACCCAGAGATGATACCTAGCTAGGCGTCTAGTAGATCCAAGGACAAATAGAGGCGATGCACATGGAGATCCATAACCTGCAAAAAGAGGGAGGTGGAGAGGCTAGCCCAGAAAGATGGTGCATACGTTGCAGGACGAATCATCACACCAAGGATAACTTCCTGATGTTAACATACTACATGTAGGTTGGGGGACCTAGTCCGTTGTGCCCTAGGAAAGTGGCAGGACCAAGTGGGCCGGCACTATGGTGCGATGAATGCCGCATTGTAGGGCTACACAACACAAACCACTGTCCCTGCCTTGCTGTGTATGTCCCAGAAGTAAAACAGCAATGGTGCAGGTTCTGCAGGTTGGTAGGACATGATGAATAGAACTGTCGGACATATGATTTGATGATCGATTGGGATAATCTATATAGGGTGCATTCAGATCCATCCTCACCCAGATCCCTCTGGAGTGCAGGGGGTTCCCTAGCAAGGTGAAGGGGAGGTGGAAGAGGTGGAAGCGCAATTCGGTGATGAGGGAACTCATTTGTTATAACTGTGGAGAGGTAGGGAATTTTTCTAGGGACTATCCAAGCCCTACAAGAAAAACATTTCGGTATTGCAGGTAGCTAGACCATGCGATTGAAGACTTTCTAGTCTTGATAGTGAAGATGTACGAAAAGAAACTAAAACCTACGAAAAATGTGCATAGGGTTAAGGCCAAGCTACGAGACAAATATCCAAGTGTGAATTTCGTAACATGTAGTGGGATGGCCACCGGGGGGCCTGGGGAGAAAACTGCAACTGAGCCTTTGATCTGGCCAGCAGTTAGCAAACAGGAAGGGTTGGATCTAAAAAAGGAGAAATAAACATTTATTGGATCTCGCAAGGACTTTTCCAAGGTAGAGGCATCTACTTCGCAGCTGCCTGAGGACCTCAAGGCAGATGAGGAGGTCAGACCCTTTTTACAAGCATGTATGAAGCTGCTGCGCAACCCGAGGGCTATGTAAAATCTTCAGGCATTGATAGATAGCTGCACAACATGACCTATCCTCCCTCCAAAATTCAAGGATGTACATAAACTCTATAGGTATAAGAAACACACCATCAGGGAGATGCGGTTGACTGCACAGATCGATGATTATGAGATGGATTAGGTTATTTTGGACCTAGGGTCGGATACGAATGTATTAGCTAAAAAAACTTGGAAATGAATGGGGGAACCTAAGTTGGAATGGTCCACTATCCAACTATGTATGGCCAATCAACAGAAGATCATTCCATTGCGAAGACTATCGAATATTGTGGTGGACATCACAGGGGTTAAGGTCCTGGCTGACTTGGAAGTAATTCAGATTGTCGAAGATGCAGACCCCTACCTTGCGCTCCTAGGCTTGGATTGGGGCATCGATATGAGAGGCATCATTAACCTAAAGAAGATAAGCATGGTGTTAAGTGGATAAATCATTCTTGCGGACAAGAAGGATCTCCCTAGTATCACAAGGATAGCTAGAAACAAATAGGACAAATGTAAACTACTTTCTCTAGATTATGTATGATTTAGAATTTTCTATGATGAAGAAAGGACCTACCTGTGATCCAATGCTAGTTGTATTCTTATCTCTGTCACTCCAAATAAGTCACCTCTTAAGACCTGCAATCAAAGACATGGAAGAGAATCAAAATCACCTACACAATATACTAATTCATAAATCATAAATCTATCTTAATGATCATGGAATTTAAGAAATAAATCGTTCAAGTAAACACATAAAAAAATTATTGAGAAAACATGATCCTTTTGTATTATTTTTAAATAAAATGAGTCTTACAACCATGTTCGACTTGATGTCCTACAGGTCCTTCCGGGGTCCAGAACAAGCCTTTTCCTTTGGTCTGACAAGCCCTTCCACTCTTTGAACCAACCTAAATACGAGTGTGTAGTCGTTCTCACATGGATAATGGCTAGCAAAAAGAGTATGTTTCTTCAACAATTCTCTTCTCTAATGTAGTATGAAGTACAAAGCAAGTACTTTTTTACATATCAGTAGCTACAAAGTACAAAGAAAGTACTAAGTGTATACAAAATGTATAGTGAAGTTTTACATATATCAGCATGTACACTTGAGACTGAACCAAAGCTTCAATTTATAGGAGAAGGAAAGTGGTTACATCTCCAAAATGGAAGGGATAGAGTCCTCTTATCAAGGGATTAAGTTCCAAAGACCAAGGAATAGGCTCCTTTTATGAAGGAATGAATGCTTCGATTGGATAACACCTTCAAGAAGCTTCCAGCTGGGAGAATATTCAACTAGCTGGGCTTCTATAATTTACTTTCACCTTCAATTTACCTTTTACAGGGGTATGCACCTTTAATGAAGAAAACATGCAGTTAGCTCCGCAGTTTTTAGAGCAAAAGGGTGTGGTGCCGTAGGTAAGGCCAAGGAAAAGTGTGGTACAAGTGTTTTTATGATTTTTACAAGCTTTTCTCCAAATTCAGGACCTGGTTTAGGAACTTTAGGGTTGTAGACTTCTAAGGGAGCATTATATAGGTATTGATGAACCCATATAGATAGTAAAATGTCATGGTGACAAAATAATGTGTAACATATTTCCCCCTAAAGCGCGAAGTCTGAGATAATTCGAAGAGTAAAGTGCTTTATCATTCTGAGAATTGGCTTGCGGACATTGGCTGGAACCTGTAAAAACATTCAATAAAAACATATATATATATATATCATCATTGAGGTAAGAATTCCCATACTCAGAGCAAAAAATAACTAAATCAAAACTTAACTAAAATGTTATGATATAGAAATGATTCTAATATTACATCAATAGTAGACACAGTATGGACGTAGCCATCTATCATGAATAGTCTACTGTATAATGAGCAATAAAAATCTTCGCAGCCTAGATGGTGGAAACTAGATCCAGGGTCTTCATTTCTTCTTCCCGAACTAGCACGATTCTATCCATGCGATTGATTGTGTCGAAGTCGAACATGGTAGAAGCCACTTGATTACGAGTCAATGATGTGAACTATTAAAAAGTGTGAGAGAAACCACAAATAATGACAATGGCTCTCAAAGTACTCAGTACAATTCATGAAGTGTGAATAAATTATTTGAAGTTGAACACTTCATAAAATCATCCGATCGGAGGTCAATGATGTAACCTATCGTCGAAGGTAAGAAATATGCCATTAGGGCATGAATATTCCAATGTACTGATAGGATTCTAGATCAACTTCCTAGAGGATGAGCTATCGTTGATAGAAAGTGATCCGTCGTAGGAAAACCCACGACATGAAACCATTAGATCAAATTTTGAAGAAATATTTTGCAAGGACTGACTCAGGGATGGTCAACACGAATGGAGACAAATGTTTGCAAATGAATGGTTTATTTCAACTATATCTTGAACACATAACGAAACTGCAGATGGTTTGGTAACAATTGACCTATGCTAATACCCAGAAACTGGTTGAAGACATTCAATATGGTTTGATTAACTAATAGCCAAAGGATTTTCCCAACCTAGGTGTAAGTGTGACAAAAAGTGTCATGTTCAAGAGTGGTATACTAGTTTTAAACAAAGTTTAACAATTGGATTCATTTTCTCTCTTTTTCCCCCACCATTACAGGCAAGTACCTCTTTATTTTTGACAAGCTTGAGGAGGATAACATTTCCTTGTTATGTAAACTCATCCTTCAGATGAGTCCAACTTAGTATAAAATCAAACCCTAAGAAGGAGTGGTTCATTTCTGTTTATAATCGACAGGTCCTTTACTGTTTAGTTTTAACGAGTCCAGTATAGGAGAAACTCTGTGTTTTTCAATTTTAGGGAGTCAGAAGAAAAGCTTAAGGAAACTCTATGGGTGTACTTTTTTATAAATTTAGTCTCTCAACCCCAAAAAAGGATAAAATAATATAGGAGAGAACTCTATTGACCATGATTAGTCAACGTATAACTTTTTCGTAAATAGTCCATTTCAGTCTAGAAAAGGGGTAAACTTATACTGAAGGGACGAATGTTCATTTTTTTTCACGAGTTTGAATAGTGAAGTACTTGGAAATATTTTCATGTTTAGAGAGTCTGAAAAGGGCTTAAAAGAGAGGTCCAGGGTTTCGCTTTTTTCTGTAAGTTTTAACGAGTTCGAAAAAGTGATAAAAATGTACTCATGGTTTTCTCTTTTTTTGTAAGTTTTAATGAGTTTGAAAAATTGATAAAAATTGTACTCATATGGCCGAATTTCAATTTAATTTACGAGCAGGAAAATATGGAAATAACTCAGCATTTTCATGTGTTTTACGAGAATGAAAGATAGCAAAATAATCTTAGGATTTTCATGTGTTTAACGAGTCTTGAAAATAATAACCAAAATCGACTCAAGATAGATTTCATTTTTACAAAATCTTGAAACAGAGAAAAACTATGCTTCAGATAGGTTTGTTTCATTTTTACACAAGCTTGAAACAGAGAAAACTGTGCTTGAGAGTGGTTTCATTTTTACACAAGCTTGAAACGTAGGACAACTATGCTTAAGAGTGGTTTCATTTTTACACAAGCTTGAAACGTAGGAAAATTGTGCTTGAGAGTGGTTTTTTAATGCCCCCCAAGCGTAACTTCCTAGAGCGCATGCCCCCCAAGCTTCATTTCATTCAACTAAGTAGAGTACTAGTTACTAATAGGTTGATGGAATGAAGGTTCATTTACAATATTAGATGAAAGACTCAAATTTACTAGGAGAGGATTTGTTTCATTTTTTAACAAGGTTGACATAGGAAAAGAACCATCCTCATGGTGACCTGTTTCATTTTTTAACGAGGTTGACACAGTAAAAGAACCATCCTCATGGGAATCTTGTTTCATTTTTTAATGAGCTCGACACAACAAAAGGAATTATTCTCAAAAGGATCTGTTTCATTTTTTAACGAGGTTGACACAGGAAAAGAACCATCCTCATGGACACCTATTTCATTTTTTAATGAGGTTGACACAGTAAAATAACCATCCTCATGAACATGTTTCATTTTTTGATGAGGTTGACACAGTAAAAGAACTTTCCTCAGGGACAACTATTTCATTTTTTAACGAGGTTGACAAAGGAAAAGAACCATCCTCATGAACATGTTTCATTTTTTAATGAGTTTTACACAGTAAAGGAACTCTCCTCAAGGACACCTGTTTCATTTTTTAACAAGGTTGACACAGGAAAAGAACCGTCCTAATATCTACTCTCTACAATCTACCTATATAACCTACTGATTCATTTTTTAATGAGGTTGACACAGGAAAATAATTTTCCTCATCTAAGACATGTTTCATTTTTTAACGAGGTTGACACAGTAACATGAACTTTCCTCTGACCAACTGATTCATTTTTTAACGAGGTTGACACAGTAAAAGGAAATTTCCTCTTGGTGACCTTGTCATGGCTTCCAACTAGAAGAAAGACATGTCAAGCGACACTCCTAAATAATGGCTTCCAAAAGGTCTTCATCAGATGGAAGAGCAACTCTCTAGAAGGAACACATGTTAAGGGACTCAAAAGGGATAAGAACATCGCATTCAAATAATCCCAGAGGGTTTTCCATGTCAATTACCAGATCCAAGTCAAAGGAAGTCGAGAAAACAATGAGAGGCTCGCTTGCATCGACAACTAAAAACATGGGATTGGTTGCCACATAATTAACCCGTGGCACGGTAGATACCACCTTTGGAGAAGGAACATTTAGGGGTTTCACATTATTGGTAGTTGAATCAAAACTAACGAATGAAATCTGGTCTACAGTCACAATGTTTCCATTGTGAGGGAAAGACATCACGCGAAAGAGTGTCAATACGACATCTTTCATTGCATAGACATAGTCTCGCCCAAGGCATAAATTGAAATCCAAGGGGCCTTAGAATACCATAAGATCAATACAGATAGTTTTATCTTCCAAGGTAATAGGAATCTTAGGAAGGATCCCTAAAGGTTCATTAATGGTTCTGTTAAAAGCTAACAGATTCTGCGTGATAGGCACAAGCTAAGGGGAACCCAAATCTTCCCAAGAAATTGAGGATAAAATACTAACAGAAGCACCTTCATCTACATGTGTGTGGCGTACATTCTTACCATAAGCCTTCACAATGATTTGGAAAGGGATGAGGAAGGAAGACGAGGTTCTATCAGTCTATTCCAATCAAAGGAAAAGACCTCAGTACTTGGAGGGGGTTCTGTAGGAACAGGTGAAATGCCCCCTGGCGTAGAAGAATCTGATGTAACAAGAAGAACTAGAGTGGTATTAATTTCAGTCTCTACAGGGAGGGTGGGATCGACCGAATGTGAAATTGAGTCGACCACTTGATCAACTAATGAATCATCAACCTGAATGATACTAGTTTCACTCTTTAATGGAAGAGTGTGATTGACTATACTTGGAATAATATCAATCATTTCATCAGTTGACGGTAGGTTGGGAGAAATTTTACAGTAACCTATTGGAAGTTGTTGCTATGGAATAGTAAGGTTTTCCAACAATTTTGAAGCTTCATCCATGTGAGGGAAAATGTGAGTTTGATGACTCCCTTTGCATAACCTACAAGGAAACCTAACTTTACCCTTTTTCCCAGGAACCTGACAATCATTGGTTGATGGATCAATGGAAATTTGATGAGATTCTTCTGACCATACTTCTAAGACCATTGGAATACTAGGAAAATTAATAAGGAAGTGGTCACCCTTACAAAGTTTGCATGGGTATTTTGGTTTACGATGCATGTTGGAGGTTTCCTCAACACTACTAACACTTACAACCATGGTTGGTTTGTTGACTTCTTTCTTATTTTTCTTCTTCTTCTTCTTCCCTTTCTTCTTCTTCTTAGCCACCTAGTTACTAGCGTCAAGGCTTTTACCAAGCGAAGAGGAAGAAAGGGAGGAAGAAATATTGGGCAAAGAAGGTAAAGGGTCAACATGAGGTTGGTGATGTTGAGATGGTGAAACCTGTTGAGGTGAAGCATCTGGTTGAGGTGGAATAATTGGAGTATTTGGGGCGAATGAAGTTGAAAATAACCATATCGGTAAACCTATTGTAAATCTAGGTAATGACAATGTAGCCATATAAGGAGGAGAAACATTTCCAAAGAAAGGAAAACTAATAGAATTCTCATTAAGAGGGGTTCCTTGGTTGGTAAATTCTGGAACAGCTGCCATTAGATTTCAACTTTAGTGAATTTTATTAACAATTTAAAACTAAAATTAACAATTCACATCTAGCAATTAAAATTCACAATTCACACCAATGATCTCTAAAATGTAAAATCAAACAAATGAACATGCACTAACAAATCTAGGAGTCAAATCACACAAAAAAATTAGATTCCCACACTAAAAACACTAGTTGGTGATGAAATCAAACATTGTAGAAATTTAATGCAGAAATGTCAGTTGGAACAGTTACCCCAACAACTTGCTTAATGAAACATATCGGTGCAAGTTTCTCCACTTAAACCATCTCGAGTGAAGAGAACCCTTCGGAGATTCCAAGTGACTCTAGTCGATTTCTACTCCAAGTACAGTGGGACCTTCCCTCCACCGTCACCTTGGGAAATAATCCTAAAGCTTATAGCCCCTAAGGTCACCAACGGGAACAAATATACCTAGGGGAACATTCTATGATATGATATACATGCAACAGTAGAGTAACTAGCTCAATCACCTTGAAGGCACCTTGACATAATCTAAGGTTTACCGACAAGTGACCCCAGGCTCCTCGACAATGGTCTATCAATGGTTTACCATTTTTAATACATGCACATCTGTTATCATTCCCAATGAGATAGGTATGATTACCTCAATAGTTCAGATATGATCTTGTGATTGAATCCTTTAGGAGGAGCTTCCTAGAGCATACATGAAAAAATTGGAATTTTTCCTACTGCAAGATGCTGCTGTTTGTTTAGTTTCTTTGAAAAGTTAGCTACTCCCTATTCCAAAGCACTAATCCTGAGCTAGATTGGTGGAAAGAGCCCTAAAAATGTAAAAATTTCTAGATGAATTTTAATTAAGGGTTGTGTTATTTGGGTTGTTATTACTCAAAGGGTAAATGGATATGAAACCAATGGTGTTATGACCTGACCCACAATTGAATGCAATCAAATATGATAATGTAATCTTTTAAATTCGGTGAATCCTAACTAAAGTAAGGAGAGAGTTTCCATTCACTTCCAACAATGAAAAAATTGATCAATAAGAGAAAATATAACAAATTCTCTAATGCACTAATTTCATCAAGAAAAATGAATGCTAATCAATTCCAATTTTTTTATTTTTATGTTTCTAAAACAAGCATAAAAAGATGTAAATTCAAATCAAAGAAACTGATCCAAATATATGATTGATTTTTCAGAAAGTAAACTATGTAGTTGTAATTTATGCACAATTCAGTTGAAAAGTATGCAAATGTAATCTATGCACATTTTTCATTCATATTTTGAAAGTGAGAATTGTAATCATGCAAATTTGATCTATGCAAGAGAATTCTCAAACACAAGATGATTCTAATGTAATCTAAGAATCAATGAAGTGTAAGTAAAGGTGAGATTTCCAAAGATCAAAAAATAAAAACACTCAAAGGCGATTAACACTCAGACACAATTGTTAAGAGACTGAGATAAACCTCGAAGTAAAGACCAAAGGAAATCAAATTAAGAATTTGTCCAAAAAATAAACTCAAAACACCCAATTAACTTAATGGAGACTGATGAGATTGTAAGAGTTGTTGAAATAAATTGACACACAAGGCTTTTGACAGTCAAAACAAGATTGGGTAAATATAGAGAATCATGTAAGTTGGTTCCAAAAAAGAGAATCTTTAATTTTTCAAAAATTTTCCTTAAGTCCACAGGTTTTAATACAAAACGGTGCAGTACCGCACTGTTTGTACATAAAAACTACAGAGGTTACCACACTGTTTTGAAAGAAAAAGCGTGGAGGCCAGAAAACATATACAAAAAACAAAAGTAAAAAGAAAAAAGATGCAAAATTGTTAAGAGACTAAGAAAATCCTCAAAGTAATGACCAAAGAAAATCAAATTAAGAATTTCTCCAAAAAGGAAACTCAAAACACCCAATTAACTTAACAGAGACTGATGAGATTGTAAGAGTTGCTGAAAGAAATTTACACACAAGGCTTTTGACAGTCCAAACAAGCTTGGGTAAATAGAGAGAATCATGTAATATAGTTCCAAAAAAGAGAACCTTTAATTTTTCAAAAATTTTCCTTAAGTCCATAGGTTTTAATACAAAAAGGTGTGGTACCACACTATTTGTACATAAAAACTACGGAGGTTATGGCACTGTTTTGAAAGAAAAGTGCGGAGGCCAGAAAAATTATAGAAAGAATAAAAATTATGATCTGCTTTTCAGGGATTATAATAGATAATTTACCCAACCCACTGTAGACTAATCAAAATCAGAAAAATAATTTCAAAATTCAAACTCAAAAATAAAAAGGAAAACTAAGTTCAAGAAATTTCCCCATCAGAGTCGCCATTTTGTTAAGCGGATAAATCGTTCTTGCAAACAAGAAGGATCTCCCTAGTATCACAAGGATAGCTAGAAAGAAATAGGACAAATGTAAATAAATTTCTATAGATTATGTATGATTTAGAATTTTCTATGATGAAGAAAGGACCTACCTGTGATCCAATGCTAGTTGTATTCTTCTTTCCGTCGCTCCAAAGAAGTCACCTCTTAAGACCTGCCATCAAATACATGGAAGAGAATCAAAAGCACCTGCACAATATACTAATTCATAGATCATGAATCTATCTTAATGATCAAGGAATTTAAGAAATAAGTCATTCAAGTAAACACATAAACAACTTATTCAGAAAATAAGATCCATTTGTATTATCTTTAAATAAAAGGAGGAGTCTTGCAACTGCATTTGCCTTGATGTCGTACAGGTCCTTCCGAGTTCCGGAACAAGCATTTTCCTTTGGTCTGACAAGCCCGTCCACTCTTTGAACCAACCTAAATACGAGTGTGTAATCGTTCTCGCATGGATAATGGGTAGCAAAAAGAGTATGTTTCTTCAGCAATTCTCTTCTCTAATGTACTATGAAGTACAAAGCAAGTAATTTTTTACATACCAGTAGCTACCAAGTACAAAGCAAGTACTAAGGGTATACAAAATTTATAGAGAAGTTTTACATATATCAGCATGTACCCTTGAGAGTGAACCAAAGCTTCAATTTATAGGAGAGGGAAAGTGGTTAAAGCTCCAAAATGGAAGGGATAGAGTCCTCTTATCAAGGGATTAAGTTCCAAAGACCAAGGAATAGGATCCTTTTATGAAGGAATGAATGTTCATGAATGGAGGGAGTGACTTCGACTGGATAATGCCTTCTAGAAGCTTCCAGCTGGGAGAATATTCAACCAGCTGGGCTTCTAGAATTTACTTTCACTTAAATTTACCTTTTACAGGGGTCCACGCCTTTAATGAAGAAAACATGTGGTTGGCTCCGCATTTTTTAGAGAAAAAGGGTGTGGTGCCACAGGTAAGGCTAAGGAAAAGTGCGGTACAAGTGTTTTTATGATTTTTGCAAGCTTTTCTCCAAATTCAGGACTTAGTTTAGGAACTTTAGGGTTGTAGACTTCTAAGGGAGAATTATATAGGTATTGATGAACCCATATAGACAGTAAAATATGATGGTGAAAAAATAATGTGTAACACATGGTATTGGAGAATAACGGTACAAGGGTAATAGAACCATTAGATCTGGCTGAGGGTGAACGATACACAGAATCAGTGCGTGACGAAGAGGATGTAGATCACATCTATAAGTTGACTGCATGAGATGAATATTGGATTAACCCCACGGTGGAGGGGGTACTCTGCTGGGAAAAGGACATCAAATGTTTCTTCGACTTTGATGGGGAGATGGAGAACTGGAAAAATTGATTACATGATGTCTCTGTGCTAAGATGTCTTCGGATCACGAAGAACATCTACTGCATCTCCTCGTAGGTAAGAGATCTACCTTATTTCAATGGTTTCGGTAATGTCAGGGACATTTTGCGGGCATTTGAAGCAGAGGTTCCCCAAGAAAAATCACTAGGGGCCTGTAAGCTGGCCATGCAAGGATCACCTACGCAATGGTGGGTAACGCGTGAGGAGGCATTCCAGGATTGGGAGGAGTGTTGGAATATGTTGATCCTACGATTTGAGGCCCCAAAAACATGTGAAACAAAACATTCCTTGGACCCGAAGATCCATGCAAATATCCAGTTTCTTGGATAGAAAAATGGTGCAATAGAACTGCCCAAGAGTGGGTTCATCTACTTTGTAATATTCCCAATTTTTGCAGCTAATGGGAATATTGCATTTTAATTTCAGTTTGCTTAACTCATGAATAAAAGTGTAAAGGAGGAACTCTAAAAATCATAATCAGCAAAATAAATCAATGCCCAATGTGAACATGGAAAAATCTTAGCCATTTCAATAAAATACACTTAGGTGTGAAGAGGAATGAAGAAGGTTGACTAGATCAACATGACCAAATCACAGAAGTGTCTAGATGCATTGACCCTCCTTATTGATTAGCGCAGTTTTAGATGGAGACCTTTCATGTGAAAAGGGTTAACTCATTGGAGGTGGTTTAAGGTTTTCCAAACCCTAATGTTATAAAAGAAAGAGGAAGGCCACAAGGAAAGGTTGTTGAAGATAATTCGATTTTGGGATTGCTTAGGCAACTCAAAATCTCTGGCTATTTAGCTAGAGAGAGGAATTTCCTATTTAGGAATTCCTCCTCCTTCATTGAGGAGCTCTTGAAGGAGTATGTTCTGAAATTCCTCACATCTAGGCTTTAGGACAAGCATCCTCCATCAATACAACGCTATTTCTGCAGCAGAATAATACTGTGTTGTTGGGTGTTGTAGTGAGGGGTTTTCAACACCACATCCAAATCTAGTTTTGCAGAAAAGGAAGCATTCCTTTCTCTGGAAGATTATTGAGGAAGCCTTGAGCTTCATATTCAGATCTTGGCATCAGGCCAGAGGACCTTCCAACATCATCTGCACAGTATACTTCAGAAACTGCGTTATTTTTCCAGTGCATTGTTGTAGCAGGGTTTCTACCCTAGTTTGGTGCTTGTTTCCTTGAGGAAGGGCCATCCCTTCTTCCAGAAAGTCTATATTGAAGCCCTCTTCTAAAATTTTTTACATTTCAGCTCATAAAATCAAATTTTCAGTGATTCTACATTTTTCAGATCCATATTCTGCAGATCTATTACTTGTATTCTTTCATGAAATCCCCTTGTCGGGTGATCTATTTGATGTATAAAAGGAGCTGAATCTCTATTTTTCTTCATTATATGTTGTAAAAAACTTTAGATCTAATGTTTCAGATATATTTTTTCTAATTTCTTCAGAAATTACACTCTGCATGCTTCAGCCATTTTCTGCATACTCAAAGTCATGGGAAATCAACATTTTTAAGCATATCCGGGGATGGAGGAACTGTTTAACATAGCTAGAATGATTGGTTTAAGCTGAAATTCGTATAATAGGTCCCTAATGACCTAATATAAAATAACCTCCCGTAATTTCCCTTAATTTTACTCATATTTCTGAATACATCTATTTTAGGGTCGAAATCCCTACTTTTCCACACTTTTTGGATCCTAAATTCAGATCTAAGTTTCTGTTGTACTTGGAATCAGTTTCTAAGTTTATATCAGCACATTTTATGCATTTATAGCTCTCTTCACTTTCAGCGGAGCATTTTACTTTGTTGCAGCCCCTCATTGGACCTTCTCTTAAAGATAACTAGGTGTGGGAGATCTGTTTAACCCACCTAGTCTTATTGTTTTTAGCTCAAATATTGGATTTAGTTTTTATATTGTCTGGTATAAAGTATCCAAGAGTTATTTTCCTCTTCTAAAAAATATTTTTCTGAAAATTCATTTTTAAGTGCATGATTCATGAGCTGTTCCTAAATAGGAATATTATAGTGGTATCAAAGCAAGATCTTTGGCTCAGCTTGTGGCTTCAAGCCAAAGTAATGAATCAATGAAGGATGAATATTTCAAGCTCTATAAACAGAGTCTATAGATGGCCAGTTAGCCTCTAGATCTCATCCTTTTTTCAAAGGTGACATATCCAGTAAATGCCCTTGCAGTCAATCTCTAGAATAGAATTTTGATATTACTGAAAAGGGATATTCCTGTGAGATCAAGATATCAGATAAGTAAAGAGAATAAACAGAGATCATAATGATGGAGAGAATGTGTTTACTCTCATCAGTGTTCAGATCTAAGAAGAGCCTCTCCAAAGAGGTAAATCAGAAGAGAGAAAGAAAATGCATCGAGACTCTTAGAGGGTTTCGAGAAGAAGCAAGTTGCAGTGAGACCTGCATAATTTTTCAAGAAGAAGAAGGAAGCCCTAGCACTTCCTATCAGCAAAGTAGAAGACTGGAGAATCCTATATCTCCTCATAGATCTACTATGCCCACTTTCTTTGAAGAAGGTGAGAGGTATAGCAATGGAGAAGAGAGATGCAAAGAAACTCCTAAAGGGTTTCAAGATGAAGAGGAAGATACTAGCGCTGGTATGATTGAAGAAAGAAGACCATCATTCTTGCCAGAAGTTGGAGGCATCATTGATCTGGGTGGAGGAACTCTTGTGTTCTGTCAAGAGGTTCCCACATATCATTTGATCCAAGGTATGCATGAAATTTTAACACATATTGTTTCAAGATTAATGCATAGCCAAGGATTAAATCAAAATGTTGATTTGAAGCAAAGACATGTCACATCACAGAGGACCCTTGATCTAATCAAGGATGATACTGGAAACTATCCCTATGCATCATTGTTGAGCTGCATTCAATCTCTTGGGTTGAGATGTAGGGTCTCAAGAAAGGGGATTAGTACTATCCTATGTTCAATGGCTTATTGTGAGATCAGTAATGAAACTTGCTTTGAGACAGTACATGCATTACTTTGTAGATATACAGCGTTGTCACTTAGTGACTGTGACAAAGAGGCTTTAGCTCTCTTGGAGAATTCTGAAGGTAGCTTCAACCTTGAAGAAGTGGAAAAGAAGAAGATGAAGAGTAGACATCTTGAGATGAGAAGCATTTTCTCCCCTCTAGATGACACTCTCTCAATGAGCATGCTACAACTCAAAGAGAGACTTCTACTTACTGCAGATTCAGAGCCTCACTAGTTTTGGAAGGCCATAGATGGGAGAGAGGTCTCACTGAGAGATCTCAACGAAGTTGCATTTCAATATTTCATGACATGCAAGGTTCTTCATTGGTTCCAAGGAGATGGTATTCTACAAAGGGAGGATGCCATGTGTTGTGGTTCCTGTTCTTTGGCAGATTTGGCAATACCAAATGACAAGAGAACATAAAACCACTTTTGGATCTCAGGATCTAGCCCTCCTGGATCCAGAGAGGGATCTCTCTATAAGGTAAAGAAATAATGTATCTTTAAAGGTCAATTTAAGGTGTTAGGCTAGTTATGGAGTACAAGGGTTTTGTTTTGTTTTGTTTGTTTGGTTGGGAAAACATGAAAGAAGGGTTAAATGAATGTAAAGGAATGGGTAAAGAAATATTTTTGGCAATGGGGAGATAATTCAAAGAGAACAAAAGTCCATTGGGAAATGGGGTCATAAAAGGATTTACTTGCAATTAAAATATCCAAGGCTTTCAAAGGGCTAGTCATCTAAAACAAAGGATCTCTTAAGATGATAGTATGGGATGAAACAATAAGGAAATAAAAGAGAATGAAAAGGAAAACCTTCCAAGGTGACCACTTCAGAGTAATTATTGGGACAGGACATGCCTTATACCTCTATGATCCAAACTCTTAATGAGGCTAACTCTAAAGACAACAATCCAACAGTCCTCCTGACTACTTTTAGACAATAGAAAACATTTAAGGTCAAACACAGAGTGAAGTCTAAGATCAGAGAAAGAATTTTAACCTTATCTTCTTTTGACATTAAACCCAAAGGGATCTTAGAAAGGCTAACTGTTGGAAAAGGAACCTGGGGGACAGGGCTAACTCTAAATCTCCCTGTTTCCTAATTCTTTCAGCTAAAACCAAGCAAGAACATCTAAGAGACAAACTCTAAATTCATACATTAGTAAGCAAGGACAAACCAACTTCTATACTGGTTAAATTATGTTGAATTTGTTCTAAGATACACAATTAGCAGAAAGACATTATGTTGAGAATGCAGCAAGATGATGGAGCTTAGTGAAATGAAGTCGCCTTCACTAAGTGGGCCCGCAGGCAAATTCTGGCGCAAAGTCTATTTTTAGACTATGTCTATTTTTAGACATACGGAGCATAATTTGGGAATTCTACTTGGAGATTCTTGAAGTATGCGACATGTCGGTAAAAATAGACGAGACCCTAATTTTTAGGACCCAGGCTATTTTTAGACTGATCTCCTAAAAATATGGAAGTCAAATATTATTTACCCTTAATAATATTTTGACTATAAACAGCAGTTTACTCTCTTGGCGCACTTCAGTTTGAGTCATGGAGGTGACTCATGCAACTGACACAAGGAATCACGTGGTTCCTAGGGTTTGATAGCATCTTGCATGGTTGGCTTCAGTTAGACTTCAGTGGCAGGAGTTTTGGAGGAGTTAACGGGACAAGTAGTGGAGTTGTGTTCTGTTTGTTTTAGTTGAACTAGTTGGGATTAGTTAACTAACTAATCAACTAGATATGAGTGGAGTAAATTAAATAATATTTAATTTACTAAATATTAACTCATTAGTCAACTCAAGAACACTTAAGTTCACTACAGTGCATGATCAGTTCAGTGGAGACCAGTGGAAGAGGTAGATGAAAGGGTGAGTAAAGCTATCAGTTGGTAGATTTGTTTTGCATGAGACTTGCATTACACTTGGAGGAATTGTCCATGACAATTACACAATCAAGGGAAGGGGATTCGAACCTTGAACCTCTTCATATACAGGCCATGATTGCGCAATAGAGGCAAAGGCAATTGGCGGGGAGTTTTGAACCTCAGACTTGTTCAAAACTGAGTCAGATTGTGAGTAACTTCATGAGAGAGTACTGAGTACTTGTGAGGAGTATTGTACTTGTTTGGTTACTTGGTTTCTCCATTATAATATACACAATAGCTGCGGGGTTTTCAGCTATAGGCTTTCCCCATACATACTGAGTTAATGTGTGATTGATTTGATGTGAGATTGCTTCTGTTATTTCCGCATGTGACAATTAATCGTAGAAGAATGTTATGTGTTATGTATGCAATTCGAAATTGATATATGACCGGGTTAATATTCAGTGAATAAGTGATTTATTCAGCTAATTTCTACATGGTATCAAAGCGAGATTAATTGTCGAGATCTATTACGGTGATTGCAAACTTATTTCCTCGGACAGAGTCTGCATACGGGCCAGGAAGCCTCCGGATTCATCTTTCTTCGGAAAGTGAAAGATCTGGTGAAAGCCCCTTGCAGTCAATCTCTGATTTGGAAATAATTTGTTTTCAAGTGTAGATCGGAAGCGATAGAGCTTGGAGTTTGGAATTCGAATTTTGCAGAAGGTTGTTCTTCTTGGTGCCGGTGTTGAAAGATGTCTTATTTCAATGGTTTGCGACTCGAATATGCTCTTGAAGGCAGTTCGAACTATGTTGCATGGAAAGATCGAATGGAAGCAGTGTTGGAAGATAATGGTCTGAAGGAGTTCGTGGATGCGGATGTCCCAAAGCCCACTGATGCAGCTCTGGTCGATGCATGGCAAAAGAAGATCGCGAAATGTCGAAGGATCATGTTGGAGGGCGTCAAGGATCATATTGTATCCAGCCTGCATGGAAAGGCTACTCCATATTTAATGTGGAAAGCTTTGACGGATCTATTCCAGAGTAAGAGTGACCAAGGGAAGCTGGCGCTCAAAGACAAGCTCAGGAACATCAAGATGGAGAAGGGCGACAGTATCGCTAAATACCTCACGAAGTTCACTCAATGCAGAGATGAACTGGGAAGTGTGGGAGTTACTGTCGATGAAGAGGATATGGTCGACATGGCTCTCCTTGGTCTTCCGAAGGCTTGGCACTCATATCAAGATAGTGTCAATGGTCGGGAGAAGCTGCCGGGATGGGAGCGCCTTTGGGCGGATCTCATGCAGGAGGAGATAAGGAGGACTACTCGAGATGGATCTTCATCAAAGGGAGCTGATGAAGAAAACTGCGCTTTGGTGTCCAAGCTAAGAAAGGGAAGGGTAAGAAAACCTCTCATTCTGGAGCTAAGGGCAAGAAGCAGGATATGGCGAAAGTGAAATGTTTTCACTGCCATGATCACGGACATTATGCTACAAATTGTCCAAAGAAGGCAAGCAGCGCGGGAAGATCTGCCCAGGATGGAGAAGCTTTGGCTTCACGGGTCGAGCTTGACTTTTCGTTGCATGCTTGGTTTCAAGTGTGATGGGATCGGTGTGGTTCTTGGACAGCGGTGCGTCATTTCATATAATGGGGATGGGATTGTTCTCGGTCTGGAGGACAAGGATTTGGGTATGCACATCGAGATGGCGATAATGAGTAGATACGATACGGCGAGTATCGATGCCGTATCCTTTCGGAGAGGAGTTTGGTAAACCCTTTGTCTTGAAGGATGTCATGCATGTACCTGGATTGAAGAAGAACCTGATTTCTGTGGCGATGTTGGAGGATAAGGGGTATGATGTGGTCTTCAGCGAAGGAAAAGCCTTCCTGCGCAGTAAGACTACTGGAGAGACCCGAAAGATAGGGGTTCGAACTCAAAACCTTTATCAGTTGCAGGTAGATGACTGCGCAGCTATGGCATGCAAGGCGGGAGAAGTGGTGAGCCGGGATGATGAGGGCGAACTATGGCACAGAAGATTGGGCCATCTTCACCATGGAGCTTTGAAGATTCTGCAGCAGATTTCTACTGGACTTCCTAAGGGCACCCTTGCGCAGTCAGATCAATGCAAGGGGTGTACTTTAGGGAAGTATGTGAAAGCCACTTTTCACGAGAAGGATAGTCGCGCCACGACGATCCTTGAGAGAGTTCACACAGACGTGTGTGGTCCTTTCTCAGTTGCTTCGACAGCAAAGCACAAGTATTATGTGATCTTGGTTGATGATTTCTCTCGAAAGTGCTGGATCTTCTTCATGCAGAAGAAGAGCGATACATTCGCGAAGTTCTGTGAGTTTAAAGCACCGGTCGAGAAGGAGTCGGGGAAGAAGGTGATTGCTCTAAGGAGTGATAACGGTGGTGAATTCATCTCGGCTGAATTCAAGGAGTTCTGCAGCGCAGAAGGGATTCGGAGAGAGCTCATCGCACCCCATAACCCACAGCAGAACGGGGTGGCTGAGCGGAAGAACAGAACGATCGTGGGTGCTGCACGGGCGATGTTGCATGATCAGGGCCTACCCCTTCACTTGTGGGCCGAGGCATGCAATACAGCAGTGTATGTGCAGAACCGTTGTCCTCACAAGGTTCTTGGCATGAGTACACCAGAGGAGGCTTATTCTGGCAAGAGGCCCGATATTTCCCATTTGCGGATTTTCGGATCTCCTGTCTACATGCATGTGACGAAGGATGCAAGAAGGAAGCTGGATCCAACTGCTGAAGTTGGAATATTTGTGGGGTACACCGATACACCTCATAACTATCGAGTGTATGTGCCAGACAGTCGCAAGACTGTTGTGCGACGGGATATAAAATTTCAGGAGGAGAAAGCCATGCAGTGTTCGCTTGAGAGGGAGCTACACTTGCATGCAGATGAGGAGCCGTTAGTTCCTAAGGAGGAGCTTCCGGATGTGGATCAGCCACAAGAGGAGGTTCAGAAGGTGGAAGAAACCACCCAGGCAGCGCCAACCATCAGAGGGCGCATGCGCACTACAGAAGCTGAGCGACTGGCTCGGGATGCAGAGAAGGTTGTAGGACCACCTACAGCACAGCGCAGACAGAGACAGTCACCTGATCGGTACACTGGATACATGGCTCTTATGAGTCAATGTGTTGTGACAGAGCCATCCTCTTTTGAGGAAGCTGTGGAGGAACCCGCATGGGTTGATGCCATGATCTAAGAATATGATTCGATCATCAGGAACAGTGCATGGGAGATTGTCCCAAGACCGGTTGAGAAATCTGTTGTAGGTTCGCGATGGATCTACAAGGTGAAGCAGGCGGCTGACGGGAGTGTGGAGAAGTACAAGGCGAGATTTGTCGCCCGTGGCTTCTCACAGATCGAGGGGATTGACTATGAGGAGACTTTTGCACCCGTCGCAAGGTACTCTTCCATACGGACGATCCTTGCTCTCTCAGCGCAGATGGGGTGGCACATTCATCAGATGGATGTGAAGACTGCGTTCCTCAATGGAGTTATCGAGGAAGAGGTGTACATAGAGCAGCCTGAAGGTTTTGAGATCTTCAGCAGTGAGTCGCATGTGTGCCGACTCAAGAGAGCACTGTATGGGCTGAAGCAAGCACCTCGTGCTTGGTACACTCGGATAGACAGCTACTTCACCGGGCTTTGATTCTCCAAGAGTGAGGCGGATCCAAACCTGTACCAGATTGTGGTGGAGGGGAAGCTGTTGATCATCGTACTGTATGTAGATGATCTGATTTTGACCGGCGACGAGCAGTTGATACTTTCATGCAAGGAGGATCTTGCACGAGAGTTTGAGATGAAGGACCTGGGCATCCTTCATTATTTCCTGGGATTGGAGATTTGGCAGCGCAGTGGAGGACTGTTTGTTTCTCGGGGCAAGTATGCCCGGGAGATTCTGGAGAGGTTCAACATGCAAGGCTGCAAGCCTGTTGATACCCCTCTTCCTGGTGGATGGAGGAAGGGAGATGCTACTTCGGAGGAGGTAGTGGATGCCACTGCCTATCGACAGTTGGTGGGGTCGTTGATGTATCTGGTCAATACTCGACCCGATATATGCTATGCAGTTAACCAGCTTTCGCAAGCTATGGTTAAGCCTACCAAGCTCTTTTGGAAGGCGGGCAAGCATGTATTGCGCTATATCAGAGGCACACCGGGATATGGTTCATGGTACAGACAGGAGGATGAGTTGAGGCAGCAGTGCTTCAGGCATCGGTATCATCACATCAGAGATTGTGTTCAGCGGAGGATCATGATGCTTTCATATGTTCCCACGGAGGATCAGGATGCCGACATCCCGACGAAGGCGCTCACCAGGAGCAAGTTCGAATTCCACAGAGGCAGGATAGGGATTGCAGATAATCCATATCTTGCTGAGAGGGAGTGTTGAGAATGCAGCAAGATGATGGAGCTTAGTGAAATGAAGTCGCCTTCACTAAGTGGGCCCGCAGGCAAATTCTCGCGCAAAGTCTATTTTTAGACTATGTCTATTTTTAGACATACGGAGCATAATTTGGGAATTCTACTTGGAGATTCTTAAAGTATGCGACATGTCGGTAAAAATAGATGAGACCCTTATTTTTAGGACCCGTGCTATTTTTAGACTGATCTCCTAAAAATATGGAAGTCAAATATTATTTACCCTTAATAATATTTTGACTATAAACAGCAGTTTACTCTCTTGGCGCACTTCAGTTTGAGTCATGGAGGTGGCTCATGCAACTGACACAAGGAATCACGTGGTTCCTAGGGTTTGATGGCATCTTGCATGGTTGGCTTCAATTAGACTTCAGTGGCAGAAGTTTTGGAGGAGTTAACGGGACAGATAGTGGAGTTGTGTTCTGTTTGTTTTAGTTGAACTAGTTGGGATTAGTTAACTAACTAATCAACTAGATATGAGTGGAGGAATTAAATAATATTTAATTCACTAAATATTAACTCATTAGTCAACTCAAGAACACTTCAGTTCACTACAGTGCATGATCAGTTCAGTGGAGACCAGTGGAAGAGGTAGATGAAAGGGTGAGTAAAGCTATCAGTTGGTAGATTTGTTTTGCATGAGACTTGCATTACACTTGGAGGAATTTTCCATGACAATTACGCAATCAAGGCAAAGGGATTCGAACCTTGAACCTCTTCATATACAGGCCATGATTGCGCAATAGAGGCAAGGCAGTTAGTGGTGTGTTTTGAACCCGAGACTTGCTCAAAACCAAGCTAGATTGTGAGTAACTTCATGAGAGAGTACTGAGTACTTGTGAGGAGTATTGTACTTGTTTGGTTACTTGATTTCTCCATTATAATATACACAATAGCTGCGGGGTTTTTAGCTATAGGCTTTCCCCATACATTCTGAGTTAATGTGTGATTGATTTGATGTGAGATTGCTTCTGTTATTTCCGCATGTGACAATTAATTGTAGAAGAAGGTTATGTGTTATGTATGCAATTCGAAATTGATATATGACCAGGTTAATCTTCAGTGAATAAGTGATTTATTCAGCTAATTTCTACACATTAAAGATAAGAAAATGCAGTGAGCATTAGGGTACTTGCAGCAGTATATCCTAAGCTAAATTTATTGTTTTCTTATCAGAGAAAATTAAACATGATGTAAAACAGAGGGAAAAACAATAACAAAGAAGGGACACATCAACACTGATTTAGATCAGGATCTTATCAACATGCTTGTCATATTAGAAGAGAAAAACCAATCACATACATTCTTGTCCAATAGCTTGATATCATCCAGAAATCATCTCCCAGCCTATTTACAACAACTACTCACAGAACTCTAACTCAGTAAAACAACTTACAATCAGTGTTTTTTCAATGACCAACCCACCAACAGTGTATTTCTTATGGGTTCTTATAGGTGAAGGAGTGATATTAGTGGTAGATAGAACTTAAATGATTCATTAAAATAGAGGGAGGGGTGTCTATGAAGCCTAGTCTGTTTAATATCTTTGCATTAACTTTCAGTACCCTTTAGCTGAATTAGGGGTCTTCGAAAGATTGATAATAACTCCAAGGGTATGTTTCCTGAAGTACTTTCCTAGTTGTAGTACTCTGTTTATCTTCTGTGACAAGTAAGGTGAAGATTTTGTCTTTCGGGTCTTCCATACTTCATAATCAATGCACTGATAGTTCTAGGAGCTTTCTGTCAGAATAATAACTGTTATGGGCTCGATGAGGCATAGAGAAGGATGTAGGAATTTTTCCTTCTTAGAAAAAAGAACATTCTGCTGATGTCAACTCACTGATATAACTCTCTTATGTGCTTTAGGCTTCATTAAGCATCCTTGATCATTGCTGGGTCTTTATTTGTGTCCTTTATCCTTTTAAACATTAGATTATAAGCATTAAGTCTTCAACATTAGGCTTTAATCCTTTAATTCTTCTTCTGATACTCTTTGCTGCTTCTTCTGACCTGTGTTTGTGAATATACAGGTTGTAGGGGCGCTGGAGGGTTTGAATCAGGGTTAATAATGCTGATCTTTGATAAAACATGTTTTAAACCCTCTCAAGGATGTCTTCCTCTGCTATCTCTAGCTCTGGAACAGTCTTTCTGCACTATTTATCACCATGATTGTGACTGTGGAGATAGTGTAAATTCATGACCTTTTGACACTTGCAAAACACAATAAACATATTAATAAAAACCAGCGGAGTGAGGAGGACTGTTTCAGAGGCTCATGGGGATGGTGGTGCAATGAGGGAAAAAAGTGGATGTAGCTTGAAAAATGCGTGAAAAACCTTGGTAGAGGAGCTAACCAGGTGTTTTGGTGGTTTGGGCGCAAGATTAAAAACATACCGTTAGATCAGGATGATCTACAGTGGAGATCGCATGATGGAGCATCTGGGAGAACAAATGGGACATAATGTGTTTGATGTTGTGATATAACGTGGACCATTCGATCTCAGAGATCAACAGCCACGATTAAAAACTGAAGTCACGTAGCGGGGGGGGGGGGCGTATGGAAAACCATTAATGGTTTTCGCGTGGGCTCTGAGGGGGTAAGTGGTTTTCGCGTTTGGAATGTGATTCCATAGAATAGGCGATGCGTGTCTTTTAAAAACCTCTTATATCGCGTGATTTCAAAACATTAATGCCCGGGCGCAAAATTTTCCCGATATGCGATGTGGACCATTCGATGATGGGCGGGAGATCTGACGGTGTGGAATGAACGTGATAGCAGGTGAGATGTGCGGGCGAAAGATCTGACGGTGTGGAATGAACGCGATAGTAGGTGATATGCACGGGCGGAAGGTAAGTAGGGTCCACGATGATGTAAGGATTTTTTTTCGTGGAGTAGAAGAGTGTCGGGGCATCGGGTTTATTCTTGACCGTCGGATTGTTGGAATGAACGGTCGAGATTGAAGGATGAAGCGGAAGTATTTTTAAAAGGGGGAATGAGCTGTTATATGGATGGCGGGATAGATCCTGGCCATTGGATATATAGGATGGATGGCTGAGATTGAAATATGGGGCGGAGAGTATGGGAAAATGAAAACGAGCAGAGGGATAAGGCACGATGGTTGTTGATCTGTGTAGATCAACGGTCTATATTCACTCCAGACCATATCATCAGGGAAAAGAGAAAAAAAAGTGAAGGGGTGCATTCGTGAAGGAATATGAGGAAATTTCTTAGGGATAAGTGCTCGGGTGTGGTCCCATGAAGGGAAAAGGACCGGGGCTAGTGGACGACTTTAAGCCCTTGGGGGCTTAACCCTTTAATGGAGCGGAAGACTGTTTTTTAGGCCTTTTGAAGGGATTTTGAGGGTTTTTTTTGGCTCTTTAGCGCCTGGTTGCGGGGCTAAGGTTATATGAGATAGGGGGGTTTTAAATCCATAAGCCCTTGGGGGAAAAAAACTTTATAGTGCAAAAATGGTGGTTTAGGCCAAAAATGTAGGGATTTTTAGGCCAAAGGAGGGGTTCCGATAGGTAAAAGGGAGGATTTTCAAACCAAATAAAGGGACATATAAGGTTTAAAAATGGATTTAGGATTAGATGGAGGTGAAATGAATGGGTTTTGGAGGAATTTTGTGAAGGGAATAAGGGTGACAAATGGGGATTTTGTGGGAATGAAATGGAGCAAATGGAGGCCTCTGAAAGCAGTCTCTTTCACAAAACAGTAGGGTTCTTTAATGAAAAAAGTAGTGAAGATTAGTTTTGAAGGATAAGGACATCACTAGGCTTCAAGGATGATACATTTTCAAGGGAAATTTTCACCTGAAGGTTTGAACACAGATTTAGCCACCTGTTTGCTTTGAAAAATTATTAAAGGTGGGTAACACCATGATTATGCAGCACATCACTCATCTTCCATATTGGAGTGAGTGGATGAGGATGATGAGCAAGATATCACATGATCAGTTGCATACATATATGGACTAGCAAGCTTTGTTACGTTGGTTTCCCTTGGGAGACTCCTATCACTCTCCAAAGGCACCTATTTTTCTGATCTATGCCTTGAAGAATGGTCATGAAATGAATAAGGAGGCATGGCAACGCTGGTTGCTTTGGGGTAAGCATGATCACTACCCAAATATTCTAATTCTCTCATCTCATGCTTTATGCATCATTAATAGAGTGTATGAAAAGGAAGCATGGTTGATGTGGTTGTTAAAAGGAGAGTTTGGACATCACATGTTAAATCTCATGTCCATGTATTCACCCATGTTTGAAATATGTCTCATTTATCCACATGTGTTTCTGTTGGAGGTATGTTTCATGCATGAAATTTGGCTTGGGAGGAGGAATGAATCCCACATGATGTGGTATGAGGGAGCTTTCTTGTACTATGTTGATGAGCCATTTCACATCTCCATTATTGTGTTATTGCTCCATGATCCACATGTTGATAAGGCAAGAGGGCTGCAAAAGTCCTTGTTGCTATGGCTACTCTTGGGTGAGTATGGTTACTCCCCAATAGCTCATAATTTTCTGAATCATGCCTTGGATTTCAATGATATGTTGCAGCAAGAGAAGGCATGTATAATTTTGTTTCACTTGAAAGAATATGGCCACCACATGACATCTCCTATGCCTATGTGTTTTTCATTGTGTTAAATTTGGCATATTGTGCATTTATGATGGTACTTTGTATTGGGCTGATGTGACATATCATATGTCCATTAGTATGGTTTGGTTTCATGATGCACATGAGGAGGAAAGAAGGCAGCAAGACCTCTTGTTGCTTTGGTTTCTTTTAAATGAGTATGGTGACCACCCCATAGCTCAAAATTTTCTGATTCATGCCTTATGCATCAAATATAAATTGCTGCAAAGGAAGGCATGTACATCATCTTTTGGGAAGCTTGGCTTGCTCATCTTACATGGAGGAGATGGAGGATGGCAGAAAAGGGCCTTGAGAATATGGTTTGACATCTTTTTTTACCCATATTATTCCTTACCTTATTCTTTTTCACAACGCTGGAATGATGGAGGTTGGATCCAACAAGGCCAACAGGGCTAAGAATGAAAGCATAACAATGCTTAATCAAGTTCATAAAACATGGATGGAGGAATTTTCTTGCATGATGAAGCTTTTCCTTTATGGAAGGAGCTACTTTTTTTTTTTTTGTCTCTCATGTGTTTATGATGGTGTTGGAAATCATGTAATTTTCATTTTTTACTTCATGATAAGAAGAGGACATCTAACCTTACAGTTGGAAGTCATCTCATGCATTTGTGGAACACAGCTTTGGAACTAAACATACATAACTTATTGCAGAAAATGGAGGAATACTTCCTTGTGTGGATTCCATTTGGAGGGGAATAGATGGTTTGCATCTGCAATAAGAGTTGCTTGAGGGCAAGCAACATTTTGCTGGGGGAGACTATAATATTCCCAATTTTTGCAGCTAATGGGAATATTGCATTTTAATTTCAGTTTTCTTAACTCATGAATAAAAGTGTAAACGAGGAACTCTAAAACTCCTAATCAGGAAAATAAATCAATGCCAAATGTGAACATGGAAAAATCTGGGCCATTTCAATAAAATACACTTAGGTGTGAAGAGGAATGAAGAAGGTTGACTAGGTCAACAGGACCAAATCACAACAGTGTCTAGATGCATTGAACCTCCTTATTGATCAATGCAGTTTTAGATGGAGACCCTTCATGTGAAAAGGGTTAACTCATTGGAGGTGGATTAGGGTTTTCCAAACCCTAATGTTATAAAATAAAGAGGAAGGCCACAACGAAAGGTTGTTGAAGATAATTTCATTTTGGGATTGCTTAGGCAACTCAAATTCTCTCGTTGTTTAGCTAGAGAGAGGAATTTCCTGTTTAGGAATTCCTCCTCCTTCATTGAGGAACTCTTGAAGGAGTATGTTCTTAAATTCATCACATCTAGGCTTGAGGCCAAACATCCTCCATCAAGACAACGTTATTTTTGCAGCAGAATAATACTGTGTTGCTGGGTGTTGCAGTGAGGGGTTTTCAACAGCACTTCCAAATCTAGTTTTGCGGAAAAGGAAGCATTCCTTTCTCTGGAAGATTAGTGAGGAATCCTTGAGATTCATATTCAGATATTTGCATCAGGCTAGAGGACCTTCGAACATCATCTGTGCAGTATACTTCAGAAATTACGTTATTTTTCCAGTGCATTGTTGTAGCAGGGTTTCTACCGTAGTTTGGTGCTTGTTTCCTTGAGGAAGGGCCATCCCTTCTTCCGGAAAGTCTTTATTGCAGCCCTATTCTATAATTTTGTACATTTCATCTCATATACTCAGAGTTTCAGTGATTCTGCATTTTTCAAATCCATATTCTACATATTTGTTACTTGTATTTTTCCTTTCATGAAATCCCCTTGCCGAGTGATCTATTTGATGTATAAAAGGAGCTAAATTTTTATTTTTCTTCATTATCTATTATAATAAACTTAAGATCTCATGTTTCAGAGATATTTTGTCTAATTTCTTCATAAATTACGCTTTACATGCTTCATCCATTTTCTGCATACTCAAAGTCATGGGAAATCAACATTTTAAAGCATATCCAGGGATGGAGGAACTGTTTAACATAGCTAGAATGCTTGGTTTAAGCTTAAATTTAGAGCATAGGTCCCAAATGACCTAATATAAAATAACCTCCTATAATTTCCCTTAATGTTACGCATATTTCTGAATACATCTATTTGAGTGTCAAAATCATTGTTTTTCCTCACTTTTTGGATCCTAAATTCATATCTAAGTTGTTGTTGTACATGGAATCAGTTGCTGAGTTTCTATCAGCACATTTTATGCACTGATATCTCTCTTAACTTTCAGTAGAGCGTTTTAATTTGCTGTAGCCCCTCATTGGGCCTTCTCTTAAATATAACTAGGTGTGGGGGATCTATTTAACCCACCTAGTCTTATTTGTTTCAAATCAAATCCTGGATTTAGTTTGTATATTGTCTGATATAAAGTATCCAAGAGTTATTTTCCTGTTCTAAAGCATATTTTTCTGAAAATTCATTTTTAAGTGCATGATTCATGAGCTGTTCCTAAATAGGAATATTACATGCTTATTCATTCCCTAGGACCACTTCCCACCGCATGGTACTTACATGCAGAACTCCATCAGTGCACCTACCACTAGGAGGCTTTGAGGGATGAATTTCTGGGAACATTTGGGTTCATAGGCAGGATAAAGACACTTAACACAGCTCTACGGGACCTTAGCGCTGTAGCATGGGGCGAATTGCACCTGAAATACCCAATTGCGAGCTGCGGACACCAAGTAGGATCAAATATTGCTGCCTAGATCCAAAAGAAGGTAATAAAGATCCACAAGCGGGTCCTAACTCAGAATTGAATAGGGTGCACATGGATACCGGACCACTCGAGCTGTGATCGTATAGCAGTGAGACGCACCCCACGTTGGCTAAAATTGGGGATGCGAATATTATATATCCTCCAACTCCTGATACAAAGGGGTAGATGTGCTCACTTCTCGGTCATGTGGGTTATTACAGGAATTTTTTTCGGAGATATGCAGTGACCGTTGCACCTCTGAAATATTTTCTCACGAAGGCAGCCTAGTTCTATTATGATGACACAAGCCAAGCAAACATATATTTGGGTTTGAAGTACTTGGGGCTTAAGCCTATGTTGGGGGAAAATGTGCAGGAAGCGCATATGTTTGAACCAAATGTAAAAGGAACATCAAGAGCATAGGAGGTGCGAAAACTAGCTGTTGGCACAATAACATTTGGTAAAAAGAAAAAATTACTGTTAAAAGGAGCGGGCCGCTGACATTTAATGGGGCAGATCTTGAGGATTTTTTACCGTTTATATGATGGTATGTTCCAAGTCAATTTTACCCTACCGTTGGATGTCCACAGGCATTATATAAAGGGCCGAATAGCTCAAACAAGGGTTCCATCTCACTTGCATAACTTGCACCTATCCTCTTTCTCTCGAGAAACACTGAGCTATAAGATTTCTCCGATCTGAACTATGCCTCTCATGTTGGATCAACCTCCCCCTGCTGATAATAGCCACCTAGAGTCGGGATTCATTTTCCGCACTAGGATGACAACCACTAACCCTGCTGAGCCCTCGGCACCTACTGCCCCAGAAGTTGAGGAAGTGATGGAGATTTGGTCTGAGGATGAAGAAGTACCCTCAATGTTGGTCATAAGGAGGGAAAAAGAGTAGGCACAAGGGTTAGGGAAGCCCCCAAAAGCTGCGAAATGGGCTTCACGGAAGCCTAGGACCTCCCCAAGGCATGCCAAGTCCCCGCGAGAAATACCTCAGGCTTAGGCTGCGCAGGAGGAAGCCCTGCCTGCAAATCTGATCAACTGGTTACCTCCCTTCATCTACCCGCATAGGCCCTCGATGTGCACACCAAAGAACCTTGATGGCCTGGTTACCTACCTATAGATGCCACTAACCCTGGGAGAAGTCCCTGTCCTAAGTGACCCCTGCGGGAATCTCCATGAAGTTAAATTTGATGATCACGACTTGGAAAATTATGAAGCCTTCCCTGAGCTGACCCCCACACTGTACTTCAACACAATTTATGTGGATGATGGGGTCACAGTCATTCCTCAGTGCTAGGTAGGCGGATTGGCCCGATTCAGGCTCTTGAACCTGCTATGTATGCCTCACGTTGGCCATTACAACGTCACGGATCGACTGGCCCGACAGCTGCTTGCCCTAGTACACAATGGCTGCATTGATTCAGGATAGGGTCCCCATAGATGTTGCCTTGGTTCATAGAATCATGGGCCTTCCCATGAACAGGCCACACCCTCTGGAGCGTGTGGGCAAGAAATATGAAGGGGACACTACTAAGTATGTGCATAAAACCTACCATGTGGAAAGGAATATGCTAGGCTTCATCATAAAATCCATTAGTGACCTGCAAGCTAATGCAAAAGTGCTAGGTCGCAACCATCCCTTCCTATGTCATTCGGCTAGCCGGTTAATGTGCGAAGGGGGTCTGCCTCAATTGGGCCCAATACTTATGTGACGAGTTCTTAGCCAACGTCCGCAAATCACAGGACTAGGGTAAAGCCTTCTGCTATGCCTGGCTACTATTTATTATAGCCCTTGTTGCTCGGGAAACCCTTGTGGAGTCATTCCTCCCTGAGCTCCCTCCAGATATGTGTAAAGGGGCCCAGTATGCTATAATATCCCAAAATAGGGAAATTCTACACTATTGGGGATATCTTAGGATATTCCAAATGTGGAGCAACAGTAATATGTAAACACACCAATGGAGTAGCAGTAATACATTAACACATGGAATGCCAGAAGACCCACATAACCATCATATTAGATTATAGCAGCAACAATGTATACAAATCCTTGAGGAATCAATCACTCAAGCTAGGCAATACGAGCCTCAAGAAGCATGTATATAGAAATATGAAAAATATTGCTACATGAAGAAAGCAATGGCTATGACTGCACAGTCTATGAAGAATAACCACTGAAAAATGATATCAATACATGGATATAGAAATGCATAGCTCAAAATAGATGGGGGAGCAAGATCTCAACCCCTAGAAACAATAATACACAATCCTTAGAAGGATTGGCTGAAATATGCACAAAATGGAAAATCTGCAGAAATGCCAGAGTTGCAAGGTAGCAGCTATAGCTCAGAAACTGGAAATGGATGAAGATAGATAATGATGATGCATATGATGCATATATCTCATCCAATGGATCTCTCAGGTGAAAAGCTGATCCAATCCCTGAAGATCTCACCCTCCAAAATAGTGGAGCAAGTCCCCACTGCAAATGTGCTCAGAAATAACGCAGTCAAGGAGATGGATTGTGTTGTAGGAGATGGGAAGTGCTTGGCCTGGTGCCAAATATGTGAAATCAGCTCTGAAATTCCCTTCACTAACCTCCCATAGGAATATAAGCTCCCTCCTCTAAAATATGAGAATGAAATGGTGTTGTGGAACCCTCCACTGCAAAACCCTGCAACACAACATTTCCTACTATAGGAATAACGTTGTAGTTAAAGGAGGTGGCTTGGCCTTGAGCCTGAAATGTGGAGAATGAAGTACAATCCCTCAAGATACCTCTCAAGAAGGGATAATAATTCCTAAACAGGAAATCCCCTTGTGCTAAGCAGCCCAACAATCTCAATTAAACAAGTGAAGACAACAAATAGTCATACGGACCAAATTTTATATTCATTAACATATCCATTTATGGCTGCCTTGTCCTCCCTTTATACAAATGAAAGCCTCCTTTCCTTGGCCCCCACACATTATGGTTTCCTCCACCAAATGACCTCTTCCTCATTCACACTGCACTGTCTTTCAAGGTGATCCACTCCCACTATGGCAGCGCTGTTGACTTGGTCAAACTTGACCTTGTCCTTGTGCATTTTCCCCTTTCCACACTTGAGGGTGCAAAAAAAATCTACTCTGATGATCCCTTTCACACTATGAGGGATTTTATTTCTACTCATGGGCATCCTTACCCATTTATTCATCTCGTAGCTGATATAAGCAAAATTAATGTTCCAGTTAGCTCTATACTAATTTTGGGATCATTACAGTTGTCCCCTCCCAAATGTTGCTTGTCCTCAAGAAACTGCAAGGATAGAATTTAAGGGCCTTCTTGAGGCATGTGGGCTGAAATGAATTGGGATCTTCCATCCCTATATGAATCTCCCACCCCCAAAAAATCATCCATACAAAATGAGTTACCCTCCAACATGGCAACTCCTGAAAGTCTTCCTCCACCTTTGGCTCATGCAAAGTAGGTGGGTTGAAAATCTGATCATGGTAAATAAGGTAGCTTACCCCACACTATCCTTCTCTCCACTCATGATAAGTGTAGAGTATGTACTAATCCTGGGCTACAAAATTATTGCCCTCAAGTGGAAAAATGAAGAACAATCCTCTAACATTGAAGAATAAGCTGGCCCAAAACATCTCATCCATGATGAATAGGACATGATCATCATAGGGTATCCAAATGAGAAGTTTTCTAAATGTTTTACAGGATTCTACATGATACAAGCAATGTCTCAAGTGGACACAGCGCAGTCTCTCCCACTGCAACTTTAGCAAATGGTATGGCAAGTGATGTTTTGACAAATGGCTAGTTGTGTGGATCATCACATCTACTAGTGAATAGTAAATGAGTGAATGTATCAATTGAGCATACAAGAATGAATCAAACACTTTCCCATGGTTAAATAAAGGATGGATGTCTCCATCATAATAGCTGGCAAAATCTTGCTCATGGGGCTCAACAATAAAATTTCCCTCTTGTGGAGCAATGCACCGTATGACAATGGTAAGAAAATGTAAATATTGTGTTACATAATCAATAGATGTGAAAACAACGTTCTCACCACGTGCTAAAAGTAAAGTGATGCATGAATATATTAATAATTTCATGCTCCAAAGGAACATCACTGTTGGCCTATGCAAATAGGCTCCTGCCAACCCATAACTCAATTCTTTGACATGATTGTTGTCAAAGATTCCTCCAATAATGTTGCTGCAAATATGGAATTCCTCCCAAGATGGAAGTAATTCCTAATCATCAAAGGCCAAGGAGTATCCCCTTTTCACCATGATAGTGCCATCTCCTACTCCTGCAACATCACACAACACGTGAGAGAAAATATTCCCTTACTCTCCAAAGAACAATCCAAGCAACAAAAGTTTTTGCTGCCTCCTCATACCTCCATCATACACATCATATGATGAAAACACAATGATTGATATGAATTTCACACCAACATCATGCATCCATACTCTTTACTAATCAATGATGCAAGCATCGTGCCACATCTCCTCCATCCTCATACCCTTAGAAATTTTTTTATGCCAAGTGATGGCCAAACTCCTTACAGAGCAGCCAGCGCAACCAAGCCTCTTGCTGCCCAGTATCATAAATTTGCAAGTATCTCACCATCCACATCCACTCGATCATTTGTGGATGTCTCCTTCCATCCTCCATCTTGGTACTCCTCCCATGAGGGCTACCATCATCCAAAATCAGATTTTTGTCCTTGCATTTCATGGGATTTTGAAATGTAGTATTCCCAAGGATCAATTTGATCCCATAAGGACCCAAATAGGTGGTAGGAAAAAACCTCCCATCATGATGTGTATGGCTCAAGAAGTGTCCAACACAATCATGAGAGATGCTATCCATCCGAAGATGTCCTCCATCATTTATCTGTTCCTCCTTGAATCTATGATGATCTTAGTATGAGAAGGGAAGAACCTCCTCCAACTGTTGAAAAACCTTGCACTCTATGATGTGTTGAAGTGCATCTACAATTAAATATCTCTATGATATCTCCTCCCCATGCATGGCCTTCCAAAACCAAAGAGACCTTGGATCTGCTGCAAGTAGAAGTCTCTCTTTGAGTCGTGGTATGTTAATTGAGAGAGTGTCATCTAGAGAAGAGAAAGAGTTTCTTATCTCTAGATGTCTACTCCTCCTTACTGCTTCCTTCATGGATTCCTGAATGAAGCTGCCATTTGAATGCTCCCATGAGGAATTCTTCTCAACATCACTGCTCTTGTATAGCACAGTGCAATCCTGCTGCTCTGAATCAACAATATGCAATGATGTGGACCCATCCATAATGTTTGCTAAAATGACAAGAGATGGACATTTAAGCATATCTTTGGAGATATTGGAAGCATCTTGTATGATTGTAAGGGCTTCCTCCTCCAATGTGTTGGCTTCACCAACTGCTGAAGATGAAGGCTACTCCTCCATGACTTTGACAGGGCTGGTATATGTCTCTTCAACTAGTGGTGAGGGCTCCTTCCTCCTTTGGCCAAATATTCTGATCATATTTCGAGAAAACTCAACAAGAGTAGATACCCTTGCATGGTTCCAATGGTTGAACCACCAAGTACTTGCTTCACCTTCAAGGTGCAGTGCTGCAATTTCTACAGCCTCTCTATCTACTATAGGATGTAGCAGAAATAAAGTCTCTAGCTTATTCACCCAAACCTTTGCTACACATGTGAGTGATCCATCAAAGGTGGAAAATAGAAATATATTGCCTCTCATCGTCCCATAGCTGTGGGGTCTTCTCTCTTCTTCCAGCTGAATAAATTGTGGTAAAGCTAGAGTCTCCTTGAAGGCTCTAGGTTTAGCTCTGTATTTAGCAAGGTACTCACTTATAATTTTGAATTCCAAGTGTTCTTCATGCTTCATGCCTTCTTCTCTTTGATAATAGGAAGTGCATGGTCCGTCCTCTTCTCCTTCTTCCATCTTCTTGACCTCCTTGGAGAGGTCCTTCCTGGATCTGAAAATTGATGATAGAAATCCCATCCTCTTCATCATCTTGATCTCTTAAATATTCTTATGGCTAAAACTCATAGGCTGAGACAAAGATCATGCTCTGATACCACCGTAATATCCCAAAATAGGGAAATTCTACACTATTGGGGATATCTTAAGATATTCCAAATGTGGAGCAATAGTAATATGTAAACACACGAATGGAGTAGCAGTGATACATTAACACATGGAATTCCAGAATACCCAGATAACCATCATATTAGATTATAGCAGAAAAAATTTATACAAATCCTTGAGGAATCAATCACTCAAGCTAGGCAATACCAGCCTTAAGAAGCATGTACATAGAAATATGAAAAATACTGCTACATGAAGAAAGCAATGGCTATGACTGCATAGTCTATGAAGAATAATTGCTGCAAACTGATATCAATACATGGATATAGAAATGTATAGCTCAAAATAGATGGGGGAGCAAGATCTCAACCCCTAGAAACAATAATACACAATCCTTAGAAGGATTCACTGAAATATGCACAAAATGGAAAATCTACAGAGATGCCGGAGTTACAGGGTAGTAGCTGCAACTCAAAAAATGGAAATGGATGAAGATAGTTGATGATGCTGCATATGATGCATATATCTCATCCAATGGATCTCTCAGTTTAAAGGCTGATCCAATCCCTGAAGATCTCACCCTCCAAAATAGTGGAGCAAGTCCCCACTGCAAATGTGCTCAGAAATAACACAGTCAAGGAGATGGACTACATTGTAGGAGATGGGAAGTGCTTGGCCTAGTGCCAAATATGTGCAATAAGCTCTAAAATCTCCTTCAATAACCTCGTAGAGGAATAGAATCTCCCTCCTCTAAAATATGAGCCAAGGAAATGGTGTTGTGGAACCCTCCACTGCAACACCCTACAACACAACGTTTCCTGCTACAGGAATAACGGTGTAGTTAAAGGAGGTGGCCTGGCCTTGAGCCTGAAATGTGGAGAATGAAGTACAATCCCTCAAGATGCCTCTCAAGAAGGGAGAAGAATTCCTAAACAGGAAATCCCCTTGTGCTAAGCAGCACAACAATCTCAGTTAAGCAACTAAAGACAAAAAATAGTCATATAGACCAAATTCTATATTCATTAAAATATCCATCTATGGCTGCATTGTCCTCCATTCATACAAATGAAAGCCTCCTTGCCTTGGCCCCCACACATTAGGGTTTCCTCCACCAAATGACCTCTTTCTCATTCACAATGCACTATCTCTCAAGGTGATCCACTCCCACTATGGCAGCGCTGTTGACTTGGTCAAACTTGACCTTATCCTCATGCATTTTCCCCTTTCCACACTTGACAGTGCAAAATAGAGCTACTCTAATGATCCCTTTCACACTATGAGGGATTTTGTTTCTACTCATGGGCCTCCTTACCCATTTATTCATCTCCTAGCTGATATAGGAAAAATTAATGTTCCAATTAGCTCTATGCTAATTTTGGGAGCATTACATATGCCCATCTGTGGGATTCCAGGGATGCACAACACATAGAAGATAACCAAGTCTTCTGGGTCCTCTTCCAGAGTAGTGTGGCTACAGCCATCAATTCTCGACCTTGGATGTCCCCCATAGTGTATGACAAGTACAAGAGTATCACAGTATTCCAGGTTACCATGAACAACATTCAGATCCACAACCACAAGGATAAAACCTAGACATCACTTCCTTATATGGTAGTAGATGAGGAAATCGATAATGTGATTGCGCTATGGCCTCCCGCTTGGAAGATAGGCTTCAAAAATAGTGCAAGGGGCACTAATGGTACTAGCACGACGCAGATACCCCCATCTGTTACCACCAAGGAGACCTGAAGCACAAGAAAATATTCCAGCGCAATCGTGAAAAAGGACACACAGCCACCACAGGCCACCACGAAGAACACCGGAGCCGAGACCCAGGTTGAGTCGCAACTAGGCATCGAGGAAGTGAATGTCAGGGGTACAAAATGCACAGGCGAGCCTGTTAAGGGTCGCTGAAAGAAGTAGCATGCCCAATGGAAGTAACAGGATGAGATGGTTATATTGATAGATGGAGATCTCAAACAAATTGCAGATGTTGTTACACTAGCCACAAAAGAAAAATGGGTCATGTTTAAGGAGAACCAGAAGGCTGTGATCAGCACTATCCAGGAAGAGCTTAGAAACTTGCAGCTAAAGATAGACACCATTTAGACTAGCATGGTTCAGGGACGAATTCCCTTGGCATCTAGCAGTACAACACTAGCCACAGAAGAAAGCCATCTTTGTCCCTTACCTAGCACCGGCCTTGTGGTCAGTATGTCGGTCCAAGAGATCCAGCTTCAAGCAGGTCCAAGGGTACAATTTAATCTTGCCAAGCTACCCCACGCAACATTACAGGGTCTCCAATCCTCAGTGTTTCAGGATATTCACCACTGAGACCAGCAAGTACACCACCAACTGGGTATGGTCGAAGAGACAATCGCACAGAAAAACATAGAGGTACTCTTTACTATCGGGCAACAAGTATAACTCGAAACTCTGATCCACCAGCTCTGCACAGAGGTTACATAAGAAATACTGGCCGCAGCCACCCCCTGAGCTAAAGTGGAAGGATTGGTCGTAGCATTGAAGGATTCTAGGAAGGAAATGCAGGTTATTAAGACACAGTTGGACAAAAAAACTCTGACTTACAGGCCAAGCTGCAGCTCGAAACACCCCCGGAGGTACAAGCCCAACGCATTGCACTAGTGACTGAGGCTACCAACACCATTACAGGACAGATTGCCCAGGGCGCCCAGTTACTCAAGGAAACCATGCAGCTTTGGACCAAGATCCAGCACAATCCAGTCCTTTGGAAACTTAATCAAAACTTGCGACAAAAGGAGGAAGCTTTCGAGTAGATCAAAGTTACATTACCTACCTTGGTCCCTACACAATGTTTGGCATGATTGTCGACTAGCAACACCCTCCAAGATGAGATCGAGGGACTCTGCCATAAGAAGCATGTTGTCAGGGAACGTTTGAAGCCTTGGGCTACTGCAGCCTTCCAGCTCTCACATGATGTAGATGGTGTTGTGAAGTGACTAAACTACACACTGGAGAGTGTCACGACTGCGAGAGAGGGACTGACCTCACAAAAGATTGTAGATATTGTGTAGAGCACTTCTGCCTAGAGTCAAGAAGTTCTTCCCCCATTGGTCACAGCTGTCAATGCACTGTGCATAAAGGTGGAGACCCCACCACCACAGTGACTCGGGACGAGTCACAATATTGTGTTGGGGCACTGTTGGAATAGGGTCTCCTACAAGAGCTATGAAATTGGTCCATTTTGTATATTTTTTATTATAATTAGTCTAACGCAGGGGTTTTGGGGTGGGTCAAAGCCCCTAATTCATTGCAAGTGGCTAAAGGGTAGAGGAAGAGTCCGCAAACCATGGTTTGTAGACCATTGGACGCGTAGGCTAAAATAGTATAAGTAGTTGAAAATTTTTGAGTTGTAAGAGAGTTTTGGACTAAGATTGGTGCAAATTGTGAATTAGCAGATCTGTTTGGGTTTTTGGGAAAGGACTCCTGCTAGCTGTGTGCACAGAGAGCCTCAGTCCTACTATGTGCAGACCCTACTGCTATGTGCGCAAGTTGGGTTTTGGGTATTGTAAAAGGATTAGAAGAATTAATGGATGTAGAAGGCTATTGAAATATCTGAATCTATTGGATCTATGATATCTATTTATGTATGCTCTGTGTCATTAATTTAAGCTGTGAAAATACTTGTGTTACTTTTTTATACTGAGATCTAGATCTATTATGGTATGCATGATTCTATATTAAGCTCTGCAAGTAACTGTGCTAATTTCTTATGTTGCGTTGACCATTAATCTGAACATGTTTATTAGACTTGATGTAAGAATATTTGTGATAATTGCCTTATTTTTCTATATCTGTTATTCATTGTGATTATATGTGATATTGCGCACATGGATACGGAAGAACTGATAGATTTGGGTTTTGTAATATGCGATCTAATATTTGTGAATTCGAACACAGCTTTTCCTGACTTACCTACCCTCTCCCAGAGTGCGGAAACCTAGTTCTAGCACCCTCCCATACTACTTCGGGTGAGACTTTGGCCTGCGCAAGTAGACCACTTCCGAAAGGGCTAGTAGTATAGGGGTTTGTTGGAAAACCTTAACCTCTGACCCTGGGTTAGGACCACTCAAGCCAACAATCATGAATGTTCAAACTAACATAGAATGGAGGGATAGCTCCTTCTGGATACTTTCCCTCTACCTCAGGTCCAAACAATAGCTCTGGTTTGTCATCAGTTAGATTCAGAGTATCGGTGTCATTTCCTATGTTCAAAGCCTTCAAAACTTGAGAACTATAAACATCTTGAGTCACTATTTCAGTAAGAGGTATGGCTATTTTGATCTTGGAAATATCACCCTAAATAATGAACGGTGTTTGTGTTCTTGGTATATTTACATCATTTTTATCATACATGGTCTTTTCAACAACTTTGGTTCGCTGAGTTTTATTCGATATCTCAGTTAGAGCATTTTTTCCAAGGCCACTAGTTGATGTACTAGGGCAGCTTTGGTCACCATTATGCTGGCTGGTTTTATCTTTGTTTTGATTAGGAGTTTTAGCCATTATGTTGGTGTTTTATTCTATCTTTTTGAGAATTCTTTTAGGGGTCTCTGTAACAGAAATCTTTGGTTTGTTTTTCTTGGAGGCATCTTGGGTTTTCTTACTTCGGAGGTCATAATGCCTATGAAACTCCATGATAAAATTTTCATATCCTAGTGTTGGAATGGGGACTCCTAACAAGCTACGAAACCAGACCATTTTGGTTATTTTTGTTATATTTAGTATAGCGCAGGGGTTTTGGGGTGGGTCAAAGCCCCGAAAGAATTGTAATGGGGTTAAAGGGTAAACTAGGGGTCTGAAAACCATGGGTTGTGGACCATAGGAATGTTAAAGCTAGATTGTTATAAATAGAGAGGCATTTCAGATTGTAAGAGGTAGAATTTGATGAGCTATTGATGCAATCTGTTGTGTAAGCAATTTTTTTGGGTTTTAGGGAACAAAATCCTGGTGGGTGTGTGCGCGGAGGTCCTAGTCCAGCTGTGTGCAGACCCTACTGCTGTGTGCGTAGGTTGGGAAGGTAATTGTAAGGGTGATGAATGAATGAAAATGCAAGATTATTAGATCTGAATCTTTCAGTACTATTGAATGGATTGCTGATAATTATTGTGTTATGCATTTTCTATCTTTGCGCTGCGAAGGTATGTATATTGAATGATTGGATCTATTCTGCTTTAGTTATATCATGCTATGAAAGTCTGTGTATTGAAGTAAATCTAGATCTGTTCTATTCGAGTTATGTACTATTGTGTTGATGTTATGAAAAGCATATAATTATAGTTCTAGTGGATGTGGATGCAATTGGATACATATTTAACCCTGCGCGGAAATGAGGTAATCTGAACAGAACGCAACCCTTCTTGCCTTACCCTTACTTTCTCAGGGTGCGGAAACCTGGTTCCAGCACCCACCCATACTAATTTGGGTGATACTGTGACCTGCGCAAGCAAGTCACTGCCGAAAGGGCTAGTAGTATAGGGGTTTGTTGGCGAACCTTGCACACTGAACCTGGGTCAGGACCCCTCAAGCCAACAAATGGTTCCATTGCCGAGACCGGAGGGGAGTTGAGAAAGGAGTTGAGTATTAGCAGACTGAAAAGGAACTCCTAAGGAACCATGATGGTGCGCTTGGAACTACCCACCTTTAAGGGGGTAGTATATGAGGACATGGACCGATTTTGGTTCATCGTGGACTCTGTTTAGACTACGCAGAATGTAGAAAATGACATGATAAAGAGAGCGCAACTATCGTTAGCATTCCAAGCTAGAGCTCTGGACTGGTATATGCGATACATTGCCCAACATGGAACTGCCTCCATTCAAGATATTAAGGGTGCTCTAGAGCAACAATTTCGAAAACTGAAATCTTATTCCTAGCTAGTAACAAATGTAAAAGACTTCGAACAAGGTACGTCAGAGTCAGTATGGGAGGCGGATCAACGGTTAAAGAAGGAAATTAGATAGGGAGGGTTTGAGTATGATGATAGACAGTATACAGAGTGATTTATTTCCATGTTGCTCCCTCACCTGTGTATACCCATGAATCACCAAACTTTTAGTTCACAAGACAAGGCCTTGGAGGCCACTATGAGATTGGAAGCTACACCTCTTGAGGACACTACATTAGCGGTACAATGGATCCAGGAACATGTAGAAGTAATGCACCAGGAAATCTAGGATCTGCAGCAGGGAAACAGAAGAGGGGCTGGTACGGACCAAAGTCACACAGCAGCACTGGGAGCACATAGCCCAGAACAAGGGAGCTCAAAGAGGCCTCTGCGGTGGCGCGAGGAAAGTTGCGCATCCAGATCACAAGTCACCCCCATTTTTGCACCAAAAAAATGCTGGTACCGATGTTGCCGATCAGTTGGCCATGAAAAGGAGGGTGGCACCAAAGGGGAAAATAGGAAAGATGACCCTATGTCACCAAGAACCCCCTCGGGTAAGGATGACTTACCCCATGAAAAGAGGGATAAAATCCAAAGTGAAAGCATAGGTCGGAGTAGAGGCCATCTGGTTTTTATAACTGTGGGAATGCAAGACATTTTTCAAGAGACTTCCTGCGACAGTCCTACAGGTATTGTAGACAGTGGAACCATGCATTGGAAGACTGCCTAGCCCTAAAAACCAGGATATAGGAAAAGAAATTTTTTTTTGCATAGAAGAAGCACAAGGTCCAAGGTCAAGAGGTAAAATTCAATATAATTACACGTAGTGGATTAGCGACTAGGGGAATTAAGGAAACAGATGAAGCTAACTCACTAATCCACAAGGCAGTAGACAACCAAGAAGGATTAGAATTGGGAAAAATCAAGGAAACATTTATAAAATAATGAAGGGACCTCTTCGAGGCTAAGTGTTTTCCAGCCACACACCAAGGAGATATGGAACTAGTAGAGGATATTCAAACTTTCTTACAAATATGCATAAGGTTGCTACACAATCCTAAGGCACTGCGGGCTATGCATACTTTATTGGAAAACTTGATAATAGGCAGCCAAGGGACTCAAGTTAAAAGATATACAGAGCCCGCACCAACAAGGGAGGAATATATCTACAAGCTAGCAGTTCAAGACAAGGGCAGCTTGCCCCAGGGTGACATATTAGGCTACAAGGAAGATACTGAGGATCCCAGTCAAAATCTAGAAGCATGGAATAACTGGTTAGGGGAAGCCTCCACACTGCAATGTCTTTGTATCATAAAGGAACCTCTCTTTAAAATCCCTAAGGGAAGGATGGAAGGAGATCTAGGCCTGACCATCTGCAGGAAGGGTTTGAATGACCCACGCACAAGACCAGAGTTCCCAACATCACGTACAACTTCCACGGTTAATGATCTTATGTGCCAGACCACCTTTACAATGGTGGCATGACTAAGGGACAGACCTTTGGCTCTAGCATCAACCCCCCTTAAAGCCTTAATAATAGAGGTACGGCAGGTCTTATGGCCTTGGACCAAAAGCTCCTTAGGAAGCAAGCCTGTGTTGGGGGAAGGCAGAAAACTATCGCCAAGCAATAATCCTAGTGTAACTAATACACCTGAGTTCCACGGGATAAGACAGCTGGTCGTTGGAAGTATAACCTCAGGTAAAAACAAGAAGTTACCGTTGAATAGATCGGGTACTAAGCAACTAGCCGATCAAGTTACGGGGGGATTTTACCATTCCTGGGGAATCCCACCCTGCGTCAGATACCCCCCCCTAGTATCCAATAGTCATTCCTTAAAAGGGGGTTGGCCTCACAAAGATAAGCAGCCTACTTTAAGCATCTCGTGGAAGCTATCCAACAACGAATTTTTTTGCAATCACAACGACCATCTCATGACTAAGCAACCCTCTCCATTAGAAAGTAATCAACCACAGCCTAGATTCATCTTCCATCCAAGAATGTCAACTACTGCTACTGAACCCTCCACTCTGATGGAACAGGAGGTGGAGGAAATTCTGGAAGATGAGCCAAAGCTAGAAGAAGTCCCCCCCCCCCCGCAGACCACAAGGAAAGGCAACGAAAAAGTTCAAAAGTCGAGGACTGACCCTCAGGCGACAAAATGGCCCCAAATTCCCCAAGACGTCCCAAGCCTCCAGCTGCTGATGCCTAGGAGGGGGTGCTGCTGGCTAAACCAATTAATTGGTTAACCCCCTTTATCCACCCACAAATACCATCTACGCAGATACCAAAAAATTTGGATGGCCTGATCACTTACCTCCAGACTCCTCTGACCCCCGGCGAAGTCCCTATCATCGATGATCCCTGTGGATGTATCCATGAAGTCAAGTTTGATGACCATACTCTGTTGGACCAGGGCGCCTTCCCCAAATTATGCCCTGAGTTATATTTCGAGACGCTCCATGAAGATGGTGGAACCATGGTGGTCCCAGAACGTTGGGTCTGCGGCCTGGCAAGATCTAGACTATTGAATTTGCTCCGGATGCCTGACTTTGGCCCATCACAGATCAAATGGCACACCAGCTACTGACCCTCATTCACAATGACAGCTTATGGATTCGTGACAGAATCCATATTGATGCTGAGTTGATCCACAAAATTACAGGCCTTCCGAAGCAGGGACCACACCCGCTCGCAGAAGTTGGAAAGAAGTATGAAGATGCTACCACGTCATATGTCCGGAATACCTATGCAATCCAGCACAACTAAAGGGGTTTTGTAATCCAAACCATCAATGATATTGCTACAAAATTAGGCACTCGCCTGCTAGCCTGCAAACTCACGCGAAGGTGCCAGGTAGCGACTGTCCCCGCTTATGTCATCCAACTGGCTGGACAATGTGCAAAAGGTGAGTTTTTTTAATTGGGCTTGATACTTATGTGAAAAATTTCTTGCTAATTTCCACGAATCTCAAGAGTATGGGACCTCGTTCTTCTACTCGTGGCTGTTATTTCTCATCGCACTAGTCACCTGGGACAAACCAGAAGAATCGGTAGTCCCCGAGCTCACTGCTGGGATGTACGAAGGTGCCTGGTATGCCCACCTATGGGACTCTAAGGATAAACAATGCATTGAGGATAATAAGATATTTTGGGTCCTCTTCCAGAGCAGTGTCTCCACTACCATAAACTCCTGGCCCCGATTATCTCCTACAATATACTACAAATACAAGAATATCGCAGCATTTCAAATCACTATGCATCAAGTCCAGATTCGAAGTCTCGCCAATCAGGCATGGATAGAGCTAGCATATATGGTACCGGATGAGGAAATTGATCTACTAATTGCCCTATGGGCCCTCGAGTGGAAAAAAGTCCTCTTTGGTACCCCAGCAGTAGTTACAACCAGCTCCAAAGATAAACTGCTACAGTAGTCTGACACAGCCCCAAACCTCGAAGCTACTACCACTTCCGCACCTCCTCCTGGTACTAAGCGAACAGGGCCACCGGCATCAAGTCCCCAGAAAAGAAAAAAGCAACAAGCTCAGCGCGAGCACTATGACATGACGGTCACATTAACAGGGGTAGATTTTGAACAAATCACAGATGCAGTCACTCTGGCGACCGAGGATCAATGGGCACTTATCAGGGCTCAGTGGGAAGCTGGGGTTACATCTCTTCAGGAAGACCTCCACACCCTCAAAATCAACATGCAGCCATATCCATCCCAGGCCAGAAAAGCACCACCTCTACCAGACAATAATAGTTCGACATAGGTCGGGACAACAGGCCGACTCTGGAACATCCCTACCAGTGCCCTAATCGGGATGTAGGTCCCGGAAGGCATTGAAATTCAGCAGGCCCTGGATCGGTTGACCCCCACAGCCTTGGAGTCTCTCCTTCACAGTGTCACCCAAGAAATTAATGATCGTGATCGAGCCACCCACCAACAGCTTGCGGATGCCCAACACACCTTGGCCCAGGAGACTCAGGCAGTGGTTCAGGCCTAGTCACAATAGGCGGAGCTAGAGGCTGCCATCCACCAGCTGTGCGCGGAAGTCACCGAGGGAATCACGGCTGAGGACCCACCTAGAATTAAAGTGGAAAAACTGGTTGCTGCTCTCAAAGCCTCCCACCTGGAGGTTTCAGAATTGCAGTATAGGCTGTAGCCTGGCACCCCACTAGAAGCTCGTGCCCAACGTACTGCACTTATCACAGAAACCACTACGACGATCAAGGGGAAAATAGATCAAGGTACCGCTCTGATGGAATCAGCCATACAGCTTTGGTCCTGGGTCTAGTGTGATCCCATTCTTCAACAAATCAATCAGGAACTACGCCAGCATGAGAGGGCTACGGACGAAATCAATGCTACACTGTCTACTTTGGTACTGACCCGACACTTCGCACAATTGAAAACTAGCAATGACCTCTAGGATGAGATTGTGAAGCTTCAGCAGAAAAATCACACTGTCACAGAACGCCTGAAGCCCTGGACTACTTCGGCCCTCCAATTAACACATGACATTGATGACACCAATAAGCACCTTAATCAGTTATTAGCAAGTGTTACCCTGGTTACTGATGATCCACCTTCCAAAAATATGGTCACTCTCGCACAGGAAGCTGTGTCTCAATGCCAGGCAGTACTCCCTACACTTGCCCACTCTCTGGATACTTCGCAAACCCAAGTTAGTGACACACCGGTGGAGTGACTCGGGATGAGTCACAAGATTGTGTTGGGGGTCTATTGGAATGGGGTCTCCTAACAAGCTATGAAACCGGACCATTTTGGTTATTTTTTTTATATTTAGTATAGCGCAGGGGTTTTGGGGTGGGTCAAAGCCCCGAAGGCATTGTAATGGGGTTAAAGGGTAAACTAGGGGTCCGAAAACCATGGGTTTCAGACCATAGGAATGTTAAAGCTAGATTGTTATAAATAGGGAGGCATTTCGGATTGTAAGAGGTAGGATTTGATGAGCTATTGATGCGATCCGTTGTGTAAGTGATTTGTTTGGGTTTTGAGGAATGGATTCCTACTGGCTATGTGTGCAAAGATCCTAGTCCAGTTATGTGCAGACCCTGCTGCTGTGTGTGCAGGTTGGGAAGGGAATTGTAAGGGTGATGAATGAATGAACATGCAATATTATTAGATCTGAATCTGTGAGTACTATTGAATGGATTGCTGATAATTACTATGTTATGAATTTTCTGTATTTGCGTTGTGAAGGTCTGTATATTGAATGATTGGATCTATTTTTCTTTGGTTATATCATGCTGTGAAAGTATGTGTATTGAAGTAAATCTAGATTTGTTCTGTTCGGGTTATGTATTATTGTGTTTATGTTATGAAAAGCATATAATTATAGATCTAGTGCACGTGGATGCAATTGGACACATATTTAACCCTGCGCAGAAACAAGGTAATCTGAACAGAACACAACCCTGATTGCCTTACCCTTCCTTTCTCAAGGTGTGGAAACCTGGTTCCAGCACCCACCCATACTACTTTGGGTGGGACTGTGACCTGCGCAAGCAGGTCACTGCCGAAAGGGCCAGTAGTATAGGGGTTTGTTGGTGAACCTTGCACACCGAACCTGTTTTAGGACCCCTCAAGCCAACACCTAGCTTGTACTCTTCAGAATCCTCATATGTTCTATCAGTTTTGTTTAAGTAAAATAGACCTTTTTCCACTTCTGTGAGAAAAACATCATCCTCATTATTGGATTCTATCATATTTACATGGTTTTCCTCCAGCTCTTCAGTCTCTCTTTCCTCTTCATCTACATAGTTTTCTTGGAAAGGAGGTCTAATTTTTTGGTCGTTGTCTCTTTTTCTGTTTTGAGGAGGGTCTCTTCTGAAGTTTTGGTTTCTATTTCTATTTTTAGGATTTTCTTGGTTTTCCCTAGGGGATGCTCTTTTATTCAAATTGATTTTCTCGATCATCCTTTCCATTACCCTAACTAGATTGTCAATTTTAGCATCAGATGTGGAGGCCATGGTTTCCTCTTTGTATGTAACCTTCTTCTCTGCTCTTATTCTAGCCCTTCTAGCATTTAGGTTGAATTATACACTTACTGCTCCTCTTTTCATGTCCTCTAAGGTAAGGGGATCCCTTTCTCTTAATTGATAAGAAATTTCTGAATCAAACCCATCCAGAAATTTTACTAAAGCTAGGCCTTGTGCGGGTTTCATGTGGGGGGGAAGTGCATTGTATACACTGTTGAACCTAGTGCAGTAGTCTTGGACACTTTCCCCAACATTTATTTTAAGGTTATCATACTTTGATAGGATTTTAAGAGGATTTTTCTTAGTTTCCCACTTGTTTATGAATGTTTGATAAAGGAAAGGGAGGTCATGAATCCTGTTAGGAGTTAAGTTTTGGAACCATTCTTTGCTTCTCCTCCTAAACTTTGGGTAAACATTCTCATTTTTATGGTCTCCTCTTCTATTTCTTGGTAGTAAAATGCATCATTCATCCTATATGCATGATGTTGGGCAGTGGTAGAGTCATCTCCAGTAAAGTGAGGGATTTTAGATTGGTATTTTTGTGGCATAGGCAGTAAAGGTTGGGGTAGTACCAAAGGAGAAAACCATGCTGCCATGATTTGAGGTAAAGGAACCCTAGGAGGGTTTACAAGAGGGGGGTTTGTGAGAGGAGGTGGAGGATGAAATGAAGTGATTTGCACAGTGGATGTATGAATGGAGGTGGCAGATGTACTTGGACAAGCAAGCTGAGATTGAGCAGATTTGGATCGAAAGGAATCAAAGTGTTGGAGAAGCTGAAAATTAGGAGGAGTAGAATGAGAGGCTTCTTTGCTAGGATTCTATTGTAATTCTATAGGCTCAACGTTTGTCTGGTCTATCCCACTTTGATACTTAGTTCTGAATAGGTTTATTCTATGGTGTAAATCAAACTGGGTAGCTTGCAAGGTTGTGAGTTTTTCAAGGATAGAACTTGCTTTGTGAATGGATCTAACAATAGTTGAGTCTTCAGTCCTAGAATTTTCCCACAAGATTCTTTCTGGGTCATCAAATATGGTAGGAGGGTTTGGGTCTGGGTGAGATCTGGTGCTGATTCTTTGTGAAGCCAGATTTCAAACCCAAAACATAGAGAGGTTGTGTTATCACTCAAATTTTCCTTGAATTTGTTAGAAGAGGAAAGGGGTCGGAGGTAACCACAAACCAACCTTCAGGTACAGAATCTAGCCAATCTGTACCCAGAGAGGGCTCTCTCTATAAAATTTAGCTTTGTTTTTGGAAGATATTAGGCTAGTTATAAAGTCCAGGGGTTTTGATTTTGTTTGGGTTAATGGAATTCTTTAGCTGAGATTAAGATCAAGTAGTTTTAGTCCATTGGGCTATGGAGTCAAAGGATTGGCTGCACTGGCTTAAGTTTTTTAACAAAAGATGGTTTATCAGGGTAAGATAATCAAACTAGAAACAATTATAGATCTTAAGTGAATGGAATAGAATTCAAACGGATGAAAGGAAATAAAGAATCTTTCAACACATTCAAGAGAAGAGAAATAGATTGATTATCAATAAAGAGCATTTAAGTATTCTTTACTAAATAACCAAAGATGCATGAACTAGACAAACAAGAGCAATTAAGAATTTGTTGTTTAAACCAGTTTAGAAGAAAACATTTAGAATAATAACGACTGAAATAAGATTACACCTAAGTAATTTCTGATTTAATATTTTTCGTTAAATATTAAGATAATGAAACACAGATGATATTGTAAACAAAAATGAAATTTCAAAACATGAGATAGAGATGACTTATTGATCCTTCATTTGACACATGAATCCTGAGAAAAGTCTTCTGCCTCAATCCCTTGTCCAGTTTTGCCACGAAAAATTTCTCCAAAGCTCTTTATTCCAAAATTTTCAATGTTACATCAGAGTATAAGAATCCACCCAAAATACTTCCAAGATTGAAGTATTTATACAAATTATAAACTAAAATATCTTGAAAAAATATAAAGATTAGTTCACAAATCTCTCCAACTATTTTACATAAATAGAAATTAAGTAAAGGACACTCAAACTAATGCATCTATTTGGCACTACTTTTTATGGATAGGTGATGACAAAGAGGATAATTCGAATTTGATCCAACTCTTAGTTGATGATGAGGCATCCAAGTCACTAACTGCTTCCTTTCTTTGTGCATTCTGCTCCAACAATTCTGCAAACTTGGGGTCCAATGATATCTTTTTATTTCTCAATATGTAATAGATATGTAAAAAGTGAAAGAGGTTATTTTGGACTAATAGTTTTTTGAGATAAACCTCTTTCCGTTTCCTAAAATTCCTCTTCAGATGTGCACAATAGGCTCTGTACAAATATGTGTAAAACAGAGTTTTACAGAGTCTGAAAAATAGCCTGTAAAGATGTGCATGTATCTCTTATTCTGAAATCACTGTGAAAAGAGTGAGATAGGTTTTTGTACATGGGTCTCTTTGGAACAAAAACCTCCTTCAGTTTTGTATTATGTATTTTTTATTGGCCACAATATTCTCTGCAAAATGATGACTTAACTGGAATTTTCTGCAAAAAGTGCTTTCCAACATTGTTTAATATTTCCAAAACCATAATAGTTGTTAGAAAAGTGAGAGAGTTTTGTATATGTCCTCTTAAGATCATAAAACTCTTTCAGTTTTTAAAAATTCATCTTGGATTGATCACAATAGTTTCTGCAAAACTATGACTTAAACAGGAAATTTCTTCAAAAATGTTCCTTCTTGTTGTGTTTTTCATCTTTTCACTTTTTTGTTCTTTTGACTGCTTAACTTTCACTTTGGATAAAATTCATTGTGGTTGGTGAAAGTGTTTTCATCTTTGTTTAACCCTTAATATCTTCATGTTTATTTTCACTTTTTACTGTTTACTTTTTACTTTTACCTTTTACCACTCTATTTTTATCTGTCTTCACTTTGTCATGAACTTGTATGTTCTATTTTGTAACTGTCTTCCTTGTTGTTTATCTTCATGCCAGCTGATTTAATTGACTTGGTATTCAATCTGATACTCTTTAATCCTGATACTCTTTAATTGTTCTTTACTGTGTCCTTTTACCTTCAATGTGTAGTTTAGGTTTTTACTCTCTGTTTTAACAGTAAATCGTTTAATATCCTATTTCCTTTTCTTGTCTTTCAACTATATGTTTTATCTTCCATCTCTGTTTGAATATATTTGATAAAACTTTTGCAGTAAAAAAGTCTTATGACTAGTATTTAGACTGTTTATCAAAGGATGTGGTCTTCTGATCACCTGTAAAACAAAACAAATTGTTAAGAAAGCATTGGTTTGCAGGGGAGGTCGAAAATGTTTCATTTGATTTTGAGAGGTCTATGGAGTGAATCTAGAATGATTTTTGGGAGGTAAACCATGCTCGAATCGGTTAACAAAGGCTTCAAGTGGCACAACTAGGTTACAAAGGGTTTTACTGCACAATCAGGTGAAAATGAGCAATACTAGGGTGATTGTGTTTAAACGGGTAAACTGTTGATATTGGCGGGTAAGCTTTGAATGAACAGTGTTTCGAACAGGTACTGGTTATGGCGGAAGAACCTTGGAATACTCGACTGCAATTCTCTTCAGCAAGGTAACGGTCAGTAGACTTCAATAGTTGATTTTTGAAATTTGTTGCATGGGAGACTGGTTAGTGCATGAGATAATGAAAACGACACATGCACATTTGTTTTATTCACAAAGTCAAAATTCTGGTGGGTTTTTAATGGATGACGTCAGCAGGTATGGTGAAAATGTCGCAAGAGACAAGCGGTAAGTGGTTTCCATCGCACTGCTTTTGAGGGAAGGCGATATTGAGCAGATGGGCAGTGATTCCATAGAACGAATGACGCGTGGCCATGGTACTGTTTGAAAACCACCGGCATTTCGCACGTTATTATTCGGATCGGGGATGGCCAGTGGAATTATCAATAGCCGTTGATCTTGGAGCAGCTGATCGAACGATAGTCGGGCGTGAATTTTATGGGGAGTTAATAACGGGGGGCCCAACGCGTTTTATTATTGATTAATCACAGCGGGAGCGATTTGATTGGCGGAGTTAGGTTCTTAATTAATCATGGGGATTAATTAATTCCTGAGGGGTCGGGTTAGTTTTATAATCTGGGATTTTAACCAAGGTTGAGTTTTGTAAGTGTGTTTTGGGAATTTAATATTTCAACCTTGGGTAAAGGGAGTCGGGGAAGGAAATATGATTTATTTTTCGTTTCAAACATATATAAAATATGTTTAAATCATTTTTTCGAATATTTTATTATATGGTATTTAAATCAAAATGATTTATTTACCATAGGGGGCGGGAATAATATATAAAGATATATTTTAACCAAAGGGGGTATAAAGTGGGTTTTTTATTTGAACAAGTGAGGATTAAATACTTTGGTTAAAATTAAAATACATGGGTTTTTGGGATATTATAAAAAAGAGTTATATATAATAGGAGAAGGTCATTTTTATAAGGAGTTAATATATAAAATCAATTTTAATATGAAAAAATGAGCTCAAGCGCTAAGTATAAAACATTAAAATAATGTATTTAACTTATGCTTACATGAACAGGGTTTTTATGGAATATTGCATGATTTTCCTAAGTAATATGGGATTTTACTTAAGAAAAGATTTCTTAGAAGTGAATGAGTGTGATGATGAATGATTTTAAGTACTTAGGCCTTTTCAATTATTGGGCCGAGGGTCCGGCCCCTCCAAAAGTCAAGGAAATGCCTTGAGCCCCTCTAATTTTCAAATTCTTAGTACTTGGGGGAAATTAGTGAAATGTTTAGGGAAAAAGAGAGGGGAAGTTAATAATTTGAATTTTCTTTGCTTTAATTTATTCTAATGTAGTGTTTGCCTTTGCACTTGTGATGAAAATAAAAGATTTCACACATCTAAAGCCATTGATCATCACATGTAATTCTGCAACATCATCTACCTACCCTACCTACTTTACCCTACCATTTTTTCTTCTTTATTAGGGTGCACTTAGACTGGAAAACCCTTATCAATCTTCTTTTTCTTTTACATGGAAATCTATTTAGTTCTAACCTTATTATCCATTTCGATTTAAGCTATTGGGCTTTCCTTTTATTTTCTCTATCACTTATCTGTAATAATAAAGCTGACATGAGATATTTGTTCTATTCTACACTTTTAATTAAGCCTGAATAATTAAATTTAAGGTTATTATAATTTAACAAAGTTCTAAACCACATTGCACATTAGAAAATGAAATGTTCTTTATTAGACTTACTTTTTGCTTTCTGGTCTATTTTGTTTGAGTTATTTCTTTTCTTTTTATTATTTTATTCTTCTGTGATTTCTTTTAGGGTATACCCTCTTTACATTTTTAAATTTTTTGATTTTTTGAATAATGTGGAGAAAACCTTGCAACAAAAAAATTATGAACATATTACACCAGCTCATCAATTCAATCATAAAATATGACACCTATTGGTATAGGATTCTAACACTGGCTCCACTTGGGGATGGCTTTTCCTGGTGAAAAGTCAAGAACAGTAGGTCAGTTTCCCTCATAATGATTTTGACTGGACCATGGAATCTTCTTCTTCTTGTTGCTCTATTGTGTCAGTAATAATCATCTTCTGAGAAGCTTAAGGCATTCTCCCTCGAGCTAACTCCTGATCATTCACCTATCCATCAAAACTTAAAACTTTTGTTTCCCGATTTGGAAATCTTCCTTGTGGTCCAATCATATACCTTATTCATGTTTGATCTTGGATGAATATGGTCCTTTTTTACGCAACCTGAAATTTGGTAAAACTTCAAAATGTACACAAAAAGCCAACAATGAAAAACTGAAAAATTGAAAACTAAAAAAGAAAAATGCTCAAAATCCTGAGCTTATTAGCACTCATCTACCTACTCAATCTACTAAAAATCTTATTTGAATTAGGTAATACAAAAATGCCAATAAAGCCGATCAAGTAGCTGTAAAAATAAATGGATAACTTGATTGCTTGTGATCAAACTTGGAAGTATATTATGATCATGTGCCTTTATAATAAATGATATGATGTGTAAAGGCCAATTTTGATGTATTTGATCCTTATAGAGAAAACATGTTTGCAAATTTGGGCTAAAAAGATTTTCCATATAACCTGATATAGGATCAATAAAAGAATGATGTATGTTATTTACTTCTAGGCCTTCAATGACTAGTTGCTCAGTTGTATTATGAATATTAATCCTTGAAAATATTTCTGCAGTCTTGTGTTTAAAAGAATAATCATCCTCAAAATGCAATTCAAAAGATTGTACAATTTCCTCTTGCTTTGGAGAAGGAAGATTTTCAAAGAATTCTTTAGGATTTCGGAAATTGTATGACTGAATTTGAGAATGCAAAAGTTTAATTTCATTTTCAAAAGTTTCAGAAATTATATCAAGAAGCCATTTTTTAATTTGAGGAGAACATTTTCTTGATTTAAAAAGAGGAAAGAAAGCTCTTAGAAAATCCTCATCAAGCTAAAGTTCTAATATCTCATCCCTCAAAATAGCTAGTGATTGTTCTATGAAATTATCTTGAATTGGGAAATCATACTAATCATATTTAGGCAAATCCTCAAAAAAAGGAATGTAATCAATAATAAACATTGGATCAGCAGATTTCTCTTCCAACAATCCCAATATATCTTGATCATATTGGTTACATTCTATTTGAAAGTCATTATTTTTCTCAATAGGAGTGCTATCAAGCAATGGGCCTTTTTTGGAAGGTAAAATAACATGAGCATAAACTTGTTCTTCTGTTTCTTTATGGATAAAAACTTTTGTACATTCATCAACATTAGAAGAAGTAGAAACAATTTCTTCATTATGTAAATATTTTGAGGATGGTTGCATGTTTAGAAGCAAATTGATTTATTCTTCGGTGAGGGGGGTGGGAATCTCTGAATTCTTAGATTGAAATGACAATTGTTTTTTCCCTTATCTAAAAGTTGATCATGAGGCTGATTATTGTCTTTAATTTCATTCAAAACATTAAATGAAACATCATTTGTTAATACAAAGGGGTTTTGTGGATCTTGATTTATCTCCTGATTTATTTCATCTTTGTTTAACTCCTCTTGATTATTATGACATTTAACTTGAGAATGAAATTTTTGGACTTCTTTTAATAAATCTTCAGGAAACCAATTTTCAAAATCTTCATCAATATTTTTAAGGTAATGTATAATATCTTCAGCTTGATCACAACAATTTTCAGCTAATGATAAAGATGGAAAATATTCTTTGTAATGCTCATAAAATACCTTATGAAAATCTTTTAGAGAAAACAAACTTGCAAGTTTGAGAGCTTCATACCATTCCCTTGCTTTTCCTTCTAAGGTTCCCATGAATATCTTCATGAGGCAATCCTCATGCCAATCACCCTTCAATATTGATGAGTGTATATGAAATTTAATGAGATGTAGTAAAGGATCATCAATATTCTCATCTTGAAACATGGGCAGATTTTCACCCCAATTTACCTTCGGTAGTTTGTGCGGAAATCCAGGTATGTGATCTCTGCTCATGGGAGCATATCTTCGTTTTATTCTTGGATCATGTTGAAAATCAGCCATAAGGAAAGGCCATGGTATCTATACAATCAAGTTAGATCCTTATATAAAATACAATACATATTGAAAAACCTTCTTAATGAGAAAGAACATAATGTCTTGGATTAAGATCCAAGTTGAAAGACTGATCTTTCCATATTGTTCTTCCAGGTTCATTCCTCCAGTGGAGTCTTTGTAGTGAAATTGATTTTGGAGTCGTCAGGTGAATGATTTTAAACTTTGTGTGTCTGATCCCTGTCCACCATCATAGATCAGATCTAAACCTATAAAACAATTCTAAAGAAAACGTTAGTTCTTCAGGAAACCAAATTTTGAGTATTTTATGATTATTTTGTATTTTTATGAATTTTCAAAACAACTTCTATGATTTCTTTAAGAGGCTTTAGATATGAGATTTACACTTTCTTAAATACTTATTTGACAAGAGGAACTGATCAAGTATTTGAAACCAGATGTTCAATCCATAAACTAGACCTAAGATAGACTGAAGCAGCATTTATTTACTTTTGCAATTGCAAAGCAAGAGCAATTTCAAAGGCTACCTGGCTAATCTTCAGGCTCCGTCTGTAGTTTATAAAATAAACGATAGTAACAAATAAATTATTCAAATCCCTAGTATGGTCGCCACTATGTTATCACTTAGATTTTCCTTGAAGTTGTTAGAAGAGGAAATGGGTCCAAGGTAACCACAAACCAACCTTCAGGTACAAAATCTAGCCAATCTGTACCCAGAGAGGGCTCTCTCTATAAAATTTAGCTTTATTTTTGGAAGATATTAGGCTAGTTATAAAGTCCAGGGGTTTTGATTTTGTTTGGGTTGATGGAATTCTTTAGCTGAGATTAAGATCAAGTAGTTTCAGTCCATTGGGCTATGGAGTCAAAGGATTGGCTGCACTGGCTTAAGTTTTTTAACAAAAGATGGTTTATCAGGGCAAGATAATCAAACTAGAAAAAATTATAGATCTTAAGTGAATGGAATGGAATTCAAACAGATGAAAGACAATAAAGAATATTTCAACACATTCAAGAGAAGAGAAATAGATTGATTATCAATAAAGAGCACTTAAATATTCTTTACTAAATAACCAAAGATGCATGAACTATACAAACAGGAGCAATTAAGAATTCGCTGTTTAAACCAGTTTAGAAGAAAACATTTAGAATAATAACGACTGAAATCAGATTACACCTAAGTAATTTCTGATTTAATATTTTTCGTTAAATATTAATATAATGAAACACAGATGATATTGTAAACAAAAATTAAATTTCAAAACATGAGATAGAGATGACTTATTGATCCTTCATTTGACACATGAATCCTGAGAAAAGTCTTCTGCCTCAATCCCTTGTCCAATTTCGCCACGAAAAATTTCTCCAAAGCTCTTTATTCCAAAATATTCAACGTTACTTCAGAGTATAAGAATCCACCCAAAATAATTCCAAGAGTGAAGTATTTATACAAATTCTAAACTAAAATATCTTGAAAAAATATCAAGATTAGTTCACAAATCTCTCCAACTATTTTACATAAATAGAACTTAAGTAAAGGACACTCAAAATAATGAATATATTTGGCACTATTTTTTATGGATAGGTGATGAGAAAGAGGATAATTCGAATTTGATCCAACTCTTAGTTGATGATGAGGCATCCAAGTCACTAACTGCTTCCTTTCTTTGTGCATTCTGCTCCAACAATTCTGCAAACTTGGGGTCCAATGATATCTTTTTATTTCTCAATCCGTAATATATATGTAAAAAGTGAAAGAGGTTATTTGGGATTAATATTTTGGTGAGATAAACCGTTTTCAGTTTCCTAAAATTCATCTCCAGCTGTGCACAATAGGCTCTGTAAAAATATGTGTAAAACAGAGTTTTACAGAGTCTGAAAAATAGCCTATAAATATGTGCATGTATCTCTCATTCTTAAATCACTGTGAAAAAAGTGAGATAGGTTTTCGTATATAGGTCTCTTTGGAACAAAAACCTCTTTCATTTTTGTATGATGTATTTTTTATTGGCCACAATATTCTCTGCAAAATTATGACTTAACTGGAATTTTCTGCAAAAAGGGCTTTCCAACATTGTTTACTATTTCCAAAACCATAATAGCTGTTAGAAAAGTGAGAGATGTTTTTGTAGATGGTCCTCTTAATATCATAAACCTCTTTCATTTTTGTAAAATGAATCTTGGATTGATCAAAATAGTTTCTGAAAAACTATGACTTAAATAGGAAATTTCTTCAAAAATGTTCCTTCTTGTTGTGTTTTTCATCTTTTCACTTTTTTGTTCTTTTGACTGTTTTACTTTCACTTTGGATAAAATTCATTGTGGATGGTGAAAGTGTTTTCATATTTGTTTAACCCTTAATATATTCATGTTTATTTTCACTGTTTACTGTTTACTTTTTACTTTTTACCTTTTACCACTCTATTTTTATCTGTCTTCACTTTGTCATGAACTTGTATGTTTTGTTTTGTAACTGTCTTCCCTGCTGTTTATCTTCATGCCAGCTGATTTACTTGACTTGGTCTTCAATCTGATACTCTTTAATCCTGATACTCTTTAACTATTCTTTACTATGTTGTTTTACCTTCAATGTGTAGTTTAGGTTTTTATTGTTTGTTTTAACAGTAAATCGTTTAATATCCTATTTCCTTTGCTTGTCTTTCAACTGTATGTTTTATCTTCCATCTCTGTTTGAATATATTTGATAAAAATTTTGGAGTAAACAAGTCTTATGACTAGTATTAAGACTGTTTATCAAAGGATGTGGTCTTCTGATCACCTGTAAAACAAAACAAATTGTTAAGAAAGCATTGGTTTGCAGGGGAGGTCGAAAAGGTTTCATTTGATTTTGAGAGGTCTATGGAGTGAATCTAGAATGATTTTTGGGAGGTAAACCATGCTCAAATCGGTTAACAGAGGCTTTAGGTGGCACAGCTGGGTTACAAAGGGTTTTACTGCACAATCAGGTGAAAATGAGCAATACTAGGGTGATTGTGTTTAAACGGGTAAACTGTTGATATTGGCGGGTAAACTTTGAATGAACAGTGTTTCGAACAGGTACTGGTTATGGCGGAAGAACCTTGGAATACTCGACTGCAATTCTCTTCAACAAGGTAACGGTCAGTAGACTTCAATAGTTGATTTTTGAAATTTGTTGCATGGGAGACTGGTTAGTGCACGAGATAATGAAAACGACGCATGCACATTTGTTTTATTCACAAAGTCAAAAAGTTGGCGGGTTTTTAATGGATGACGTCAACAGGTACGGTGAACATGTCACAAGAGACAAGTGGTAAGCGGTTTCCATTGCACTGCTTTTGAGGGAAGGTGGTATTGAGCGGATGGGCAGCGATTCCATAAAACGAATGACGCGTGGCCATGGTACTGTTTGAAAACCACCGTAATTTTGCGCGTTATTATTCGGATCGGGGATGGCCAGCGGAATTATCAATAGCTGTTGATCTTGGAGCAGCTGATCGAACGGTACTCGGGGTGTGAAGTTGACGGGGAGTTAATAAGGGGGGGCCCGACGCGTTTTATTATTGATTAATCACAGCGGGAGCGATTTGATTGGCGGAGTTAGGTTCTTAATTAATCGTGGGGATTAATTAATTCCTGAGGGGTCGGGTTAGTTTTATAAACTGGGATTTTAACCAAGGTTGATTTTTGTAAGTGTGTTTTGGGATTTTAATATTTCAACCTTGGGTAAAGGGAGTCGGGGAAGGAAATATGGTTTATTTTTCGTTTCAAACATATATAAAATATGTTTAAATCATTTTTCGAATATTTTATTATATAGTAATTAAATCAAAATGATTTATTTACCATAGGGGGCGGGAATAATATATAAAGATATATTTTAACCAAAGGGGGTATAAAGTGGGTTTTTTATTTGAAAAAGTGAGGATTAAATACTTTGGTTAAAATTAAAATATGTGGGTTTTTGGAATATTATAAAAAAGAGTTATATATAATAGGAGAAGGTCATTTTTATAAGGAGTTAATACATAAAATCAATGTTAATATGAAAAAATGAGCTCAAGCGCTAACTATAAAACATTAAAATAATGTATTTAACTTATGCTTACATGAACAGGGTTTTTATGGGATATTGCGTGATTTTCCTAAGTAAAATGGGATTTTACTTAGGAAAAGATTTCTTAGAAGTGAATGAGTGTGATGATGAATGATTTTAAGTACTTAGGTCTTTCCAATTATTGGGCCGAGGGTCCGGTCCCTCCAAATGTCAAGGAAATGCTTTGAGCCCCTCTAATTTTCAAATGCCTTAGTACTTAGGGGAAATTAGTGAAATGTTTAGGGAAAAAGAGAGGCGAAGTTAATAATTTGACCTTGCTTTGCTTTAATTTCTTCCAATGTAGTGTTTGCCTTTGCACTTGTGATGAAAATAAAAGATTTCACACATCTAAAGCCATTGATCATCACATGTAATTCTGCAACATCATCTACCTACCCTACCTACTTTACTCTACCATTTTTCTTCTTTATTAGGGTGCACTTAGACTGGAAAACCCTTATCACACTTTTTCTTTTACATATGGAAATCTATCTAATTCTAACCTTATTACATCCAAGGGCTTAGATTAAACTGTTGAGCACCTTTTATTAACTCTACCTATTTATTTATCTGCCAAGATTAAACTGTTTGGCCAGATATTTATTCTCTATTCTACAACATGAAATTGAAAAATGAATGAGTCAAGTTTAAACAGTTTGACTCTTCATAAATTGTGGCAAAAGTTTAAAAAGATGCACACAATTGCTTATTACAGAAAATGAAATAGTAGTGGCATTTAGACTTACACACTTTCCTAGTCTATTTTTGTTTGGGGTTCATTTCTTTCACTTTTTTGACCATTTTATTCTTTTCACCCTTTGATTTTTCTTTTAGGGTATACCCTCTTTACATTTTTTAAATTTTTTGATTTTTTGAATAATATGGAAAACCTTTGCAACAAGAAAATGTATGAACATATTACATAGCTCATCAAGTCAATCATGAAATATGACACCTATTGGTATAGGAGTCTAACAGGCTGAAAGCTTATGAGAGTTTTGAAAAACAAACGTATCTGTGGGTTACTAAGTTCACACAGCATGTAACTGCGCTCGGCACTGTTATGACTGATTGATATATTCGCAAGGGAGTCTGTGAGAAATAGTGGGGTCAACAGGGCTACTAAATACGAGTGGAGTCACCAGGTGGATGATGCTTACTATTTTGAAGATGTACTTGTTGTCCACCATCAACAAATAAATACCATTCTAAGGATGATTTTGGGTTTTCTGAGTTCTTTATGTAACACTAAGAATTTCAATGAGTGTTTTCCAGCATGGTCACCATGGTGCTAATACGATGAATCAACCAGATATCACTATTGGTTAACACTTGATTTGTCTAAGCTTTGACATGGGACTTGTGAGTTCTTAAGGAATGTCTAAGCTTGTTACTTACTCAGATTCCCGAGTGGAGTCACCATTATGTTACGTCCCTATAATTTTTCAGATTGGAAAGACCAAATTGAACAAGGGTAACATCAAACCAGTCTTTGGAGCCCTAGGACCTAGCCTTCTTTGACTCAGAGAGGGCTCTCTCTATGTTTGTGTATAAGGTGTAACTTGATTGATTTTAGGGTTTTGATTTTAGGCTAGTTGTAATGATGAGGTTTGTTTGTTTTTTTTGTTTGGTTGGGTAGGTTGTCAAGAAGAAAAAATAGAGTAAGAAAAACTCAAACTATTGGGCTATCGAGTCTGTAAAAGGTCTTTAAAAGTACAACAATAGGTCAAGTGTGTTTCATAGGGCAAGTTAATAAAGCCAAATGGATCTAGATAGGTTTAGTGAGTGTGAAATGAACATGAAGTTGTGAATGCAGTAGGTTTGAAGGGCAATTAAGGATCCTTCAACATACTAGAACAAGAAGAGCTTCTAGGATGATAGCATAGTAAAACTAAAGAGAAGTTAAGAATTCTTCAACTAGACTTCACTAGACAGACCTCAAAACAACAATCAAGTAATCGTAGAGAGCAATTAAGAATTATCTAAATATTACTTTCAGACAAAGAGAACTTTTAAGATAACATTTCAGTGAAACTAAAGAGCATTTAAGGATTCTTTAATTAAACTTCAAAGAAGAAAACATAGAGATAAAAGGATGCAGATAGAAGTAGGGTGAGAAGATAACATATCCAACTCTAAAATTTTTGTCCTATTATCAGAGAAACCATGAACATAATGTAAACAAAGGAAAACATTGACTAGAGTGGAGTAACATCACCATCTAATAAAGCTCATGAATCCTAGCAATGTGCTGGCTCCATTGATATTCAGTCCAAGAGATTTATAAGGCTCCAAAGCAAAACTTCATTAAAAATCAGAGTCTATGCTTAGCTCAACAATCAACCAACAATAATAATGAGGCAGTCATGCAGAATTTAACTTTCAAAGGAGGGTCAAAACCCTAGCTAGGGTTCCAAAATATCATTAACTACATCATAAATGCCATTTTTTGTCCTATGAGACCATGCAAGGCCCAAGGCACAAATATCCTAACTTAATAAATCCAAAAATAAATTCTAACATAAATCCTCGTCTAACTTTGTAGATATTTTCCAATTAAGCCTTCAAAATATATTTTTCATTTACTCCAAGTGTCTTTTGTTGACTTTCTAGTGAGGGCGCAATGCCAAATCTAGAAAAATTGTTCCATTTGCAGCTGAGATTTGGAGGCCTTCCCGGTGTCCAAATGAGTGCCATGATAGCTCATTGGAAAGCCTATACTGTCTAGTGTTTAAAAGTGCCTTTAGTTTCCTGATTGAGGTCCATTTTCCTAGTCAAAAAACACTTTTTATAAGACTTCTCAGGGCACAATGCAAATGTTGAAAATAGGGCAGAAAGGTGATTATTTGCATGTTTTTGGCACTTTTGGAGGACCATTTTTTCTCCAAATGACTTGAAACTTTGTGTGGGTGATGCCCTTGGCCTGATGAACACAAAAATTGAAATTTTTCCTTCATTTGGTGCCCCAAAAAGGAGCACAACGCCAGTGGTGCTGCGTGCTTGGCCCCTCAAAACAGTAAAATACTCAAAATCTTCAAAAATGTGCCGAAGTTTGGATTTGTCTTGCTGATCATGTTTGGGATGCTTGTAGGGATGCATCAGCAAGAATGTCAAGGTTTTATTTTTCTTTTTCCTCCTTTAGGGCTTGAATCTTTGCAAGGGATCTTTTGAGCTTGGCCCTTGCAATCTTGTTTCTTAAGACATAATGCATTGCCATATTATTTTCCATGTTAAGGTCTCTCTTGGTCTTCTCCAGCTGATCCTCTAGGTGCACATTTGCACTCTTTAAACAAAATTCCCTATCATAGTATATTTCCATGGCAAGCAACTCACTTGGAGTGAGCTACTCTGCCAATGTTGTCTCTTTCTCTCTTTCCTTGGCTAAGGCCTTCTTCAGATCAATTGTCCTTGCCCTCCTCCTAGGAAGTTGTTCTTCCTGTTCTTCAATGTACTCATGAGTGTCCAAGAACTCATCTAGCGTTTACTTGGATTTTCTAGCCTCTTTCCAAGCTTTGATAGTTGTGGCCTCATAGATGGATTTCTCTTCCTCCAACTGCTATTTTTCCACCTCAAAGAAGTTGATTACATTCTTAGCCTTTCCAATATTGGCTTTTAGATACAGAATCTGGGCATCGTTTCCCTTAAGCAGCATGTTTGTGATTCTTTGCTCATTCTCATCATCACTGTCAAGGTGAATGAGTTGAAACTCTTGTTCAGTCTCATGTTTGTCTTCCTCTTCTTCATCAATGACCCTTTCATTACCTTTGTCAAGCTACTTGGTTGATGTAGAAGGCATGGCCCCTTGCCTCTTAAACATTCCTATTTACCCTCTGGTAGGTCAAAGGAAAAGGTTCAATGTTACTCAGTTTAGTGCCATTTGTATCACAACCATCATCACTGCCATATGCTTCACTATTTTATGCACTACCATCTGCCTCATTGCCAATCTCCTCATCACTCTATTCCTCACTTCTTTCTGCCTCATTTCCTTCTTGCTCATTGTTTTCTGCCTCATTGCCTTCTTCATTGTTTGTTGTGAAACCAGCTCCAAAAAGAGAAGAAAAGAGATATCAACGCCTTAGAAATAAGCCACTTCGAGGGGGCAACCTCCAATACATTACATGAATGAACAATTATTAGATGATTCAAATTACAAAACCTCCTTTCTATATATAGCATTCCATGGGGCCAAAATGTAATCCTAGTGGGGCCACAATGTAATCCTAGCTGACCTAACAATAATAATTTAAGGGCACAATAATAATAATATGGGGGTTACAATGGTACAATAATAATAATAAGGGGGTTACACTAACAAAAATAAGGGACTACACTAGTAATATAGGGACCTAACATGCCCCTCTCCCTCAAAAAAGTGTTTTCCTCAATGCTTGAGTAGCTGTGGGTGCTTCTATATACAATTCTCATTCTCCCATGTAGAATCTTCAGTGGGTAAGTTCTTCCACTTGATGAGATAATATGAAATTGATCGATTATGTAGCTGTCGAGTTCTTGTTTCCATGATCGCTTCAGGTTCCAATATGATTTTTCCTTCCTCATTGTTAGCCACCTATAAATTCTGTTGTACCAAAAAGGTGGCTAAAATTGTGACCAAGCCTTCAAAAGATATATTTCCGGTAAAAATCCATCATCTTGAAGCCTTATGATGTTTTCCTATCCCATAGGTTCATCTTCACTACTGTTTCCATTATTGAACCCTGCTGTTTATGAAAGAAACTATTTCCAAAAGGCCTCTAAAACTGCCTATTTCCACTTTTTCCCCCCATTGTCATAAAGCCTTCTTCATCTTTAAAAACCCCTTCATTTTACCTCTAAGTCATCCTAAACCCCTTTAAAACCTTATATTTCCCTTTATCTGGTTTAAAAATACCTCCTTTCCATCTATCAGTGTTATAGGTCAAAATACCTCCTCATTAGCTCAGAGGAGAAGATAAATATGGAAGGAATACAAAGACCTAAACTAAACCTACTTCTGCCAAGGTAACACCTCACTATAACAACACAAGAGCATTATAACGCACCTGATCATTTAATAGGCCACGTTAGTGGCTAGGGAAACGCTCTATTTACACTAGAGGGTAGCGTTACCTATGTTTTGAGTTTGGAACGAGAAAAACCCGCGGAGAATGATTTGAATTTCTATCTTTTCCTCACAAGAGAGTCAGTACAAAAAGGAAACTGCAAAGCACTAATCTCTTATTGGGCCTTGCCATAAACAACTAAACTCTCAAAGAAGGAAAAATCATGGAAGTTAAGGAAACATCTTGGTTTTTTCTATTCATAACTGGTGGAAAGAGAAGGGCAATGATTTCTCTCTTCATTTCCTATAAAATGGAGTTGAAGGCTCTTGGTTCAAGGTCGAAGGATTTTCAAAGTTTTTGAATACTTGGGAAGTAGAGATCATTGTTGTAATGTGAAGGTCAAAGGTCAAAGAGGTTCTTTGAGAACTTGTTGATCAAGACATCACCACTTTGAGAGATAGAGATATTGGAAGGCTAAGGAGGGCTTGGTAGAACCGACGGTTGTAATCCTCCTTTTTATAAATCAATAGAACTGTATCTGTTTTTTCCATTCTATACGTTGATATTGTCATTTTTATTTAATCACTTATATAGCATGAGATGAATGGCTTAGATGTGCATAGTTTAAATGTTTATTATATATTGACTTAATCGATAGGAAATATATATTATGGTAGAGATTACATGGGTGCTTTGACTAATTGCAGAGTCGAAATTTGGAGCTGGTGAAAAAGGATCCCTGCTTCATTGTTCAGTGCTCTCCAAAAGACTTCAAGATCATTGAAGAGGTAATCTTCCATCTTATTCCATCAAGTTGTTTTAAGTTGATATGAATATGTATGTGCCATCTTTGTGAACTATATAGCTAATCTTACTATCTGCCTCGGGCACCAAAAAGTCCTGAGAGGGATATTCGATAACCAAAACCCAAGAATTTTACCCTATAGCATAATTGGCGACTCCATTAGGGAGTTCCCCATAGTTTCTGGACTATTTCTTTCCTCCTTTCTTCTTTCCTCTGTTCATAGAACCTTCTGACTAGTATTTATTCCCAGTAGACATTTGAGAAGCTCGCAGAGTTCAATCCTGTTTCTATTTGACCATATGAAGAACTTTACCCTGGCTAATGCTACCTCTGTTGTTTTTCCAGTGCATTATAATGCTGTCTCTGCTTAAATACAGTGCGTTAGTCTCTGAATTAACGTTGTCTTTACTTAGAGACAGTGCATTACTCAGCCAAAATTTTTTGTTCACCCCTATGATTGTGTTTTGGTTGCAGAGTTTTTTGGCCATCAATATCTCTCCATGACTGAATCCCTATGATTTTTTACTAAGCTGGCATTTCTGTTTGTTTTCTCTTGTTTGAAAATTTAGTGTCAAAAGCATTTAATTTTTAGAGAAGAATTTTTTTTTTTTTAATTTTTCTGCATCTAGCTGAGTTAATTCTGAAGAGGTAGATAGAAGTCTGAATCTTTAAAGTTGAACTGTGCTATTTGAATGTTAGTGCATGGATGTTGAAAAGAAACCTCTCCTTGTAGAAATTCTCTTCATCGAATTGAATATTTAGAGCATATATTTGCATGGTTTCTTGAGTCAGAGTCTCATTACATTTCATACGTCCAGTCCCCCTCCGCAAGACTAATAATCAAGTACACTAAGAATCAAGCGATAATAAAATCAATCACATTACTCTTTTTGAGCTCAGACCAATAGTAGTTCAGGCTAGGATCTTGGGTTAGGAAAAGTGAGAAAATCACCCAAGATCTCAAAACTTGAAACTAGATTCATTAACAAGCGAAATCCTACTGCACTCATATTATCGGGACCATTCCTTTACTGGAGCTCAGCACGAGACAACACTTGGGTGCACAAGAAGGTAGCCTGCCTTCGACTGCATCCGATGGGTGTGTTATATATTGGGGTTCCCTTCAGGGATGTCGAAACTAGATTGGGGATCTAGGTATTCTACCCATATAGCATGTTGTCCTTGACCGTGGACCCCCCTAATGATGTCTGTGATTTGAGGTATCTTTAGTGGCCATAATTTTTAGGGACTTACACAAGGTGACTGGGATGAGCTATCCTAGTACTTGAAACATATGGACCCACTCTATCTTCGGTCTTTAGGAGGGTACTCATCTTCATGAGAGTGCTTACACCTATCGTCTGAGGTTCGGGCAAAGCTCTAGAGTGACTATAACTGTACTTTCGACCAACCCTCTCTGTATACTATTGTGATAATGGATTTCATCACCAGCAAACGATAGTACTCAGATAGGGCACCCTATTCTGGCTGCTTGCTGATTGATTTTAGACAGTCCTTTTTTATTTTTTATTTTTTAGGTGTGTGGTTACTATCATTGAGACTTTATAATACATAAAAATTTATTAAATTTTTTTAAAAATAAACAAGTTACCGTGGCGTCATTCGACCCACGCCATTTGTCTCGATGACAACAAGGTCTACCTCCTCTACCTCTTGAGGAACAACTGAACCTTGGTGAACCCGTGCATTTTACGAAGAACAGTCTCCATTGAAAAACACTGATTTTCACATAGCCTCATATCATACGGAATTTTCAGAGGACCCTTTCACGGAAGGGGTTGTACCTCATTACAATCCTCCACTCACTGATCCATTGGGGCCTATGATAGTTCATATTCTACCATGCCAAGACATGTATTCGGCTGCAAAAACATCCAATTCACAACTGGCATCCACAGGGTCGATGCCAATGGCAACCATCCCAGGTTCGCCACCATCCTCCCCGCCAGTTTTCATTTCTATGCCATCACTTGGTAACCCAAATAGTCAACATATACCTAATCCCAACCCTACGGTCATCACAATTGTCAGTATCTCGCCAAGTCCTTTGGGATCTACTCCTATCATGATCATGTTGGGACCCATGGTCGTTCCTCCCACAAGTGTGACTACTTCGGTTCCTTTTAGCAACCCTTTCGGTTGGAACCCTTTGCTGAGTTCAAACCCCTTGGCCACTATACTAGGGGGCAGTGTCACCAGCATGCAGGTAGCAGGGAACATTTCACTTCTCCTGCAATCCTTAGGACAAACGGGACAACCTATTGTTAATACTATTCCCTTAAGTGGTTCAAATATAGGTCTAGGGTCTATGCCGTTGCTGAGATATGCAAGTAGTAGCATGCCTCCGAGAAACTCTATTGCATTCATATGCACTAACCCATCCAAACCTCCATCTAGAATGGGAGGGCACTTTTATACTAGGGGAAACCAACTGTTCACCTCACAATACAATATGCCTTATGGACAACAACCATATGTCCCTACTCCTCCACCTATAGGAAATTTTTATCAAAGTCGTACTTATCCTCTTGGTAACACATTGATGGGCAGACCCTAATAGTCAGCCCATACTTCCTTGGTTAGATTCGGGGGAAAATCCACAATTTCCATTTTTGGCAGCTCTAGACATCCCTGACATCCATAAACTGACTAATGACCCCATAATTCACAACCCGCTTTGGCCTCCAGTACCGCACAAGATTCCTTCTAACTTCCCAAAGTTCGATGGGAAATATGGGGACAACCCAGCCGCACACATCACTACCTTTCATCTATGGTCTATATATAATTCCATGGTGGATGATAGTGTCCAGCTTCGACTGTTTCCCCGCACCCTTACAGGCAATGCTGCCAAGTGGTATATTGAATTGCCATGCACCGCCATAAATAATTTTAGCACTTTAGCGATGGATTTTCTAAAGAAATTCCAATTACCAATCAGATTTGAAACCAGAACGGAACTATTAACCTCGCTACACCAAGACACTGCCAACCACATCTCCGATCACATTCATGAATGGAGACGTAGGAGGAGGCTAGTCAAAGCGCAAATCCTGGATCATCTCTTAGCTAATTGGTTTTGTAAGTCTCTCTTACCCCACATCTCTAAAGACATTGGCCTTTTCGGGGTGGTTACAAAAGATCAATGCATTTGTCGTGCCCAACATTTGGATTTAATCTATTCACAATCTAGCATGCTATATGATTTTCTTCCCAATGCCCCTGGTAACCCAAATCCTCTAGCTACTCAGAAAACCAGATCTCATGCTGACGGTCCCGTTGGCACAATCTCTGGTGTAGCCACAAAACAGTCTCGGGGGCAAGCCTCCCAGCCATCCTCGGTTGCCACCGCCCCTCACCAAATGACTACTCTTCCTACCGCTGAGGTAAATTTTGTGCAAACTTCACAAAAACCTATTGGAAAAAATAATAAGAACAAGAAAAAGACATCTTCTTCGGAAGAGCAGTTGGACAGTCAAAATAACCCTAATCAGAAAAACGCTGCAAAAAATGACAAAGGGAAGGATAAACCCATGAAATTTCCTTGCAAGATCTGTGTGGAGGACCACTTGACATACAAATGTCCTTGGCTGCAGGAATGCACCGATTTTATCACAAACAAGGATTCTGGGTGAACACCTGCTGTTCTTCATAATCCTTTCCCTAATCAATAGTAGCAACATCAACACATGGTTAACAACCTGCCACAACCCCAATAATGGGGCAATGGTGATTCACATCCTTCCGGTGAAGGACCATCTGCCATTTATGGCATTGAGAGTGTTGAACTTCAAACATGAGCCAAGCTTTATGGAAATCCTACCATAGATGCTCAAGAACCTGGTACTAGTTCAAATCCATCGTCGCCCAATGATTTGCATATCGAACGGCCTACTTCTGACCCCATGATTCGTCCCCCCAAAGGGACACTTCAACGCACGACTCATAACACCTCTGCACATGCAGCCCAAAAATACAACATTGTAGAAGATTTGGCGCAGGCACCGTCAACTATGTCTGCTCTCGAAGTATTGAAAACTTGTCCAGCACAAAGGAAAGCCTTGCTTTTGGCCATTGCTAGAATAGACCCCCAAGATTCCATGCTAGCTATCTTTGATATGGAAAAATCTAAAGCTCGCCTCTCACACCAACTCGAATTCCAGGTGCAGGTTGTGTCAAAAGGGAGACCAATCCATCGCACTATCATAGACGAAGGTGCTTCGACCTGCGTTATGTCACAAGCTTGTTGGCTCAATTTAGGTTCTCCTATCTTAACACCACCATCGAATTCCCTCAAATATTTCAATGGCCACACATTCCTCCCAAAAGGATACCTTTCTAGCTTTCCCATCACTCTGAGTGGGAAAAAAATAACCGTGGACGTTGAAGTCGTAGATTGTCATCTCGACTATAATCTATTGCTTGGTCGCAGTTGGTCTTATGCCATGACTGCCATTGTTTCTTTGGTCTTCCAACTCATCCTATTTCCATTGGATGGGAAAATAGTCACAGTGGATCAGTTATCCTTCTGCACCCCTGATTATACCACGTTACCAAGTAGCACTGTACCCCTAATAGGAGGCTTTCCTGACTCTTACGTTAGCATCGATACCGGTCTTTTGAAGGCATCTTACCTACTGGGTTTTTTTCCTCTCCCGTCGCCAAAGATCCCAAACACAGTTGCAATTATATCCACCACTTTGTATGGCTCAATCGACCCATGGATCCTTCTGGCACCTTTAGACATTAATTCCTACGGAGATCAGATGCCACTCTCACCAGGCGAGTTGGCCTACCAAGCCATCCAAATTACATCTGAACCCTCCACTGCTATGGTTTCGACCAAAGGTACAAACCTCCCACCCATCACATTTCTCTCTAAGGATCTCCTCAATGAAGTCTTGCCTATAGACAAAGCTATTCGAGAGATCACATCTCTAGAAGAACGACCTTGGGGAGAGTTTCACCATCGCGCTTCGATGATCAACTCGGACGTGATAAAAATTGAAATCCCATCCTTTGACCCACCTGAGATGGTTCCTTCCGCTTACACGACTGTTCAAACTATCAATTCAGAAGGGAACATGGGTAATCTTTCTGAGACAATGCTCATTGATATCTCGGTCAAAATGGGTATCGTGGAAAATATTCAGATTGGAGCAGATTTCAATATTGAAGAAATTGCATGCTTCACATCCCTTTTCAAGGAATTCCGCGATGTGTTTTCTTGGTCTTATGACGAAATTCCCAGCATAGATCCATCTATAGTTGAGCACGAAATCAATATTAATGACAATGCCAAACCAATTCGGTAGCAACTCAGACCTGTCCACCCGCGCAAAGCAGCCGCCATCAAAATTGAGGTAGAAAAACTTTTAAACGTTGGTTTCATCTATCCCATTCCTTTGACGGAATGGGTTTCCAATCCGGTTCCCGTTGATAGAAAACAAGGCACCATTCGAGTTTGTGTTGACTATCACAATCTGAACGCCGCTTGTCCCAAAGACAATTATCCTACGCCATTTATAGATTATATTCTCGACGATTACGCCGGATGTGAATCATTTTCCTTCATGGATGGATTCTCGGGCTATAACCAGATTGCAATTAAAAAAGAAGACCAGCATAAAACTACCTTCATCTGTCCTTGGGGCACATTTGCGTATCATAAACTCCCATTAGGTCTGAAGAATGTTGGAGAAAATTTTCAGCGGGCTACGGACTATGCTTTTCACGACATTCGACATATTTTACAGGCTTACTTGGATGACCTTACGGCCCATTCCAAGAAACGACCTGATCACCTCACTCATCTGAAAGAAATTTTTGCTAGGTGTAGATTCTACAATATACGTATGAATCCTCATAAGTGCATATTTATGGTCGAGTCCAAGCGTCTGTTAGGTTTCATTGTCTCCAAGCACAGGATTAGGGTTGATCCCAATAAGGTTAAGGTGATTGTTGAATTGCCGGCACCACAATCCATCCTTCAACTCCAATGTTTGCAAGGGAAGGAAATTTTTTTACGTCGATTCATCGTTAACTATGCGGTTATGATGAAAGGATTTACGCGATTAATGAAGAAAGGAACCCTATACTTGTGGGATGACCAAGCTCAACGCTCATTTGATGCTTTAAAACATGCACTTGTTTCAGCCCCACTCCTTAGTGCTCCCGACTACTCACGCGACTTTCTCCTCTACCTGGCAGCCTCACCATTCTCACTTGGAATGGTTCTGGTTCAAGTTCACAGTGACAATAGTGAATATGTGATATAATACTTGTCAAAAGGTCTGATCGGACCTGAGCTACGTTATTCGCATGTGGATAAAATTTCTCTAGTGGTAGTATTTGCCGTCACCCGACTCCGACACTATATATTGTTGTGACAAACTATGGTTATTGCTTTTGAGAACCCCATGCGACACATTCTGTCTCGAAAAATTATTAGAGGATAATATTCCAAATGGATCATAATCCTCCAACAATTTGATTTGGTCTTCATAGCTGCCAAAGAAAATAAATCCCTCGTCTTCGCCAAATTATTATCGGAGCTTCCTAGAATCGACCCAGGAGAAGTATCTCATGATCCATTTCCTGGTGAATCTGTATACTTGGTTGATTCTTCAGACCCATGGTATGGAGACATTTTAGTCTACCTACAAACCCAACGCTTCCGCTTAACTCTCACGTCTGACGACTGTCGTTGTATCCGCCACCATGCAAAGCACCACCTCGTGCTGAATGATATGCTATATCGCCGTGGCATCGATACTATTCTCTGGCGTTGTCTCACTTTCGATGAAGCAGAACACATTTTTAATGATTGCCATGTAGGGGCGTGCGGCGGTCATCTTTCGGGCATAGCTACTGCCCAAAAATTCCTACGCACTGGTTACTATTGGCCCACTTTGTTTAAAGACTACATTACAACGGTCCAGAAGTGCCATCCATGTCAAATTTTCACAAAGAAAATGCGTGCTCATCCTACCCCCCTTCATCTGGTGATCTCCATTAGTCCTTTCGCTAAATGGGGCATTGACTTCATCACCTACAATCCCACTTCAAAAAATGGACACAACTACATTGTCGTTGCGGTCGACTATTTTACGAAATGGGCAGAAACCATTCCCACTTTCAATGTCGATGGCGAAACTGCCACTCTCTTCCTGTTCAATCAGGTAATCTGCCAGTTCGGCGTACCCCTATCTATTGTCACAGATCATGGATCCCACTTTCAAAATCATATGATGACTGAATTAACATCCATGCTAGGTTTTTGCCAAGATGAATCTTCGTCTTATTATCCTCAAGCTAATGGTCAAGTCGAAGCCATAAATGGCATCCTCAAAACCATGATTCGTCAACTGGTCGGAAATCATAAAACCACATGGCATCAAAAGTTGTATTCCGCGTTATGGGCATACTGAACATCAATCAAAACTACCACAGGCTTCACACCATTCCAACTTGCATTTGGCCTGGAGGCAGTACTTCCAATCAAGTGCAAAATTTCGTCACTCAAACTCACCGTTGAACTCCTGCTTGGCACCACCGCCACAGAAGATCACTTTCTCTCACTTGATCATTTGGACGAAACTCGTCGAGATGCTACACTAGCACTCAAAGCTCACCAGTGCCGAGTCAAAGCTCAATACGACAAATCTGTCAAGCCTCGTTCTTTCCAAGAGGGCGATCTTGTTCTACTCTATGATCAGAAACATGACCTCTTGGGGGCAGGAACGCTCCAACCATTATGGATTGGTCCTTACATCGTCACTAAAGTCCTCTAAAAAGGGGCTTATGAACTTCAAGACTGTAATGGAATTCCACTCGTGGAGCCCCGCAACAGACTCTATCTAAAGAAGTATTTTTCCTAGTTTCGCACTAGGCATATGCTTTGTAATTTTATGTATATATGTTTTTCCTATTGTTTTGATGTTTCTGGATATTTTTTTTGGTTTTTGAGGTGTTTTTTCTCATGTATAATCTTTTTCTTTCACACATATGCCATCAACCTCCTTATCATACGTAGGATATGCGGATGGTGCTAGTCATCACACTAGACGCATTGCTTCAGCTGCTTAGGTTATCTATACTCCTGAGTCAGAAATTCTTGGTTCTAGGGGAATTTTCCTAGGTAGTGCCACCAATAATGTTGTCGAGTACATGTCAGTGATCCAACTCCTCACGGAGGTGACGTTTCATGACATCTCCAATCTAGTGGTAAGGTTATATTCCCAACTCGTCAACTTGCAGTTAAACAATCATTACCGTGTCTGTCATCCAGTCTTGTTACGTTATTTTTTAAGGGTGCGACTTGTAGAACATCAATTTAAAACAATCACATTTGAGCATGTTCCTAGAGAATATAATGCATTAGCCGATTCTTTGGAAAACTATGTGTTAGATTGGCATTTGTCACATTTTCTATAAAAGATTTACTCATGAGTATATATATTTTTATCCCATTGAAAATACATAAAAAATTAAAAAACACAAAATCACCAAAAATTATGTATATATATATGTCGTGTCCAGTACAATAGTTACATCAAAAAATCTTCCAAAACTTGGGTGTTTTAAAAAACTTTGCCTACACTAAGCCACGCTCTAACACTAATAAATCCGCTCCGCCAGCTAGGCCTGATGATCATGGTAACATACAACTGCTCTGGCTATCCTCCTCAGAGGCACCAAGTATCTCTCCGGCATGCCTATGGTATGCTGCTGCAAATGAACTGGAACCTCCTGCATAGGAAGGGGTGGTATATCCATACTCAAACCCTCCAGGTTTTCGGAGAGTTCATGTAAAACCTAGGCATCATCATCCTCGGCGGCTTCCACATCCTCTGCTGGTGCGCCAGACCTGGGTAGCTGCAGTCCTCGCCGTTCATAGCGAGGGGCCCCAACTGGGCGAACTGGTGCCACATCTGTGTCAAGAAAACAATGCTTCATGTCAAAACATAATTTTCACCCTATTTCAACAAAAAAATCACATAAATATTCAAAAGACGAAAAACAAAGTACTTCCTTGAAATACACTGATCATTTCCTTCTTACCATCGAGTCCCCACTGGGTGCCAGGGGGAAACACTAACTCTGGATCGCCTGTGAAGTTCATCCCTGCATAGGGATAATCCTCAATCATAATAATCTGGGATTTTAGCCAATCAAAAAACCCATCATCAAAACAGTGGCGGACAGGACCCTCTCTAGTCTGCGGAAGCAAAGCTTCCCACCGAGCCTGCCTCGGTTCACGTGGACCCAATGGCACTGTAACGATCCTGGGCCTCATCAATGGTACCCGCTCCAGTAAGAAATATAAAATCAGTGTATCGTACCCAAATTATCTCTGGGTAGGGGTCTTACATGCGGTAAGCTCTTCTCGAACCCAACGGACAACTCCATCACACCAGTCAAACAGCTGAGGCTGCATACAGTCCAAGGCTAGTAGCATTTGGGCCTTGGTGGCCACATGCTGACTCTTGGCACCTACCAAGCAAACAATAATCCATAATATAGACCTCAGTGGTCTCAAAGTCACCTGTGCGATCAGTACCCGGTTGCTCACACCCTGTGTGTCACGTATGCAATGCTCAAGAATAAGATCAGCAGTGGAATGCGGGTCAGCTCTGGACCCCGTCAAGTTAGCCCTCAGTCCATGACATAACAGGCCCATCAAAAATTACACATCTTCTTTCTCAATTGAGAGCTCATTGCCCCCAATCCAAAATACATGGTGCCACTTGTCCCATTTCTGGATTAGCCACCTCAGGAGGTCCTCTTGACCCCTCATCAGTTCTAAATAGGCATATTTTAGTAAACTGCATCTGTGGAGAGAAATCAAGCTTGCAACATCCGTAATCATATCTCATTCTTCCCGTTCATGTTCTCTCTCTCATCAGATACTCATGATTAACAACTGAATTCCTGCAAATGCAACATTTTTAACCGATTAAAAATTGTCTGGACCACTTCAAAACGTTGAGAAATGAGTTGCTAAAAAATGCGGTGCACCTAACACTGGCCATAGTGTAAAACAGAGCATGCTAACGCGACATCCCTTCACGGGAACTGCGCTTAATGTGGCTCTAACACTACTTCCCCATGTTAGCCGCAAACATTCTTTAGGGCCTCACAAATTTCCCATTTTGAACCAGCAAAACTTAACAAAAGACAACTAAATGATAGCAGGAGGTTCTAGCTCTTACCTGGATCTCGCGGGAAGGAAAACTGTTGCCTGGATTGACTGCAATTGTCAGCTGAAGATTTCACCCCTTTTCACCCTAGAGCTCGTTCACAGCACTCAAAACAGTGAAAGTGAAGGTCTTCTAACCTTCTTATAGCCAATTCTGGGGCATGAATCTCTTAAGCTAGTCGTCAAAGTCGTGAATTCTTGCTGCATATATATCACAACTATTGAGATTTGTTACTAATGTTCTGATGAGTGGCCAAGATTCATATGCAGACATGCACATGTTTAGTCGAGCATTCTTTTTATGGTATTTTCTTGCTCGTTAATCCGAAAAAAGTCGAGTTCCCTTCTTCGGACTCATTAAGCTTATATGAAGTTGATATCGAGTGTTCTTTTTATGGTCTTTTTATTGCTCGTTAATCCGAAAAACCTAGAGTTCTCTTCTTCAGACTCATTAAAACTGATATGACGAAGCACTGAGCTTTCTTTTTAGAGACCTTTTTCTCACTCATAAAACTAATAAATCCCTGAGTTGACTTTGTCGGGCTCGGTAAACTACCACAACAGAGAGTAAGGAGCCATTATTTTCCTCTTTTTCAAAGCTCTTTAAACCAAAAAAGTAACCGAGTTTTCTTCGCGTGACTCATTAAAATTTCATGGAGGTAACCAAGTTTTCTCCATGTGACTCGTTAAAATTTCATGGAGGGCACAGATTTTTTCTTTGTTGGACTCGTTAAAATTTCACAAAGAGTACTGCGTTTACTCTGTCTCCTCGTATGCATAACAAAATGAGGTAGACATCCATGGAACATAGATTTCTCACTTTTCTGGCTTCGATGGACTAACTCACGGAAAATGGACTGTTTTGGGCTTACTATTCTCCCTTTGTCATGCTCGATTATCAAGACATGACAAAGGTACCCCAATGGAGTTGTCTTTTACGACATTTTTCAGACTCTCTAAACATGAAAAATTCACCGAGTTTACTCGTCTAGACTCATTAAACCTAATCATATGGGGCACGGAGTTGTCTTTTATGATATTTTTCGGACTCTCTAAATATGAAAAGTTCACCGAATTTACTCATCTGGACTCGTTAAACTTAATCAAACAGGGAAAATTTTTGACAAAATGGATACTACCTCTGTTACATTTCAGAAAGGTCGATTTGGCAGCAAAAATCTTGAACATGGCACTTCCCATAAAACTCTTTCACAGTTAGCCGAACCCTACCATCTATGAGTATTAGCCTTCATCTACCAATGTCCCTACACCAATAAAATCCTAACACACTCTTTGGTGTTCATTAAGTCCCAGCTGCCTAGTACCCTGTTACAGTGCCTTCTCTTGTTCAAGCAGATCTCGCTATCTACTACTCCTCTTATCAACCAAACTACTCATTATGCCAGAAATTATTTGTCGTCCGACATCCCCATTTACTCTTCATTATCTCCATCACAAAAAAAATCATTTGGTTTCCATTTCATGTTGACTGATGTAGGACGCCTCAGTTCCTACCTTTCAACAGATCTCTTCCTATCGACTTCAACATCTTATCTAGGAAGATGATCCAGAAACCCATCAGTACCTGGATACTTGCAGACATCAGTGGCAGGTAGTCTTGTGTGTTATTAGGAGTCTTCATCATTGGCTCCTGGTCGAATGATTCTACGAGTGTTCTACTTCAAATATTTTTATTCACACTCGCTAGATTGTACTGTGCATCTTAGGGACCATCATCGTTATCGGTGGCCACCTTCGCGTCTATTAACAGTTTTCATTATTGACTGGTAATTAGACGATTTCTCACATGTTCGATGATAGCTCCTTCATTCACATGTTGAGAAATATGTAGTTTAAGCGAATTGGCGATCAAGACCTTGGGGAAAAGGTTACATCATTAAAGTTGTGTTCCCTTCCCCAAGTTGTGATATTGTTTATAGAGACAACTTCTTCAGCCTGATCCTGTTATGACAGACACTTCCACATTGTGCTTATCGGTGGACAGATTCTTCGTATCTCTATTCTAGATAAATCATGTTGTTTAAGCTACTGAGCATGGGAATTCCTGACTCAAGGAAGATACTATATTTTCTAACATATGTTGTTGTTTCAGGTTTTCCTCAGTATTTCAATCTCTTTATCTATACTACACACATTATAAAGTATTTCGGCCATCGTCTTCGTCTCTGACCTCACACTTTAAGGGGCATCTGTTACAGGTCAAAATACCTCCTCATCAGCTCAGAGGAGAATATAAATATGGAAGGAATACAAAGACCTAAACTAAACCTATTTCTGCCAAGGTAACACCTCACTATAACAACACAAGAGCATTATAACGCACCTGATCAGTGAATAGGCCGCGTTAGTGGCTAGGCCAATGCTCTGTTTACACTAAAGGGTAGCGTTACCCATGTTTTGAGTTTGGAATGGGAAAAACCCGTGGAGAATGATTTGAATTTCCATATTTTTCTCACAAGAGAGTTAGTACAAAAAGGAAACTGCAAAGCACTAATCTCTTATTGGGCCTTGCCATAAACAACTAAACTCTCAAAGAAGGAAAAAACATGGAAGTTGAGGAAACATCTTGGTTTTTTCTATTCAGAACTGGTGGAAAGAGAAGGGCAATGATTGCTCTCTCCATCTCCTATAAAATGGAGTTGAAGGCTCTTGGTTCAAGGTCGAAGGATTGTCAAAGTTTTTGAATACTTCTGAAGTAGAGATCATTGTTGTAGTGTGAAGGTCAAAGGTCAAAGAGGTTCATTGAGAACTTGTTGATCAAGATGTCACCACTTTGAGAGATAGAGATATTGGAAGGCTAAGGAGGGCTTGGTACAACCGACGGTTGTAATCCTCCTTTTTATAAATCAATAGAACTATATCTGTTTTTTCCATTCCATGCGTTGATATTGTCATTGTTATTTAATCACTTATATAGCATGAGATGAATGGCTTAGATGTGCATAGTTTAAATGTTTATTATATATAGACTTAATTGATAGGAAATATATGTTATGGTAGAGATTACAGGGGTGCTTTGACTGATTACAGAGTCAAAATTTGGAGCTGGTGAAGAAGGATCCCTACTTTGCTGTTCAGTGCTCTCCAAAATACTTCAAGATCATTGAAGAGGTAATCTTCCATCTTATTACATCAAGTTGTTTTAAGTTGATATGAATATGTATGTGCCATATTTGTGAACTATAAAGCTAATCTTACTATCTTCCTCAGGCATCGGAAAGCCCTGAGAGGGATATTCGATAACCAACAACCAAAGCATTTTACCCTATAGCAATCAGAACCTCCAAATTCCTTAAAAAACCCTCTCAAAATCCTTGAAAATATTCATTTTCACATTAAGGCCTTAAGCCCCTTTGGCCTTAGCCCCAACTCCTTCTCCCCGCATATGACCTGGAGCCATAACCTAGAGCTAGCCCCCATCGCGCAATCGCAATTGGGGTTTTCTGTCTCTTTTTTGCCTTTTACTTCGAAATTATGATGCGATGAGATTTCCGCTAAACTCTTCGATGCGATAAGCCCTTTCTTTTTAAAACCCCAGTTGCCTTACCTTTTTCATGGGACCACACCCCGCCATCGCAATCGCAAAAGTTATTCTCTTTGTTCTTCTCCTCGACTCTCCGATCCTCCGACTTAATCTCGACCATTGAATCCACAAGAACCAATGGTCGAGATTCAAACGCGCTCCACTCATAAGCCTGCAACCGGGTGCTTAAGAAACACAAACCTTCATGTTAAAACATCACTTTCTGCCTCTTTTTCCTTTTCCAGACATTAAGTTTTTAAATGAATCTAGACCATTGAATCCACAAGAACCAACGGCCTAGATTTCGTCGTACTCCGCCCATCCATCTAACCTTTCTCTCCCTTTTGAAACACTTCTGCTCCATCTCTTAATCTCGACCATTCATCCAAAAGATCTAACGGTCAGGATTTAACCTGATAGCCCAATGCCTTCCCACTGCGCTCCTAGCTAGCATACGTCACCAAAGGTCCCACCACCTTCTGCCTGCGCACCTCACCCGCTATTACAGTCATTCCGCACCATCCGATCAACACGTCACGATCCGACGACTGACATCCCATTTCGAAAAACTTTTGCTCCTACAGTTTAACACCAAAAAATTTTGTGAAAAGGACAGTTTTCAAAGGGATAGGTGTCAATTAACGTATGGAATCGCATTTTATTTGGAAATATTGCCCCCCCTCATTTTATTTTGCAAAAACCGCTGTCGGTTTTCCACGACACCGCTCCCCCCCCCGCAATGCAATTCCTCGTTTGACCCTAACCGTCGATCTCTGAAAACCAATGGCCCACATTACATTGCAACCCCGTTCACTCTCCATTCATCTGACCTCCCAACGACTCCATCCACATATCTCCACTGTCAATTATTCTAATCGAACGACCCACATTTAATCTCGCCCCATCCTTTTCCCATTCATCCAAATGACTACATCGATGAATCTCAATTGTAGATCACCGTTAATTGATATAATCTAACGGTATACATTCATCCTCGCACCAGACTCCCATCAGACCTGTTTTTTGCTTTCCGCCATGTTTTTCAGCCCATTTTCTACTACGCTCACATTTTCCCTCAATACCCTTTCATTCCCCACGAGCCTCAGAAGAAGCCTACCCCACTCCCGATGGGTTTTTATAACGAGTTTTCCATTGTTTGCAGGTTTTCGAGCACAGTGAATCCATACAGTCTTCACAGTCACCGACAGGTGACTCATAACATAGAAGGACCATCGCAGAGCTGAAGTTCACAGAAGAATTAATCACAAAGAGGGTTTAATAGAATGTCTCATTGAAGATCAAGGCTATTGACCTGGCATAAACCTTCCGGCACCTCTGTAACCTGTATATTCACACAAATAGGTCAACAAAGGTTTAAAGCGATTAGGAAGAGATGAAAGGGTTAAAGGTATAATATTGAAGATTAAGAAGCCTAATCCATAGTCAGCAAGGATAAAACCATGAAGATGATTAAAGAGGCTAAATGAAGCCTAAACACAATAAGAGCCAAATCAGCAAAAACAGTTCGAGCAGATCAACAAAGAAGGAGCACAATCAGGCTTAATAGTTTCAAGTACAGAAGGAAAAAGCAGTTAGTGGCACAGAATGTTGACTGACACATACAGCCTACCTCCATGCATAGAAAAAATCCCGGAAGTTACCACATCAAAGAAAAACACCATAAAATATCAGAGCAGTTATTTGGAAGTATGGGGGGGCCTCAAACCCATGCTTGCACTTAACTTACACCAAGAAAATGACAGTACTTCTGCAGGCAGTGTCTTCTCCTAAAGGAAATCCTGTAGGGTGATCTCTATCATATCAAAATGGCCTCAACAAGACACAAAGTCCCTGAGTCTGTCCAAGAAATTAATGTAATATTTATGGCTCAGGATGGAGCACCCGAACGCACTCCTATCTCTGATGTTCATTAAAACTTCCTTCACCTACTTTTCCTCATTTTTCCTATAAAGACTCTTCAGAGTCTCGTTGTAAAACCTTGGCATTTGGTGATTTCTAAAGTAGTACATATTGATGCTTTGAAGAAGCATTGGTGTTCTGAAAGAGTGTGAAGATCTTTGTTTTCTGTTGATGAAGGAGGCTGGACTATTGGATCCCTGAGCCTGGTTTTGGTGAAGTGCTTCTTATTGTTAATGTTATTTCTTGTTTTCCACTTTGTTCCATCATGCTTTGCTTACAGTAGGATAAAAATTTTAGGCAGAGAAATGTATCTTAGAAGCACCTCTGACCTATTTATCCTTCACTGTTTATATTTTTTCTGCTACTGAATATGACAGGGTAGTCTAATAGCTTTCTCAAATAATCATTTTGTTTTATTTCAGAAATGGTTAATTCAGTTGTGCTAAAGACTTTTTAGGCATTCCATCTCTCTTTACCATTTAATATTGTATCTAAAACCTCCCTTTGATTATTAATGCTTGCGGTTTGACAGAGGAAATTGTTTCAATCATACCCTGTGATCATTATTGTAATTACTATGTTAAAGATCCCTATAATTCCAATCTTAGATGTCTAAGGCATTCCCTCTTCTTTGAATGCAATTGTATGTCTTTTTTTATTAAAACTCTCAAAGGTGGACTTATAAGAGGAAATAGGGTGTTCCCCGAATCCTATATTTCATTAAGAGGGTTTTGGTCTGCATTTCTCTTTGTCTCTGAGTGATATATTAACTAAGTCCAAGAAGTGAGCTTATTGGAGGAAATAGGGCGTTCCCTGAATCCTTTAAGTCATTGTGTAAGGATTTGGTTTGTTTTTCACTCTTAGTCCTTAATGTTCATCCCATTTCACCTATATTATTCAACAGATCCTTGACCAAGTTATATTTTCCCTTTTTTTTCCCTTCCTTCTCAATCAGAACTATTTGGATCTTCACATGACTCCATTGCCCAATGGCTTGTAGATTCCCATGCTCTATCTATACCACATGAAACATATTTTTCCAACCAAACAAAACAAGCAACCTTGCACCATCTTAACTAGCCTAAAATCAATTACAAACACTTTCAAGACATATCTTTATAAAAACATTTAGAAATCCCTCTCTGAGACTAGGAGGGCTAGATCTTAGAGCTCTAAAGTTTGGTTCTAATTTTGTCTTGTCTTTTGGTTAGCCAATCTACCAAAACACAGGAACCCCAACATAATGGCGATCACGGTGCAACCTATTGAGTCTATGATAGCCTAGCAAACTATTATAAACTTTTTATTCCTACAAATCTCTAAGAAAATCAGTTAGTAAGCCATAGAGTAGAATTTTTTTGTTTGAGCACCTTAGCTAAGTGTTAAGATCAAACATAAAACACTCTCATAACCATAAAAATGTACAAAATCCAAAAATATCTCAGATTGGCTTCATAATAAGTATGGTGGTGGAACCATAAAATATTTTACCTTCACAAAAGCTAAAAACCTTCCACCTGGTTACTCCATCAGCCCCAGTAGGCCTATTACACATTTAGGTCTCCAGACCTCTTTAGGACTATGTTAGCCAGCCTTGAAGGAGTTGAAAGGCCTAGTCCCACATTAGATGAGACATTCTATGAGGCAAAACTTTCAAACAATTCCTACAAACTTCAGCCTACCTCAATTTTGAAAATAGTCTGGCTTCACATAGGATCAACACTAGATCCCATCCAAACCCTAATCCTCCTACAAAAGTTGATAATCCAGAGAGAATTCTGTGGCAGAATTCTAGAGCTAGAAAGTTAGCTACTAATAGGAACATCCCAAGAACCAAATCTCTCCCTGAAAACCTTGCTATCTTGGAGGATTTACACTTTGACTTACATCATACTAAGAACATCTTTAGAACTAGATCTCAAAGTGGTTTAAACCAAACTGATCTTGAAACTATATTTTCTACAGAATTTTAGTAGAGAAGCTTCACCTTCTACTCCTCCTGATTCACAGCTTCTTCACCACTTTAGCCTTTTTCATAATCAGTTTGCTCAAAATCATCTTGCTGGCCCCAGTGTTTCTTCCACTCCAGTCCATACCACCACTGTCCAAAACACTCCATTTCAGCCCATTTTCCCTCCTGTAAATCCACCCACTGTAAATCTACCTCTCTTCCCAGCCATGGCAGCATGGTATGCCCCATTAGTGTTACCACAACCTCTGGTTCCCTTACCAAATGACTATCAGTCTAAAATTCTCCATTTCACTGGAAAAGAATCTACCACAGCTCAACAACATGTAGATAGGATGGAAGATGCATTTGATTATATGGAAATAGTAGATGAGACCATAAAGATGAGAATATTTTCTCAAAGCTTAGGAGGAGAAGCAAAGAAGTGGTTTAAGGGCTTAACTCCTAATAGCATCAATGAACTTCCCTCTTTACATCGAACATTTATAAACAAATGGGAATTCAAAAGCAACCCTCTCCAAATATTAGCAGAGTATCAGAGTCTTAAAAGAAATCAGGGAGAAAGTGTTCATGATTACTCCACCAGGTTTAACAGTGTCTACAATGCCCTTCCACCTCACATGAAACCTCCCCAAGGCATGGCCTTAGTGAAATATCCTAAAGGTTTCAATGCTAATATGGCTTGTCAGCTAAGGGAGAGAGATTATTTAACTCTAGAGGACATACAGAAAGGAGGTGTGAGTGTAGAAGCAAACTTAATTGAGAAAAGAGCTAGGTTAAGATCAAAGAAGAGGGTAACCTATAAAGATGATTTTGCACCCTCAACCTCATCCTCTGATACTAAAATTGACAACCTAGTGAAGGTAATGGAGAGAATGCTTGAAAAGATAAACTTGAATGATAGAGTGCCATCAAGAGAAAATCGAAACAACCTCCAAAATAGAAATAGAAATCATAATTTTAGAAGAGAAAACAATCAGGAAAGGCAAAGAGATAATGACCAACAAATTAGACCTCCCTTCCAACAAAACTACGTATATCAAGAGGAGGAAGGAGAGATTGAAGGATTGGGAGAAAACCATGTAAACTTGATTGGATCAGACAGTGGGGATGATGTTTTCCTTACTATAGAAGAACAAGGCTTCTTCTCCTCAGAACCAAAGGAAGATACATATGAGGAGTCTGAGGATTATAGATTAGGGTTTGAAAATGCAATCATGGAGGTACACAAGCACTATGATCTAAGAAGCAAAGGGAACATAGATGGTCCAAATGACAAAGACACTAACTCCGCTATTAGGAAAAATAAAGAAAATTAGTCTAAGAAAACAACAGATAAAATCAACATCTTGGCCAAGAAAAAAGATTTAAACAAAGACAAAAGAAGCCATCCAAATGTTGAACAAAGTTGCCCTAGTACCTCTGCTAGTGGCCCTGTTAAAACAACTCAGATTGACAGTCCTAATAAAACTCAGAAATTCAAAATTGATAAAATAAACATAAGTGAGAAAACAGATGTAAATACAACAAAATCAATAGTTCCTTTCAGCCTTGAGGGAGAAATTTCAAAGATTAAAATTTACATACCTCTGGCTGAATTAGCGACCCAAGAAGTGTATAGAAACTGTAGGTTTTAACCCTGAACAGAAATTATCTACACACGAATCTTATAACAGAAAATAAACAATAGCGAGAGCATAAAACATAAAACAGATAAACACAGAGATTTTCCCCTGGATCCCAAATCGGGACGACTAGCTTGATTTTTCATTATATTTCTTTTAGTGTTACAACACACATATATATACATGCCAAAGCATACATAAACCCCAATCCATAAACCCTGGATTAGAACATAACCGTAGTTCCCTTGACCGGATCTACAAAAATACCAGGGGCCGAAAACCATCGTACCCCAATACCATGTGCAAAACCATGGACGCGGACTGCCCACCGGAAATTAAGGACCAAAAATTTTCGCCAGGGCGCTGCCCCGGACCCTGATAGGGGGGGCTACTGCCCCCCCCTGTGACCCCCCACATTGCGCTTAGCGTAAAGGGGGGGCTATCGCCCCCCCTCTTATCCCCCCCACGCATGATTAGTCGTGGAAAGAATATAAAACATACCCAATAGAAACCAGGTCCTAAAAGCTTTGAATATACATGTTGATACTGCCACTTTGAACTTGATAGATGAAAATCCAAAGTTGTTGTTTGGCCCTATGATTGAAGGAAAATACAAGAAGGGGTTGTGCCCCCTTTTTATGTCAGTTTAAACATAGATGAAAAAATCTTACACAATTCCATGCTAGATTCAGGAGCATCACACAACCTTATGCCCAATGTAGTAATGGAAAGCCTAGGCTTAGAGATTACTAGACCATATAAAGACTTGTATTCCTTTGATTCCAAAAAGGTTAAATTCTTGGGGTTAGTTAAAGATTTGTGTGTTAACTTGTCTCAAATTCCTGCCAAGAATCTTGTAATGGATGTGGTAGTAGATGACATTCCCCCAGAATATGGCATGCTCATGTCTAGATCATGGGGATCTAAGATTCAGGGCACCCTTCAAATGGACATGTCTTATGCCACCATACTAGTGTTTGGTCAAACCAGAAGATTATATAGGGAAACCTTTATGAAATACATGGTGAGCAGCAAAGACAAACCTCACAACACTCCTATTTATTCCACCCATTCAGATCTAGATTCCTTTATTTTATACAATGAAGATGAATTCACCCAAATAATGAAGGAAAATGAGCAAGGCATTAGTGCACCAGAGCATTCATAATTTTCCTCCTCTCAACCTCTAGATACCTCAACTCCCAGTAGCTTTGAGCAACACAAAATAGATGATAATGAAACAGAAACACTTTGGAGAATGAGCTTTGATGGCTCTTGCAACAAAAATAGTGCAGGGGTTGGTGTATGGATACATAACACAAATGAAGGACATGCCTACAAATTAGATTTTTCATGCACTAACAATATTACTGAATATGAAGCCCCTCTCCTTGGCCTGCACATACTCAAAGATTCAAAGGCCAAAAAGATATCAGTGCACGAAGATTCTGAGTTAATCATTAAAAAAATCAAAGGGGAGTATGCAACCAAAAAGCCCAGACTCAAAGAATATAGAAACATTGTGTTAGATCTCCTGAAAACTTTCGAAAAATATGAGCTTATATTCATACCAAGAGCCCAAAATCACTTGGCAAATGAACTTGCTTTTGCTACTAGTAATTTCCAAACACTACAAATCAAAGAGAAATTCATTATAAAAGTGAAAAATGGACCAAAAGTGCCTGATAACGAAGATAATTGGTAGGTGTTTGACAATGATAAACATATAGAGAATTTCTTGCGGTCAAAAAATGAGTTTTCCACAGCATCACCAAGTTTCAAACATGAAAAATAATGTTTAAATGAAGAACTAATTCTTGAAGTAGAGCCGTCCTCTCCTACTGATATAAATCAGTTTGATCATCTTTTCAAAGAAAATTTATCTGATGATCCAGACCAAAAGGACCTTGAATTTCTAGAGTGTAAAGGTGATTCCATACCCAAAGGCCTAGCCCCTTTAGAGCAACTCTTTGATTTTAATGATGTGGCTAAGGAACCAAAAGCAGAACCCATGGAAACTAATGTGGAAGAACACAACATAGGTAGCCCAACTGAGCCTAAAATGATTAATTTATCTAGCACCCTCCCTGTCCACATTAAATAGAAATACATAGCACTTTTCAAAGAGTTTATAGATGTTTTTGCATGGGACTATAAAGATTTGAACTCATATGAAACTAGCATCATTCAGAACAAAATTCCTCTTAAGGCAAATCAGAAACCTTTCAGACAGAAATTAAGGAGGATAAACCCTGTTTTACTACCTGCTGTAGAAAAATAAATTAGGAAGATGTATGATGCAGGGATCATTGTTCCTCTTAGATACTTAGACTGGGTTTCCAATCTAGTATCTGTCAAGAAGAAGACATGGGAGATTAGGCTGTGTATTGACATCAGGAACCTATATAGAGCCTCTTTGAAAGATAACTACCCCTTGCCAAAAATGGACCACATTCTTCAAATGGTAGTTGGGTCAAAAATAATATCACTGCTATATGGGTTCTCAGGTTATAATAAAGTGTTAGTCCTCCCAAGGGATCAGCATAAGACAACTTTTATCACACCTTGGGGGACTTTCATGTATGTTAAAATGCCATTTGGCTTGATGAATGCAGGAGCCAACTTCCAGAGGGCCATGGACATAGCCTTCTCAGAGGACATAGGCTATTTTATAATCATTTACCTTGATGACATTACTGTCTTCTCCAAAATTGATGAAGAACATTTGGAACATTTAAGGAAAGTTTTTGAGAAATGCAGAAGATTTGGTTTGTATCTAAATCCCAAAAAGACACTCTTTTGCCTCCAGGAAGGAAATATTCTTGGTCATATAATCTCTAAAGAAGGGATCAAGATAGATCCTAAAAGAATTGATGGCATACTGAATATCAGCCACACTAGGAACCTTAAAGAATTACAATATTTCATTGGAAAGATTAATTTTTTGAGGAGATTATCCCCAACCTTTCTGAGCTATTAAGAAACATCACTAACATGCTCAGGAAAGAAGTAGGTGTTAAATGGACAATGCAAGCTAAATAATCATTTGAACAAGTAAAGAAAGCCCTTACTCAAGCGCCAGTCCTTATCAGTCCTGATTTCACCAAAGATTTCTATATTTTTTCCTTTGCATCTGAACATACAATAGCTGCAGTATTGTTGCAAAAGAATAACTTGGGGCAATACCAACCTATATCCTTCTTCAATAAAGCTTTAAGAGATGCCCCACTCAAATACAATATCATGGAGAAGCAATCCTTAGCACTGGTAAAAGCATTAAAAGACTTCAGGGTGTACATTTTACATTCACATATCATTGCATTTGTGCCACACACCGTAGTCAAAGACATTCTAAGTCAGGACCCTGATGGTAAAAGGGGAAAATGGATTGCCACTATTCTAAAATATGACTTAGAAATCAGTCCTACTAAACTCATCAAGGGACAAGGATTAGCAAAGCTCATGGCTAAGTCTAATTTGAAAGCTCTAGATATGAATATGGTTGATGCCTTGGAATAAATAGAAGAGTTTCCAGCCCCATTTACTAAAGAAACATTCATGAATTTTCCATGGTATGCTGATATTATTTATGTGTTGCTTTATTTGAATGCTCCTCCTTCCTTGTCAAAAACAAAAGCTAGATTTTTCAAACAGAAGGCTTTAAATTATTGCATGATAGATGGAGTTTTATATTGGAAAAATGATGTTGGGATATTATTAAAATTTTTACTTGAGGTTGATGCAGGAAAAATCATGCATGAAATGCATGAAGGAGAATGTGGAGGGCACTTAAATTGGAATACCACAACAAACAATATCCTCAGATCTAGTTACTATTGGCCCACCCTTTTCCCAGACACCCACAAACTAGTAATGTCTTGCCACAAGTGCCAAATTTTTTATGGTAGAAGAAAGCTCTTTCCCTTGCCTTTGAAACCTATTAGTGTTGAAACACCTTTTCAACAATGGGGTTTGGACTTCATAGGGGAAATCCATCCATACTCCTCAGCCCAGCACAAGTGGATCCTCACAGCCATTGACTATTTTTACCAAATGGATAGAGGCCATACCCACTAGGAATGCTACTGAATCTGTCATAATTAAATTCCTTGAAACTAACATACTGTCCAGATTTGGCTGTCCTAGGAAAATAATCATAGACAATGTTGTTGCCTTTAAATCCAAGAAGATGGTTTATTTCTACCATAAATATCAGATCACCTTGGTCCACTCCACTGCCTATTACCCCCAAAGAAATGGACTTGTTGAATCCTCCAACAAGAGCTTGATCAACATCATCAAGAAGTTATTGGAGAAGAACCAGAAAGCCTGGCATAGTAAGCTTGTTCATTCCTTGTGGGCTAACAGGTTAACCACCAAAAAATCAATCAGCATGTCCCCTTATCAGCTGGTCTATGGCATGGATGATATTTTCCCAACTTCCTTAGGAGTTCCAGTCATGAAACTCCTTTAGGAAGTCCAAGTTGAAGAAAATGATATGCAGAGAAGGATCAATCAGACCATCCATTTTTAGCAGAGCAGAGAGGAAGTTTATCAAAGAACTCAAACATTCCAAGAAAGCATCAAAAGGTTATTTGACAAGAGGACTAAAGAAAATGACTTCCAAGTTGGTAATGTGGTTCTCAAATGGGATTCAAGGAGAGAAGAGAAAGGAAAGCATGGTAAGTTTGAAAATCTATGGAAAGCGCCCTACATTGTTGATTCCATAAGAGGGCATAATGCATTTTCCCTGCAGGAACTGAATGGTGAAGAAGTGTTAGGAGGTCCTGTAAATGGCAGGATGCTTAAAAACTATTTCTGTCAAGAGTCTTAGTTTCAGAGTTTTTATCCATTGTACATACCATTTGCATAAAGAAAAGAGAAAGAAAATACAAAAACAACAGAAAAACAAAAAGAGGGCAGAAATAAAACAAGAAAGGTATATCCCCATACCGAAAAATAAAGGAGAATATGAAAGTGTGCAAGCTCAAATGCCACTACTTTAAGAAGCACTACTGTCCAATCATACAATCTAATCATGATTGGACAGATTTCAATTTACTGCTGATAGGATAGTGAAGAAGATCTTCCAAACTGTTTAATATTGGCTGATCAGTAGAATAGATTAGGATAGAAGAAAGAAAGGTTCAAACATGGTAAAAATATGAACCTAAGATCATAAGAAAATATGGCTCTAATTCTCTTAAAACTTGAGCCAAATGAAGAAGAATCAGAACTAGCTATAACATGCTCTAAAGTTGAACTAGCAAAGAAGAAGGAAACAACTCTAACAAGATCAAAACCAGAGCTGAAATGAAGAAAAGGGTGACTCTAAAAAGCTCAAAATCTGAGTCACAAAAGGAAGGAGGGATGCCTTAAATTTCGAGAATTTCAAGCCCTCACAATTTTGTTTCAATTTTCTGCAAAGTTTCAGTTCATGTGCAGTTTGTCTTTATGCCATGGACCCACAGCAAACCAGACAGTCTAATCCTAGTTTGGCTATGTTTCAATTTCTGTTTTAGAATATAGAAAATGAAATCTGTCAGACAGTCTAATCCTGACAGATAGTAGTTAGGTAGAGAAAATTATGCGTTCAACTGCTTAATCCAAACTCATTGAGAAATAAGGGTAGCATTAGATAGGTTTATTTTTCTGTTTGCAAAATAAAATGTTGGAAAAAGAGTTTTCCAGTCCAAGTGCACTCAAAGGAAGAAAATATTATAGGACAATAGGAATGGGTAGGTAGAGATGTTTTGAAGAATGACAGTTTTTCAAGTTGCTGCAAAGGTTATCAGATCAAAAGAAGACCAATCAAGGAAAGAAAAACTGCTGCGCAATGGAAAGGCACTATTCTGCTAAATACATAGATTACTGAGGTTTTGGACACCTAAAGGGAAAGCTGTCCTCCCCAAGTGGAGCCACTATTAGCCACCTATAAATTCTATTGTACCAAAAAGGTGGCTAAATTTGTGACCAAGCCTTAAAGAGATATATTTCCGGTGAAAATTCATCATCTTGAAGCCTTATGATGTTTTCCTATCCTGGAGGTTCATCTTCACTACTATTTCCATTATTGAACCCTGCTGTTTATGAAAGAAATTGTTTCCAAAAGGCCTCTGAAACTGCCTATTTCCCCTTTTTCCCCCCATTTTCATAAAGCCTTCTTCATCTTTCAAAACCCCTTCATTTTACCTTTAAGTCATCCTAAAACCCTTTAAAACCTTATATTTCCCTTTATCTGGTTTAAAAATCCCTCCTTTCCATCTATTAGAACCTCCAAATTCCTTAAAAAACCCTCTCAAAATCCTTGAAAATCTTCATTTTCACATTAATACCTTAAGCCCCTTTGGCCTTAGCCCTAGCTCCTTCTCCTTGCATATGACCCAGAGCCATAACCTAGAGCTAGCCCCCATCACACAATCACAATCGGGGTTTTTTGTCTCTTTGTTGCCTTTTACTTTGAAATTACGATGCGATGAGATTTCCGCTAAACTCTCCAATGCTATCAGACCTTTCTTTTTAAAACCCCGTTTGCCTTACCTTTTTCATGGGACCACACCCCACCATCGCAATCGCAAAATTTATTCTCTTTGGTCTTCTCCCTGACTCTCTGATCCTTCGATTTAATCTCGACCGTCGAATCCACAAGAACCGACGGTCGAGATTCAATCGCGCTCCACTCATAAGCCTGTTGCCAGGCGCTTAAGAAACATAAACCTTCGCATTAAAACCTCACTTTCCACCTCTTTTTCCTCTTCTCAACATTAATTTTTTAAACGAATCTAGACCGTTGAATCCATAAGAACCAACGGCCCAGATTTCGTCACACTCCACCCATCCATCTAACCTTTCTTTCCCTTTTGAAACACTTTCACTCCATCTCTTAATCTTGACCGTTCATCCGAAAGATCTAATGGTCGAGATTTAACCCGATAGCCCGATGCCATCCCACTGCGCTCCTAGCCAGCATACGTCACCAAAGGTCCCAGCACCTTCCACCCGCACACCTCACCCACTATCATAGTCATTCCACACCGTTCGATCAACGCGTCACGATCCGATGGCTGACATCCCGTTTTGCCAAAATTTTGCGCCTACAGTTTAACACCAAAAAATTTTGCGAAAAGGGAAGTTTTCAAAGGGACAGGTGTCAATTAACGTATGGAATCACATTTTCTTTGGAAATACCGGCCCCCCTCATTTTATTTGGCGAAAACTGCTGCCAGTTTTCCGCGATACCGCTTCCCCCCGCAATGTAATTCCTTGTTTGATGCTAACCGTTGATCTCTGAAAACTAATGGCCCACATTACATCGCAACCCCATTCACTCTCCATTCATCTGACCTCCCAACGACTCCATCCGCAGATCTCCACTATAGATTATTCTAATCGAACAACCCACATTTAATCTCGCCCCATCCTTTTCCCATTCATCCAAATGACTACATCGACGAATCTCAACCGTAGATCACCATTGATTGATCTAATCTAACGGTCCATGTTCATCCTCACACCAGACTCCCATCAGACCTATTTTTTGCTTTCCGCCATGTTTTTCAGCCCATTTTCTGCTACGCTCACATTTTCCCTCAATACCCTTCCATTCCCCACAAGCCTCAGAAGCATCCTACCCTGCTCCCGATGGTTTTTATAACGAGTTTTCTGTTGTTTGCGGGTTTCAGAGCACGGTGAATCCATATAATCTTCGTAGTCACAGACAGGTGACTCATAACGCAAAAGGACCATCGTAGAGATGAAGGTCACAGAAGAAGAAATCACAGAGAGGTTTTAATATCATGTCTCATTGAAGATCAAGGCTATTGACCCGGCATAAACCTTCCAACACCTCTGTAACCTGTATATTCACACAAATAGGTCAGCAAATTTTTAAAGCAATCAGGAAGAGATTAAACGGTTAAAGGTATAATATTGAAGATTAAGAAGCCTAATACACAGTCAGCAAGGATAAAACCATGAAGATGATTAAAGAGGCTACATGAAGCCTAAACACAATCAGATCCAAATCAGTAGAAACAGTTCAAGCAGATCAACAAAGAAGGAGCACAATCAGGCTTAATAGTTTCAGGTACAAAATGACAGAGCAGTTAGTGGCATAGAATGTTGACTAACACACACAGCCTACCTCCATGCATAGAAAACATCCCGGCAGTTACCACATCAAAGAAAAAAATTGTAAGCTATCAGAACAGTTACTTGGAAGTATTGTGGGGCCTCAAACACATGCTTGCACTTAACTTACACCAGGAAAATGACAGTACTACTGCAGGCAGTGTTATCTCCTAAAGGACATCCTGTAAGGTGATCTCTATCATATAAAAATGGCCTCAACAAGCTACGAAGTCACTGAGTTTGTCCAAGAAATTAATGCAATAGTTATGGCTTAGGATGGAGCATCTGAACGCACTCCTCCTATCTCTGATGTTCATTAAAACTTCCTTCACCTACTTTTCCTCATTTTTCCTATAAATACTCTTCGAAGTCTCATTGTAAAACGTTGGCATTTGATAATTTCTAAAGTAATACATATTTCTGCTTTGAAGAAGCATTGGTGTTCTGAAAGAGTGTGAAGATATTTGTTTTCTATTGATGAAGGAGGCTGGACTATTGGATCCCTGAGCCTGGTTTTGGTGAAGTGCTTCTTATTGTTAATGTTATTTCCTATTTTCCACTTTGTGCCATCATGATTTTGTTAGTATGAATTCTTCGTCGAAGTGTACGAAAAAGAACCACTTTAGCTACGCATAACTAATAGCCCTAACAACAATAATGGCTGCAAAACATCTTCAGATCTGCAATTAGTAGTTAAAGTGCTGCAATAAACAGATCTATAAATGGAAAGACATTAAGCAGTAAAGTAAAGATTTTGCTCCATGCATCCAACAGACAAGACAAGAACACGATTTTTGAATGAATTTTTATATTACAGGGCACCTGGGAGGAAATAAGAAGGTGTATCCAGATCTCCTCGATGGGATGGGTTCTTTGTAGTCCTCAGCACTTCAGATCTAAGCTTTCTCTCTCTTGTAGATGTAGAAAAACCCAATGAAGAAGGTAGAGCTCAATGGGAGCAAAATGGCAGAAATGAGACCAAGTGTATAGATCCAGAGTGATCTAATATGCAACAAAAGGTGAAGAATGAAGGGGAAAACCCTCCTATTTATAACAAAATATTGGGTCATTCTAGATCTTGGTGTATGATTAAAATAATGTTAGCCAAATCTAGATCCACCTCTATGGAATATTTTATTATTATTTGTTGGAGGGAAAGGGACTTTGACTTGGGTCAAAATCCCTTGATTAGTGAAGAATAAATAAATAAATGATTTATTTATCCTTTTAAGGAAGTAGTTGAGATATAATCAAATAAATAATGATTTATTTAATTAATAGTGGTTGATTTGGTCATATTTAACAAGGAATATTATTTAAATAATTATTCCTAGAAAATAATAAGATAACTATGGGTGTATCTCATTAATTTCTTTGTTTTTGGGTTAAACATAACTGGGAATAATAATTAAATTGTGGTTTAATTAATTATTCCTTTTGGGGTTTCCTTAATTAACATAGTGAAAGCAGTTTTACTTGGGGTAAAACTGGTCTTACATGGTGTACTTGGGTCCATCTAATAATAAAAGGTGAGATGACCAAAAAATGGTGTAACAGATTGCCCCCGAGCGTGCGAGTGTCAGGAGAAAATCGTATGACCGAAGTACGTTGTAAGAATACAATCACCAGACAACGAAAGGGGATGTCAGAGAGAGAAGTGTGAGGTAGATAGTGTGCTGAAGGACTAGACCCTAAGGAGACGAGACTCGCAGGTACAACAAGTCTCTTTTTATGAGAGGGTACCTGTGCTGAAGGCGGCGGGGGAGGCATACCTATGCCCGCCATGACAAAGTACAAAAGAATAGTGTGTCCAGTAAACAAGGGACCGAACCATAGAGTACAGCTGGCATAAACAAAGGCCAGATAAAAATACAATGAAGAGTCTCACATACATGTTGTGCCTGGGATAACAGCCAGGGCTAGTACAATAATATCTGAGTACATGAGATAAATACAACCCAAATGCCCCCTGTAAATGGGGAAGGGCTCACAAAATCTGACTGATACATGCAAATCATGGAGGCGCTGCAGGTGGCTAAGGCCAACATCATCCAAATCTGGAGCGGCATCAAAGGCTGCAACGAAGAGGTCATCCGGGCATGTGGGGGGCTACCTGCAGGGCCACCCCCTCATGAGGGCTGAGACATCTCACACACGCCCGGGAATCATCAAGAGCTGCTGCTGGGTCACTGGACTGTCCAGTATACTCATCTCGATCATGCTGAAAGGAGCTGTAGAAGTAATCAAGTCAAAGGGAAGTGAGAGATCCCCCTGCCTGATTCGAGGCACCGAACAAGAGTGGAAGCTGGAACCAAGGTACACCACCCTCTAGACCTTGCTTCTGGAATAAATGCGCTGATGTCGACAGAAGGAGGTCCGCCGTAGGTGAGGCAATAAGAGACCCTCAACTAAGGCACGAGAGAAGAACAATAGAGTGACAGACAGACTGACACCAATGATGATAGTGGAAAGGGGGAGGATGGAGTGGCGAATAAACGACTTCCCTTGTTAGAGCATAAAGGGCATGAATGACATGGCAGCAACTGACACAATATCGAAAGGGATAGGGGACAGTGGGACTGAAGGTCATGATATGCGACACAAGGGAGGAACCAAGCAAAGAAGGATGGAGGGCTATAGTGGGGTGTAAAAGGACGCAGGATAGACTCCATGAATGCAATGATGACTCGACTTGGATGCTCTAGACAAGGGCGACTGTAGAGTGCTGCCACACAGTAAAGGCCCCAATGGGGGGTCATAGAAACATGAGTACAAAGTGGGCACTCATGACGAAAATCAACACGAACATGGACAAGTAAGGGGGCGATGTGGTGCCCCAACTACAAGTGTCGTAAGTGAGGAAATTCTATTTTAAGGAGTGGGGAAGTGACCCTTCGTGGAAAAAATGTGTCCGGGTGAAGTATCAAATCACCAAAAACTAAGTAAAACCCATTTGAGAGCTCGGTGAGGTCTATCCAGCGGTGCTGATGGTTCGTCGAACGGGGCTACGGTGTGGTCGCAGCAGTCGAAAGAAGAAACAGGGGTTCTCTATTAATGAGGCTGTTTTCCCTCCAAAATCATTCATTTGCTATTGTTGCTGTGGTGAATGTGGAGAGGAGAGAAGGCCCTAAATCTTGCGGCGAACGTAGCGGACAAACCGACAGTTGGATTCGAGATCTGTCAGTGGGAGGTAAGAGGCCTAACCTTGCTCTTGCATTTTGATGGATTAGATTTGCAGTTTAGGGCCCAACACCCCAGAAACAGCCCCTCCCTTCTCTCTACGGCCGGGTCGCACTTTTTGGGGAAAAAAGTGCGACCCAGGACGCAGGTTTGAGGGCAAAAAGTGCGACCTGGTCCACAAATGGGCAGAAAACTGCGACCTGGGAGGGGAGGGGGGCTTGGTGCTGTTTGATGGTTGGGAGTTGGGTTTTTTGTGTGTGGTTATGGTTTGCCCGATCTGTACCCTGACAAAGAGAATGTGTTTGTGCAGGTATGGCAGAGTTACGGGTCAACTGGAGAGAGAGGGATCTGGGAACACTTCGGGCAGAGATCCAGGCGGATCAGGGCGTCCGTCGTGTATTGGCCAGATTTGGGGTTCTCAAGTTGGTGGAGAACCCGTTGATGAGAGCAGGGGAATCATTACTGGCCCGGATTATCAGTTACTGGGATCCAGATCAGGAGATCTTTGTAGTGCAGGGGCACAGGAGCGAACTGACGGTCCAGGATGTGTATTTCCTGACCGGCCTCCCACCATTGGGGATAGTGGGAGACACGCAGCCAGTGTTGCCGCGGGGGCGGCATATCATGGAGTTTGTGGAACGCCATTGTCGACCGGGGTTCCAAGTCAAGGGGACTCGGATATCGATCGGGGATCTAGAGAGGCTAGAAACCCGTGCAGTGGCTGCAGCTGTGCTGCGAATCCTGGGCACCCAGGCATTCCATCACATCACCGGTGGGCAGATGATGATAGTGGAGAGTGTGTTGAGTGGGACCTACTTTGGGTGGGCCCAAATGATGTTGGTGTCGCTAAAGCGACAGTTTTCGCTATGCAGGCGGCAGGTGAATCATGATTGCTCATATGGGACTTTGTTGTGCGCCTTCTTCTTTAAGAAGATCCCGACCTTGAGGCCTCGTGTGCATCTTCCAGATGGGGGCCCGAGAGAGCCCAGGATGCGTCGTTGGGGACGACTACTCTGCAAAGGAGGAGGAGGGGCGGTCGGGCGAACATTTCGACCGGAGTTCTTTGCCCATTGGGATCAGATGCCGTTGTACACAGACGACTACCCTTATAGTGGGATGAGCTACTATGGGGATCCGGATTTGCCACTTCCGGCTGGTCGAGTTTGGGGGCCCGATGGTAAGTGACAAATTGCTATTCTTATATGGGCATGTTTAAAGTTTTGGAATAGTACATAGTGATACTGATTCAGGGACTTTTGGTATGCAGATATAGCACCGGTAAAACCGGCCGGATATATGGGACGACCGGCAGCGTCTGGAGCTACGGGTCCGAGTGGATCGAGAGCAGCGCAAAATGATGGTGCGGCCGCCCTACTGGAGGACATCCGCCGTAGATGTGAGCAGCTGTTGACCGGAGTATCAGAGCGCGGGTGGCAGGATTTAGACGACCAGTACATAGAGCCATGTGTTGGTCTCCCCTCGGAGTGGCAAGGTATCATGCGGCGCATGGCGATGGCCAGTCAAACTATGCGGGATCTACATGCTGCAGGGGCAGAGCCATTGGCCCGGGAGCCTCCAGATAGTGATTAGGGGCATATGGTGCCCCTTCTGATGTATGTAGGGGCAGGTGGTGCCCCCTAGAATGTATGGAGGGGTATATGGTGCCCCCAGTTTTTTGTTTGTAACATGCTATGGGCATGTCGTATGTATATGTATGGGGGGGCGTATGGTGCCCCCAGTTTTTGGAACATGCTATGGGCATGTCATGTGTATCAGAGTAGATGGACTCATCAATATATGGTTTGTGACACATATTATGGATATGCATCGTCTTTTGATGGTTGATTTAATGTTATTGTCTTGTATGAATCGAGTGTGATAAATGCCAATCTAGAACATGGTTTGCAATACTATCTACGTAGTGATTCTGGTCTCTGGGTACATGGTTGAAAGTTATGGTTTCAAGCGCACGTATTAAGACTTTTACTCGTAAATAGCGTCTAAACAGCACAGGGTTACGCACACGATAAACACCATTTAGTTGCATGACAAGAAGCAAGGAATCCAAACGAACGTGCAGGGGGCGAATGCGATGCAGCAAAGCATCAGCTAGTAGGCCACGCACTGCATCGTATTCGGCCTGATTGTTGGTGGCAGAACCAATGCATACCCCGTTAGACAGACCGAGGTCATGCAAGGGGGTGAAGATGGCCCACCCTGCCGAGGCAAGATTCCTGGAGTAGCGACTTGCACCATCGGCGTAACCGATAAAGGATGTGGACGGGGGGATGCGCAAGGTGGTGTGACAAGACAATACATGAGGGGATGAAAGGAAAGGACGACAGCGTGAGGGGGCAGAAGTCATCGAGCGGTAATGGCGGGGGGAAGGGGCAGGATGAGCAAAACTCAAACAAGGTGATGTATGAGAGCTATCGGAAACATGGCGAGGACTCGGGCTGCGAAGGTCAACAAAGACACAAGTGGAGTGATCTCGAGTATCAAGGGACACAACGGGGGAGGTTGCAGACGGGCTAGGCTCCGAAGGTCGTGCAGAGGAGGATAGGTAAAGAATGGTGACTGTAGACTCCATCATCTGGACATCAGGGGAGGGAATGTGGATGGGAGCGGGGGGATCCTCAGGCTGGTCTGCAGCATACTGCGCGAGAATGGGAGAGGCGGATTGATTTTGTTCAACCTCATACTCGCGGATCACCTCAAGGGAGGCACGGTAATGCGTCAGGTGAGGACAATGATGGGAGTATTGGCCATGGACACCGCACAAAGCACAAGGCTTGTTGGTGCGGAGAGTCTTGGGGTTCTTGGAGACGGTCGAAGCAGGAGTGGGAGTTTCAGGGACCGTAGTGTCGGGGAACGCGACTTTTACCATGGGGCGAATATGGGGTAACTCGGGACAAGCATGGGTGGCATGACCGATGATATCACATAAGGCACAAGGCTTCGAGGGTGGGGGAGGAGCCGAGGTGGTTGTGGTGGTTTGGTCTTTGGTTGCCCCCTTGCGGGCTTTTCCTTTCTTCCCGGGAGCTGACTCAACAGGAGAAGGGTCCTGTGGAGGTGCTGCGGGCACAGTGGCTATGGAGGAAGCGAGGGGGACCGGTTGAACCGGTGTCAAAGCCATGTAAGGTTTGGGGTGACCAGGGGGGGTGGCGGCTGGGGGGTCAAGGTACCAAACCGGAATACCCAAGGTCAAGTTAGGGGGAGAAAGGGTGGCCATGACGGGGACGGAATATACTCCGGGAGGGGGAGCCAAGAAGGGGATGGCTATCGTCCTGTGGTAATGAATTCTTTCGTCGTAAGTGTACGAAAAAGAACCACTTTAGCGCACATAACTAATAGCTTAACAATAATAATGGTCGTAAAACATCTTCAGACCGCAATTAGTAGTTAAAGTGTTTAACAAACAGACTTATAAATGGAAAGACATTAAGCAGTAAAGTAAAGAGTTTGCTCCATGCATCCAATAGACAAGACAAGAACACGATTTTTTGAATGAATTTTTATATTACAGGGCACCTGGGAGGAAACAAGAAGGTGTATCCAGATCTCCTCAATGGGATGGGTTCTTTGTAGTCCTCAGCACTTCAGATCTAAGCTTTCTCTCTCTTGTAGATGTAGAAAAACCCAATGAAGAAGGTAGAGCTCAATGGGAGAAAAATGGCAGAAATGAGACCAAGTGTATAGATCCAGAGTGATCTAATATGCAACAAAAGGTGAAGAATGAAGGGGAAAACCCTCCTATTTATAACAAAATATTGGGTCATTCTAGATCTTGGTGCATGATTAAAATAATGTTAACAAAATCTAGATCCACCTCTATGGAATATTTTATTATTATTTGTTGGAGGGAAAGGGACTTTGACTTGGGTCAAAATCCCTTGATTAGTGAAGAATAAATAAATGATTTATTTATCCTTTTAAGGAAGTGGTTGAGATATAATCAAATAAATAATGATTTATTTAATTAATAGTGGTTGATTTGGTCATATTTAACAAGGAATATTATTTAAATAATTATTCCTAGAAAATAATAAGATAACTATGGGTGTATCTCATTAATTTCTTTGCTTTTGGGTTAAACATGACTGGGAATAATAATTAAATTGTGGTTTAATTAATTATTCCTTTTGGGGTTTCCTTAATTAACATAGTGAAAGCAGTTTTACTTGGGGTAAAACTGGTCTTACATGGTGTACTTGGGTCCATCTAATAAGAAAAGGTGAGATGACCAAAAAATGGTGTAACAATTTGCTTACAGTAGGATAAAAATTTTAGGCAGAGAAATGTATCTTAGAAACACCTCTGACCTGTTTATCCTTCACTGTTTACATGTTTTCTTCTATTGGATATGACAGGGTAGTCTAATAGCTCTCTCAAATAATCAGTTTTTTTTAATTTCAGAAATGGTTAATTCATTTGTGCTAAATACTGTTTAGGTGTTCCCTCTCTCTTTAGCACTAAATATTGTATCTAAAACCTCCCTTTGATTATTAATGCTTGCGGTTTGACAGAGGAACTTGTTTCAATCATACCCTCTAATCATTATTGTAATTATTGTGTTAAAGATCCCTATAATTTCAATCTGAGATGTCTAAGGCGTTCCCTCTTCTTTGAATGCAATTGTATGTCCGTGTTCATTAAAACTATCAAAGGTGGACTTATAGGAGGAAATAGGGCGTTCCCTGAATCCTATATTTCATTAAGAGAGTTTTGGTCTACATTTATCTTTGTATTTGAGTGATATATTGACTAAGTCCAAGCAATGAGCTTATTGGAGGAAATAGGGTGTTCCCTGAATCCTTTAAGTCACTGTGCAAGGATTTGGTTTGTTTTTCACTCTTAGTCCTTAATGTTCATCCCATTTCACCTATATTATTCAGTAGATCCTTGACCAAGCTAGATTTTCCCTTTGGTTTCCCTTCCTTCTCAATCAAAACTATTTGGATCTTCACATGACTCCATTGCCCAATGGCTTGTAGATTTCCATGCTCTATCTGTACCACATGAAACATATTTGTCCAACCAAAAAAAAAAACAACCTTGCACCATCATAACTAGGCTAAAATCAATTACCAACATTTTCAAGACATATCTTTATAAAAACATTGAGAGATCCATCTCTGAGACTAGGAGGGCTAGATCCTAGAGCTCTAAATTTTGGTTTTGATGTTGTCTTGTCTTTTGGTTAGCCAATCTACCAAAACACAGGAACATCAACACTCATCAAGTTCTGGCAATATTGTTTGAACTGGAAGATTTTCATCTATAACCTTCTTTAAGCATGAAACATGGAAAATTGGATGCACTCATGAAGAAGCAGGAAGCTCCAATTTGTATGACATAGTACCTTTTAGGCCTCCGTAATTTAGTAGAGTGGAAAGAATAAATGTTGTAGAGCCTACATCAAAAACCACTTTGGGATTCTAGGATCTAGACCTCCTGAATCCAAAGAGGGATGTCTCTATAAGTGCAAAGATTGATTTATCTTTTAAGGTTTTAGTATGATATTAGGCTAGTTATTAAGAACAAGGGTTTTGTTTTTTTGGTTGGGTGCAATCTTTAATTGAGTGGAAATTCCTAAAAATGAAAGAGTTTCAAAGGGGTGAAGGTGTGAATAATCAAAACAAGGTTCAGTTGATAGGATAGGTGTGAAACAACACTTAATCCATTGGGCTATGGAGTCATAAAAGGTTTTAATTGCACAAGTGTTTTCAAGAGTGGTCCATGGGGCAAGTAATCTATAACAAAGGATCTCTTTAGATTAAATGATGGAGTGGAACATTAAAAGTGTTGAGAAAATGGAAAAAGCCAATAATTTCAACAAGGATTTATCAACTTACCATACAAGAAAAGCCTTTTACAGTAACTGTTTGAAACCAGCCAAAGGACAGCGCTAACCATAGACTTCTTTGGACAAGCTTGTATTAAAGCTAACTTATCAGATAACAATCCAGTAATCTCACTAGACTACCTTCAGAAGGGATGAAAATAGATAAGAAAAACAAGTGCAGCTTAAGATCAGGTCAAATGTATCAAAATCAAAGCCTTCTTTTAGCATACTCTTAGGGAAAATTTCAAACAACCTTTGGAGAAAGAACTAGAAGACAGGGCAAACCATAGACTTTCCTAGTTTAACTCTACTTAGCATGTAATGAAAAAAGCATTCAAGAACAATGTTTAGAGTTTAGGCAGTAAGACATGGGCTCACCAACATTCCTTGACTGTTTGGACTATATTAAATCATTCTTAAATACACAATTGGAGGAAAACATAAAGATAAAGCTTATCAGTGAGAGTACGGTACTTTTAAGAGTAAATCCTAGCTCTATATTTGATGTTCTTTATCAGAGAAAAATGGACAATTTTATGGAAAACATAAGAAGGAAAACAAGTACAATGAGAGGTACATCACCAATGGTATAGACCAAGATCCCATGAATCAGGTTGTATATTGATTTCAATCCAGTTACATACTTCAAGTCCAATGTTTTAGTATAGCAAAAACTTCTCTTCTCAGCCTAACTTCTTTGATGAAAAACAGAGCTTCAATAACCTCTGAGAAATATTTACATACATAAATTTCCGAGAAGCAAGCATTGCATCAACCACCAAAAACATCTCATCTTCTTTTGAAGTATTTATAGAAGAAAGAGGAGGTGGGATGAAAGAAAAGGTCTCTAGTTCAATTAATACAATTTAATGCTTCTCTGCCTTTGAGGGGTTCAATAGAGGAGATCTCTGATTTTTTCCATGTATTAATTGGGTTTCATTTAATTTTTAGCTACTTTGGCAGATTCTGTTGACTCTGAAACTGTTTTAGACAGGCTAGCAATAACTCTAGCTGTCTTTAACAAAAATATCACTGACTAAGGCAATAACTATGCCTTATTTTGATTTATTGAGGCTGCAGGTGGCACTTTGGTAGCTGAAAGGATATTTTTAGCCTCTGATGGGGTAGTGGAGGCCTCTTTTACTGATATTTTTCTCTATTTTAGTTTAAAACACTTTAATTTGTTCTTGAGTTGTGTTTAGGCTTAATTAAGCCTTGATCTTCATCTTCGGGTCTTCAATCTGATACCCTTTATTGTCTTGCACAGGTGGTTTTCCATCATAGGAGGGTTTCTTTGAGGGTCAGGGATCATGATACGCTGATTTAAATATGAATTTGCAACCCCGCTGGTTCCTTTCTTCGTTGATTTAAGCCACAGAATCGTCACCCTGTGCTCATTTGGTTATCTATGACTGTGTAAATACATAGATTAACCACCATTAGAACCCTGCAAAACACAAAAAATTATGAAGAAACCCTGCGAAGATGGTTTAACTGCGTTCAGAGGTTCGGTGGAGACAGTTTCAGCGATCAAGGATGGAGAAATGCAGTGGGGGAGGATGAAATCCTGGCAGAAACAACTAACCAAGCTCAGATGGAGGTTTGGGTGGGATGAGGGATGAGGACCGTTAGATCAGGACGATCTACAGTGGGGATCTTCCGATGAAGCATTTCGGGAGCAAGATGAAAGGCAAGTGAATGGCATTGCGATATAATATGGGCCGTATGATCTCAAAGATAGACGACTAGGATTAAATCGGGACTGAAGTTACAGAGGGTAGGGGTATGTCAGAAAACCAAGAATGGTTTTCACATAACAAAATGGGGGGAGGTTGTTTTGGTGAATGGAATGTGATTTCATACATTGGTCGACACATGGATCTTCAAAACTGCCCATTTCGCAAAATTTCGGAGCGTTAAACCTTGAGTGTAAAGATTTTTCGATTTTGGATAGCGATCGTTAGATCTGGGGTGTCAGATCGGATGGTGCGGGTTGTATGTGATAGGCACAGAGATGTGGGGCAAGGAAACTGGTGGGCCAGTTGGTGATGTGTGATGTTTATCATGTAGCGGGTAGAGGTTGAAGGACTAGGTGATGTGATTGCCATAGATCTTCTTAGGTCAAAGGCCAGGATTAAATCACATGGTCGGGGGATCGGGGGAATAGGAAAAGAACAAAGGGAAACATATTTTTGCAATTATGATGACAGGCTATGGTCCCATGAAAAAGGTAAGGGGACCAGGGGTTTAAAAAGAAAGGGCTTATCGCATCGAGGAATTTAGCGAAAAGCTCAACGCGTCAGAGTTTTAAAGTAAAAGGTAACAAAGAAATAGGAAACTCCGATTGCGATTGTGCGATGGGGTTATCTCTTAGTCATAGGATGAGGTCATGTGAGGAAAGGGGCTAAGGATATAATCCCTTGGGGCTTAAGACCTATAGAGTGTAGAAGACTGATTTTAGGCCAAAATAGGGTTTTCGGTAGAGGGAAGAAAGGATTTTTAAACTAGATAAAGGGAAAATATAAGGTTTAAAGAGGGTTAGGATGATGGTTTAGAGGTTAGAATGAGGGTTTATGGAGGGATTTTGTGAAGGAAATATGGGTGAAAATGGAGAAGTGTAATGATGAAATGGAGCCTCATGAGCAGTTTTTCCTTTGGTAAATAGCAAGGTCTTTAAGGGCTTTAAATGAAACAGAAGTGAAGATTAATTTCAAGGACAAAGTTCATCATAATACTTCAAGAATTCACAATTTGGACAAGAATTTTTTCTTGAAGGATAAAAAATATTTAGCCACCATTTGATATGACAAATTTTTATAGGTGGCTAACAGTGGCTCCACATGGGGATGGCATCTTCTTTAAGGTGTCAAGAACTTCAGACAATTTTCTCTGGAAGCTAATCAGTGCCTTGCAGTTTGATAATCTTTATCAGCTGCTAACAAAAATTACTTAGAACTTGATATATTAGCAGAAAAGTATTTCCCAAACATCTACCTACACAACCTACTTCCTAACATTTTTTCTTCAGAAGGTGCACTTGGACTTGCAAACCTTTTCATCAATCATTTTATTCTTTTATTAAAAACATAAAACTAGTCTAAGTCTACTCTCATTTCTTCATGAGTTTAGATTAAGCAATTGAACTCATTAGTTTCTCTACCTAACTAATATCTGTCAAGATTAGACTGTCTGACAGACTTCATTCTCTATTTCCTAAAACAGAAATTCAAAAGTAGCCAAGCCAGGATTAAGCAGTGTGACTTGTTGTGGCCTATGACATAAAACAAGCTACACATAGACTAAAATTTGCAGAAAATTTAAAACAAAATTTTGAAGGCTTAAGATCTGAAAATCAAAAACATCCTTCGTTATACTTCAACTCTAGTTTTAGTCTTGTTTGATCTGCTTCCTCTTTCTTTTCTGGTTCAAGTTTTGAGCTCTCTAGAACTAGTTCTTCATCAATCTCATAGGTTCAAAATTTGAGCTTGTTTGAACCTTTATTTTTCTATCCTAATCTACCTTACTGATAAGCCAAGATTGAGTTGTTTGGAAAATCTGATTCACTAACCTATCAGCAGTAAATTTAAACTTATCCAATCATGATTTGACTGTATGATTGAATAGAAAGTGTTTCTTGTGGTAGTGGCATTTAAGCTTGCACACTTTTAGATTTTATTTCTCTTTTTTGGTATGGGGTTGTACCTTTCTTGTTTTCATTCTGCCCTCTTTTCTATTTTTATTGTTTTTGTATTTTTCTTTTTATAACCTTGAAAGCAGTGATAGATGTGATATTTACAATGAGGGAAGATGAAAAAGCTTCAAACTGGTATGGTTAAGAAAAATAATGTTTGAGCATCCTACCATTGACAGGAACCCCAAAAAGTTCAATTCCATTCAATTCATGCAAGAAATAAGCATTGTTACCAGCAGTAGAATGAAAGAGATAACGGCCTAGCCATAACTTATCAAATTTTCCATGTTTGCCCTTATCTTCTCTCCTGGAATCCCACTTCAAAACTTGTCTCCAATGCTGAAATCACTGGCCTTTGTCCTTTTATCAAACAGCGTCTTGATATTTACTTGCTTGTGTATTGCTCTGTTGTAGACTTCCTGCATGGTCTGTTGAAGATGTATAGTCTGATTGATTCTTCTTTTCATATCATTATCCTCAGACTGTATTTCTTGGATTAGCTTCATGACTGGCACTCCTAGATTGATTGGAAAAATTGCATCTGCTCCATAAACCAGCTGGTAGGGAGACATTCCAATTGATTTCTTAAGTATTAATCTATCAGCCCATAGTGCATGTACTAGCTTTGTATGCCATGATTTCTGATTTTCTTCCAGCAAATTTTTGATTATATTCACCAAAATTTTGTTTGAGGATTCTACCAACCCATTACCTTGAAGGTAGTAAGCAGTAGAATGGCCCAATTAAATCTGATATTTATGAAAGAATTCAACCATATTTTTGGATCCAAATGTAGCAGCATTGTCAATGATAATCTTCCTAGGACAGCCAAATCTAGATAGGATATGATTTTCAAGGAATTTTATGATGACAGAGTCAGTGGCTTGCCTAGAAGGGATGGCTTCTATCCATTTGGTAAAATAGTCTCTTGCAGTGAGGATCCATCTATGTTGGGCAGATGAGGCTGGATGGATTTCCCCAATGAAGTCTAGACCCCACTGCTGAAAAGGAGCTTCAACAGTGATTGGATGCAAGGGGAAGGGAAGCATTTTTCTTTTGCCTTCAAAGATTTGGCATTTGTGACAGGTAATAATCATTTTGTGGACATCTTGAAATAGGGTGGGCCAATAGAAACTAGCTCTAAGGATTTTATTGGCGGTTGTCTTCCAATAGAGGTGGCCTTCACATTCTCTTTCATGTAATTCATCCTTGATCTTATCTGCATCATTCTCAGGCAAACATTTGAGCAGTAATCCACTAGCATTTTTCCAATATGGACATTTATCTAAAATGTAGTAATTTACAGCCTTCAACTTTAAAAATCTTGCCTTCATTTTAGACAAACTAGGAGGTGTATTTAAATTTAGAAAAACATATAAAATATCAGCATACCAAGATGAAAACAGAAAATGATCTTCGACAATGAGATTTGACAACTCCTCATGTTCATCTAATACATCTAACATGTTTATATCAAGAGCTTCAAAATTAGACTCAGCGATTAATCTTGCTAGTACTTGGCCTTTAATGAGCTTAGTGGGCTTGATTTGTAAGTCATATTCAAGTATCACAACAATCCACTTTCCTCTTTTTCCATCTGGATCCTGGCCTAAAATGTCTTTTACAACTGAATTTGGCACAAATGCAATTATGTGGGAATGTAAAATGTAAACTCTGAAGTCCTTTAAGGCTATGACTAGGGAAAAGGCTTGCTTTTCCATGATATTGTACTTCATATCTTAATGCCTTACTAAAGAATGCAATTGGATTCTCTTGTCCCTTCAAGTCTTTCTGTAATAGGACAGCAGCCACTGTGTGTTATGATGCAAATGAAAAAATGAAGAAATCCTTTGTAAAATCAGGACTAATGAGAACTGGTGTTTTGGTCAATGCTTGTTACACCAGCTCAAATGATCTCTTTGCTTCTAAGGTCCATTTAACTCCTTCTTCTCTTTTAAGCATATTGGTCATGTTTCTAAGGAGTTCAGCTAAGTTGGTATGAAACTTCTTAAGAAATTAATATTCCCAATGAAAGATTGAAGTTCCTTGATATTTCTAGGATGGTTGATTTGCAATATACCTGTTATGTATATTTTATTATTTATTAATTAGATTTAGTTATCTTAGGTTATTAATGTGGAAGGGCATGATCAAAGATCATGCCTCTTCGCCAAGGGACACCTTGAGGCTATATTTAAAGCCTAGGCGATCCCTCATTGTAATCATCTTTCATCTTCATCATTAATAATATATATTTATCAAGTTTACCAGAGTTTTTACACTCCATTGGTATCGGAGCCATCGCTCTTCGAGATCTGTGGATCACCCAGAATTAAGGAATTGAAGGAAATTCCAAAATTGCAGAAAAATTCAGCAGATAAGAAGAGGTCGAGGAAGACTTTCAAGATCACTGTTTGGGTTATTTTTTTAAATTCATCATTAAAGACATATCTGTGGAGAAAACAGTGAACAGTCATAGCTCGAAAAGGCACAAAATTTTGTTTTAATTGCAGACTTCAGTCCTGTGGTGGCTCAGATTTGTCAAGCCCAGATTATATTACAGTTTTCTAAAGATCATTGCAGACCTGTGGAACTGCAAAACTGTGATTGTTGAAAATTGAAGAAGCGTCTAAACGCGAAATTCTTATCCGCATTTTTCTTCCCACAACCATTTACCCGCACGTCATTCTCCTTCCGCCGCCTGTCCCACCATCTCCGCCAATCTTCCCACCCATCCGTCCATCCGTCCCACATTTCGCTGTCACTTTTTTTCCCCGCGTCCTCTTCCGACACCCTTCCACGTCGATCTTACACTCCATTTGAGTTAGTAAAACTACAGTCACGTTAAACAGTCACGTCCTCTTCCGACACCGCGTCCAAACTACAGTCACGTTAAACATAAAACCGATTTGTTTAACCGATTTGATAAGACGTCTTCGTTCGATAGGGTATATGTTTTGGTTAAACGCATGGTTTATTATAGTCAGTTAAAAAGGTTATAATATATATAAATCATAAATTATATAATTTATATAGTTTATGGTCATATAGTTATAAATTTAAAACTAAAATAATAAAAATTATTATTGTTGTATAAAAAATATATAATCGATTTATATATTATATAGTTTTCAAATTGATAATTATATATATATATATATATATTTATAATTATATAAATTATTTATATATTATATAGTTTTCAATTAATAATTATATATATATAATAATTATATAATTTATTTTAAAAAAATAATAATTATTATTATTTAAAAAAAAAAAAAAAAAAGGGAGGAGAGAAACTGGCAGAAATATATTCCCCACCTCATACACGCTCGATGTCTTCGTCAATGTCGATGGCGGAATTCCAGAAGAAATTGGGAGATCTTGAGAAACAAATCAATAACAATTCCGAAGAATTCGGAAAAATATTAGTCAATCTGGAAGGTACAGTTTCAGGGCACTCCAACGACATCAAAAAGGTTCATGATACGAAAAATCGAATAGAAAGACAAATGTGGCTAAATCATCACGAAGCCACAGAAAAGCTTAGCGAAGCAATGAACAAGATGACAGAGCATAGCGAAGCAATGAACAATATGACAGTACTCTTCAATAAGCTAAATGCTAAAATAGATAAGTTAAGTCAGACACAATCCCCAACATCTCCTAACAGGGAACCAAATCAACAAAACAATTCCGCAGATTCAGGGAACTCGGAAGAGCATCAGGAAAAAACCGATTCCCCACATCATCAAGAAGATAGTAATGCAGATTTTTAAAATAAGCAGCTCTGGAATGCATTCGCTAATCAATATCCCCTTCTTGTTCCACCATTAGCATATCACCGCAAAGCCAAGATCGACCTACCCAAATTTTATGGTAATGAAAAGAATAGCGTTGCATGGCTTAATAAAGCGGAAGAATATTTTGAGATTTATGACATTACTAGTGATGATGAAAAAATTAAACATGCTTCCATGAAAATGGAAGGAGAAGCATATAATTGGTATATGTGGTGGAAAAAGACAACGCTCGCTATCAGTTGGAGGAAATTTAAGGATGCGCTCTTCAAAAGGTTTCAAGGCATAAAAGAAGAAAAGTTTTTTTCAACCTTTATCAAATTACGCCAAAAAGGAGATGTGGATGAGTACACTCGAGATTGGGAGACCTTGGCAACACGAGTACCGGGATTGTCGGAATCTCGTCTAATCCAGTCTTACATCTCAGGACTTAAAATCCACATACAAGAAGAGCTCGAACTACATGAAATTACGTCCGTAGAAGTAGCAAGGAAAAAAGCAAAAGCTGCTGAAAAGAAATTTGAAAGATTATCAAAACCAGAAAAAGTATATTCGAGACGACGGGTTCCTCAATCTATAAAAGAAGATAACATGAAATATGTGCCACCACGTCTTCGCGAAGGAGACAAATCTAACCTGGAAATACAAATAATGAGGGAAGGCAAATGCAAACGTTGTGGCGAAAAATGGGATCCTAAGCACAGATGTGCTAATGGGAAAGAAAAAAATCTATATAAATGTGAAGCAACTAATGATTCTGACAATGATGAGTCAGACATAGAAAGGATAGAAGATACCCTAGACTTTTCCCCAGAAGTAGATGATGACAACACTCCGCAAGTGTCATTATCAGCCATGACAGGTATATCACAACCTCAGACACTAAAATTAAGGGGACATATTAAGAAAAACAACGTAATGGCTCTCATAGACACAGGCAACATGCACAATTTTCTAGATTCCACCATGGACAAACGACTCAACCTATTTACTTTTCCCATGCCTAATATGAAGGTAATGGTGGCCGATGGTAAGAAGATTGAACAAGTAGGAAAATGCTATAAATTCAAATTGCAGATTAAAGACTTTAGTTTAGAATCTCCATTCTATGTCGTACCACTCGGAGGAGTAGATGTGGTCTTGGGAATTCAGTGGTTACAAACCTTGGGTACTTATTCGGCCAACCATAAGAAGCATTTTATAAGCTTTAGGTGGGAAGGACGGAAGCACAAGTTGTTTGGATTCCAAGCCCCAGAAAATCAAATCGTATCATCATCCCAGATGATGAAGATGATCCGAAAGGGAGCACCAGCTTATATAGTCGAATGTCGTCATTTAGAGATGTTATCTACAAAAGTCAACCACGAAGAATCTCAGGAGGTACAAGCACTAGTTCAGAAACATGAAAAGGTATTTCAAGATCTACCAATGAAGATGCCTCCTCATAGGAAATTGAACATACAATAGAAGTCAAGGCAGGATCAGACCCTGTTAACATCAAACCTTATCGCTACCCACATCACCATAAAACGGAAATTGAGAAGATAATCCAAGACCTTTTAAAATTTGGGGTCATTAACAAGATAACTATTAAAAATAAGTTTCCAATTCCCTTTATCGATGAAATGTTGGATGAACTCCATGGCGCAAAATATTTCTCTAAATTAGATTTAAGGTCAGGGTATTACCAGATCCAAATTAGATTGGAAGATATACCAAAAACTGCATTTCAAACACATGAAGGTCATTATGAATTTAAAGTAATGCCCTTTGGGTTAACAAATGCACCAGCTACGTTCCAAGCCACTATGAACGAGTTATTTCGTCCATATCTCAGGAAATTTGTATTAGTATTTTTTGATGATATCTTGATTTATAGTAAAACTTGGAGGGAGCATTTGCAACACTTGGATAAGGTTCTCACGTTACTAGAAGACCATCAATTTTATGCAAAAAATCCAAATGCACCTTTGGGAAAGAAGAAGTTGAATATCTGGGACACCTAATATCCCATGAAGGAGTAAAAGTGGATCCTTCTAAGATTAAGGCTATAAGGGAATGGAATAAACCAGTGAACATATCCAAGCTCAGAGGATTTTTAGGATTAACAGGATATTATCGAAGATTTATTAAAGATTATGCGCATCGAACTGCACCTCTTACAAATATTTTAAAGAAAAATTCGTTTCAATGGAATGAAGAAGCAGGGAAATGTTTTGAAGATTTGAAGGAAGTAATGGCTAATGCTCCAGTATTGGCAACCCCTGATTTTTCTAAACCATTTATCATTGAATGTGATGCTTCTGGATTCGGTATTGGTGCAGTATTAATGCAAGAGGGGCACCCTATTGCTTTTGAAAGCAGGAAACTAAATAAACGTGAGCGTCTTAAGTCCACATACAGTAAGGAAATGCTTGCAATTATGCATGCATTGGCCAAATGGAGACAATATCTGTTAGGGAGTAAATTTTCCATCCGAACCGATCATAACAGTCTTTAGTATCTCCTTCAGCAAAAAACACTCTCTGAAGAACAACAAAAATGGATCGAGAAGATTGCCGCTTTTGACATGGAGATATTACACAAGAAAGGGAACGACAATGTAGTAGCAGATGCCCTGTCCAGAAAAGATGAGGAATCAGCATTACTTGCAGTTTCGATTGTTGTTCCTGAATGGCTTAATGAGATTAGAAGTGAGTATGCCAAGGATCCAGAAATGTTGGCTATCATCAATAATCTCCCAGGGAATTCGAAATTTGAATGGAAGAACGATATCTTATGGTACAAAGGGAGAATTTATCTAAATTCCAAATCCAAGTTTATATCAAAAATACTCAAGGAATCACATGATTCCATGTCATCTGGGCATGTAGGATATTTCAAAACCTACTACAATGCACGTCAGTGATTTTTCTGGAAGGGTATGAGTCACGATATTCAAAAATATGTTGCAGAATGTGACACGTGTCAAAGAAATAAAAGTGAAAACATTATGACACCTGGCTTACTTCATCCCTTAAATATTCCGACTCAGAAATGGGAAGAAATATCGATGGATTTTATTGAAGGATTACCTGTATCAGATGGAAAGGATAAGATCTTCGTTGTAGTAGATAGACTCACTAAATATGCTCACTTTATCACTATTAAAAAAACAGACTCTGCAAAGCAAATTGCGGAGATATTCTGCAAACATATTTATAAACTACACGGCTTTCCGAAGGTTATTGTTAGTGACAGGGATGCCAAATTTAAAGGAAAATTTTGGAAGGAATTGTTCAACCATGTTGGAACCTACCTCAATATGAGCTCAGCTTATCACCCTCAAACAGATGGGCAAACAGAGGTTGTTAATAAATGTTTGGAAGCTTACCTACGGTGTTATGCTACGGAGAAACAAAACAAGTGGGTCCAATGGTTTCATCTTGCTGAATGGTGGTATAATTCTACTTACCATACATCGACAAAAATGACTCTGTTCCAGGCTCTATATGGATATGAGCCTCCGAAGTGGAAATATTTTGCTTCAGTTCAAACTAATTTGCCAGCAGTAAAAAATCAAATAGAATAACACCAAAAGGTCGTCCAAATTCTAAAAGAAAATTTGAGTGTTGCACAGAATCGTATGAAGCAACAAGCTGACCGTAATCGCACTGAGATATCATTTGAAGTTGGAGACTGGGTGTTTTTAAAGCTTCAACCATACAAGTAGTTGTCCCTTAAACAAAAAGGAAAAAATAAATTAGCTCCAAAGTTTTATGGTCCGTATCAAATTATTAAAAAGATCAGTCAAGTCGCTTATGGGTTGAGCCTTCCCGATACCAGTCGTGTTCACAATGTTTTCCATGTGTCCTGCTTAAAAAAGGCATTCGGTAACCATCAGTTGCCCCAAACAACACTTCCCATTTTGGATGATGAAGGCAAGCTCATTCTAGAGCCTGAGGGGATCCTATCTACTCGTGATAAGAAGCTGCGCTCTCGTGTTATTACCGAATATTTAATCAAGTGGAAGGACTTGCCCATTGAAGAAGCATCTTGGTAGTCTGAACCGTTTCGCCAGCAACACCCATCATTATGTATGCTTTGAGGACAAAGCATCTTAAGAGGGGGGCAATGTTATGTATATTTTATTATTTATTAATTAAATTTAGTTATCTTAGGTTATTAATGTGGAAGGGCATGATCAAAGATCATGCCTCTTCGCCAAGGGACACCTTGAGGCTATATTTAAAGCCTAGGCGATCCCTCATTGTAATCATCTTTCATCTTCATCATTAATAATATATATTTATCAAGTTTACCAGAGTTTTTACACTCCAATACCATCAATCCTTTTTGGGTCTATCTATATCCCTTCTTTTGATATCATGTGTCCAAGTAGTTTGCCTTCTTGGAGACCAAACATTGTTTTCTTTGGATTTAAAGATAGCCCATATTTCCTGCATTTCTCAAAGACTTTTCTCAAGTGTTCTAAGTGTTCTTCATCTGTTTTGGAAAAAACAGTGATATCATCAAGGTAAATAATGATGAAGAAGCCTAATTCTTCTGAGAATGCAATATCCATGGCTCTTTGAAATGTAGCACCAGCATTCATTAAACCAAAGGAAATTTTCACATACATGAAAGTACACCAAGGTGTGGTAAATTTTGTTTTGAGTTGATCATCAGGATATACTAATATTTTATTGTAACCTCAGAAGCCATCTAGCAAAGAAATTCTTCTAGAGCCAACTACCTTTTGAAGAATGTGATCCATCTTGGGTAAAGAGTAGTTGTCCTTCAATGAGGCTCTGTTTAAGTTCCTAAAATCAATACAAAGCCTTATTTATCCTATTTTCTTCCTAACTGAAAAAATATTAGATACTGAATCTGAATATCTTAGAAGGACTATAATTCTAGCATCATACATTTTCTTAATTTCTTTCTCAATCAGGGGTAATTGAACAAGGTTTATTCTGCGTAATTTTTGTCTATAGGGCTTCTAGTTTTCCTTGAGGGGTATCTTATGCTGAATTATCTCTGTGTCATATGATTTTAGATCCTCATAGCTCCATGCAAAAACATCAGAAAATTCTCTAAAAAACTCAATATATTCCAGTTTGATTTGAGCTGGCAATGTTTTAGATAGTTTAATCATTTTTGGCTTCAGTTCACTTCCTATGTTACATTCTTCTACTTCAGTTTCAAGAGGTTCCAGTTTTGGTTTTTTGGCAACATCATTGAAATCAAACAATTCTTCTAATGGGACCAGTACTTTTGGCAAGGTTTGAGTGCTAGATTGCAGCATTTGTAAATCCTCTTTTTCTAAATTTGCACTAATTTCTGTTGTATGTTCAAGTTTATTAGATAACAGATTTATATCAGCAATCTTTGGAGACTCTACTACTTCATCAAGTGGGTTTTCTTCAATAAGACAGTCTTGTTCATAATCTGAATCTGAACTTGGTAGTTCAAACTCATTTCTGGACTGTAAGAAGTCTTCTATTTGTTTATCTCCCTCAAATACCTGCTAGTATTTTTCATTGTCTGGGACAGATGGTCTATATTTCTCTTGAATTGTGTGTTGTTTGCTTTCACAAGGCCTTTTTCAAGTACTAGAAAAAATGGCCAGTGCATTAGCAAGCACATTTTTTTTTTTCTGGGGACAAATGTTAGTTCATACTCATCAAACGTTTTGAGTAAATCCAGGGCATCATTCTTATAGGCTCTCAATTTGGGATGTTTTGCAGTGTATTCTCCATTAATTTGCCTAATTATTAGTTCAGAATCTCCATGAACAATTATTCTTCTAGCTCCTAATTTTTTCAATAAATGCAAGCCTAGAAGGAGTGCCTCATATTTAGCTATGTTATTAGTGCATTGAAAGTTCAATTTGTATGAGTGTCCTTCAGCATGATTGTTCTTTGTGTTGCGAAGCCACACTCCTGCACCTGCACTATTATTTCTGTGAGAACCATCAAAACTCATACTCCAAAGAGGACTAGTTTCAGATTGACTAGTTTGACTACTATCCTCTTTATCTATTGTGCTTTTAAATTGCTCTTGTAAGTCAGCACTATGTTGAAATTGGTTTAGTTCCTCATGATCTTCATTATGTTGAGGATTCTTCTCTTGACTCTCAAGGTTGACAACCAATGGATGATTGTTTTGTAACCCTAGACCTGTGAGTAATTTGCTGTAATTTTTTGATTTGGAAAATTGTCTTGATACTTTTTTCTTGTCTTCCTCCTTTTCTGTGTGTGCCACTATGTTACAGTGAGGGGTGGCCACTAAGTCAGTTAAGGTTTCTTTCTCATTAAATGTTTCATGATTGAAGAAAATAAATGAGTCAAGGCCTGTATGCACAAAATAAAGAAGAGATTTTTCCAGTCTCTCTTGGCTACTAACCATGTATTGCATGTGAGATTCCCTATAAAGCCTTCTAGTTTGATTAAAAATAGGGATGGTAGCATATGTCCTATCCATTTTCATTGTTCCTTGTAACTTAGCTCCCCATAATCTTGATAACAACATATCATATTTGGGGGGGACATCAGCCACCACAATATCCATCACTAAACACTTGGATGGTATTTGAGCTAATTTTACATAAAGGTCTTTGATCAAACCTAAACATTTCACTCTACTGGAGTCAAAGGAGTATAGATCTTTGTATGATCTGGTGATTTCAAGGCCTAGACTCTCCATTACTTCGTTGGGCATTAAGTTGTGAGAGGCCCCTGAGTCGTGCATAGCATTGTGTAAAATTTTGTCATGAATTTTCAAACTAACATAAAATGGAGGGACTGGCCCTTCTTGGTATCTTCCTTCAATATTAGGACCAAATAAGAGCTCTGGTTGGTCATTATTGAGGTTGACAGTGTCATTATTTTCTCCTATGTTGAAGGATTTTAAAATTTGTGATCTATAGACATCTTGGGTGACTAATTTAGCGAGGAGAATAGAAATTTTAATCTTGGAAATTTCTTGTTCCAAAATAAAATGCATATGATTTTTTACAATGTTTGTTTCAGCCTTGTTAATCACCACTCTATCAGAAAAATCGGCTTGTTGATTTCCTCTATTTACATTGGTCAAAATTGTTTTAATAGGAGCGCTAGCTGAGGTGCTAATGTTGCTAAAGTCTGCACTCTGTTTTTCATTAATTTGAGTGCCTTTTTCTTTGGTTTGATTAGAACTTATAGCCATTGTTTTGTCCTTTTGTTTTGTAACTTTGGATTTGTTCACAGGGATATTTTTTGCAGAATTTTCATAGGTTCTAGTTTTGGTAGTTTCTTGATTTTTTTTACTCCTAAGGTCATATTATTTTGGGGGCCTCTATGATGACATTTTCCAACTCTTGATAGTAATTTTCATCTTTTGTTCTTCCATCATCATAGGGTGTATATAAACCTTGTTTCCTAGTGTGAGGAACATCAAAATTATCATTGTCTACTCCTAGCATGTTTATGTTATCTTCCTCTGTTTTCTCAATTGTTTCTTCTACCTCACTTACATATATTTGATGAAAAGGAGGTATAATCTCCTGATCAGAGTCTCTTGGTCTGTTTTGAGGTTGGTTTCTCCTAAATTTCTCATTTAGATTTTGAGATTGATTTCTATTTTGGGGAGATAATTGGTTTTCTCTAGATTGTGCTTTCTCAAGTATGCTCATTTTCTTCATCATTTCCTCCATCATTCTTTCCATTTTAGAGCTAGATATGGATGGTGCATTATTTTCTCTGAATGATACTTTCTTCTCATTTCTCATCCTCGATCTCTTCTCAGTTAGATTTACTTCCACAGCTAGGGCTCCCTTTTGCATATCTTCTAAAGTCAAGGGGTCTGTTTCTCTTAGCTGATAGGCCATTTCAGGATCAAATCCTTTGAGAAATTTGGCCAAGGATAAGCTTTGTGGAGGTTTCAATTCTGGGGGTAGGGCATTATAAACACTATTGAACCTAGTGCAATAATTTTGAACACTTTCCCCAGTGTTTCTTTTGAGGTTGTTGTAATCTAAAAGTATTTGGAGAGGGTTTTTTCTAGCTTCCCACTTGTTTAGGAATGACTGATGAAGGGCTTGGAGGTCATTAATACTATTAGGGGTTAAGCCTTTGAACCATTTTCTTGTTTCTCCCACTAAAATCTGAGAAAAAAATCTAAGTTTGACAGTTTCATCATCTATCTCATTTCTATCAAAATAGTCATTCATCTTGTCCACATGTTTTGAAGCTGTAGTGGAACTACTGGCATTGTACAATGGTATCTTGGACTGATAGTCCTGTGGCATATTGACTAAAGGTAAAGGAAGGACTAGAGGGGCATACCATGTTGCCATGATAAGAGGTTGAGGGGAAAATGGGGGGTTTACAGGTGGAGGATGTAAGAAGGGGGGTGGTTTGTGAAATGGAGTGGTTTGAACAGTAGGTGTATGGATAACAAAAGTGGATAGATCAGCAAGAGATTTTTGAGCATATCTATGATGAGAGAAACCAAAATTATGCAGGAAATGTAAATCGGGTGGGGTATTTTCTCTGCTATCAGGATGTTCACCTCTATCTTAGGATGAAGGTGGAGACTCAAAATCCATCTGATCTATTTCATCAAGTGACCTAGTTCTGAATGGGTTTCTTAAGTCAGCTTGTGAATGTTGTAGAGTTGTAAGGTTTTAAGGAACAAAATTAGCTCTATGGACTAGCCTGACAACAGTTGAGGTTTTGGCTTTAGGAGATTTCCTAAGTATATTTTCAGGATTATCAACTATCTCAGGAGGGTTTGGGTCAGGATAGGCTCTAGTATGAACTCTTCTAGAAGCCACTATGCTATGTTTTCAGACCCAATAACAAGAAAATTTTAACCAAATATGACAATCTTTAGTAGGCTAACTAATCTTTAGCAAGAAAACTTTGATCCTCAAAGTCTTCTTTACTGAGTTTTGAATGATGTAATGATAAAGGGTTTCCCAGTGGAGTCTTTGAAAAACCAAGGAAAATCAACAAGCCTAATGAACTTCAGTGGAGTCACCAGGTGAAGGGTTTTTACTTGATTTTGGGGCTTGAATGTTTTTCACCATCAACAGTCAAAAACCAATCTAGACAAACACTTGGTTCATTTGTTAAAAATGGGATTATCTGAGTTGTGAAGTTATCTATTACTTCAGAAAGTCCCCAGTATTGTCGCCAGAAATGTTAGGTCTCCGTAATTTAGTAGAGTGGCAAGACTAAATGCTGTAGAGCCTACATCAAAAACCACTTAGGGATTCTAGGATCTAGCCCTCCTGAATCCATAGTGTTAGACTCCGTCTTGTCAGACTGCTGCAATCAAATTCAACAAGGTTCAGTTCTCCTTATTTGCAGACATTAAAGAGTAATTCTGCGGTTCAGGGTTTAGTTTTCAGAGGTAGGCCAGAGGAAGATTCAGTAGGTGTTTGTTTCAGGAATGTTATCAATGTGAAATTGATTCTTCTTCAAAACCCTGTTTTGAAGAAGAATTCATTAAATGTGTTTTTTAAAATATATATCAAATTCTCCAGCTCTTCAAATGGCAGCAGCTCAGCTCCGATCCCTGCAAAAGAGTGACAAAATACATCATCAGCAATCAGAGAAGGAAATTGTAAAACAGAGTTCCAATGTCAAAAGTGACAAAAGGCTGCCAAAATCTCAGATACTACACAGGATTCTGGGCCCTCTCGAGTTATTGAATTCCAGTCTAGTTTGTGCAACTTCTTCATGAAGGTTATCCTGTTGTAGTAGCCTTCACATTAAAATATCCTTACACCTTGATAAAATTCTAGAGTCAGCTGCAGCTGTTGTATTGGAGATCTGGGTTGTGGGCAATGACATGGCAAACATACAAAGGTCAGTTCACTGAGAAGCAAAGTAAAACTCAAGATAAAATTATCAAGCGGAATGGAAAGGTTGCTAATTTGAAAAAGGAGATTGATGCTATCCAAACAAAAGAAATAGCACAAGGTGGATTGACATAGGGTCAACAGGCTCAAATTGCTCAACATGGGAAATTAAATGAAGATGATGTCAGAAAATATTTTCAGCAACTTATAAATGCAGTTGATTATTGTCATAGCAGAGGAGTTTACCATAAAGATCTTAAGTCGGAGAACCTTCTTTTGGATTCAAAAGGAAATATGAAGATCTCTGATTTTGGTCTAAGTGCACTTTCACAGCAAATGAAGGAAGATGGACTGTTGCATACTACTTGTGGAACCCCCAACTATGTTGCCCCAGAGGTCATTGTGGACAAGGGATATGATGGTGCTAAAGCTGATCTGTGGTCTTGTGGAGTCATTCTGTTTGTCCTCATGGCCGGCTATTTACCATTTGATGAACCCAACATCATAGCCCTTTATAAGAAGATATACAGAGCAGATTTCACTTGCCCGAAATAGTTTTCTCCAGGAGCTCGGAAATTGATTCTGAGAATACTTGAGCCGAATCCTAAATATCGGATTACAATTTCTCAGATATTAGAAAGTTCTTGGTTTAAGAAAGGCTACAATCCAGTCAAATTTGAAGAAGAAAGAGATACCAGTCTTGATGATATCGATGTCGTATTTAGTGACTCTGTTGAACACCTTGTAATGGAACAGAAGGAATTGAAGGGGGTCAGACCTTCTCTTGTGATTGCATTTGATATCATTTCATTGTCCAAGGGGCTAAATCTATCTGGTCTGTTTGAGAAAAAAAAGAGTGCTACTAGGGAAGCAAGGTTTACATCTAAGCACCCAGCTACAGAAATCATCACAAAGATGGAGGAGAGCGTGAAGCCACTTGGGTTCAATGTTAAAAGACGTGATTACAAGATGAGATTCCAGGGGTCTGAAACAGGTAGAAAGCGGCATCTTTCTGTAGCTATAGCAAACTTAAACACGAGGCCCTACGCTCTGTCAGACCATACAACTGCCCCTATGCAGGATCGGAATGTTCTGTCACTAGTGATATTCAGTTTCTTGTGGCACATCTAAGGGATGATCACAAAGTTGACATGCACACAGGTTGTACTTTTAATCACCGCTATGTAAAATCCAATCCACGTGAAGTTGAAAATGCCACCTGGATGTTGACAGTCTTCCACTGTTTTGGACAGTATTTTTGTCTTCATTTTGAAGCCTTTCAATTAGGTATGGCGCCGGTATATATGGCTTTTCTGTGTTTTATGGGAGATGACAATGAAGCAAAGAATTTCAGCTATAGCCTTGAAGTTGGGGCCAATGGAAGAAAAATGATCTGGCAAGGAGTTCCAAGAAGCATCCGAGACAGTCATCGGAAAGTGCGTGAGAGCCATGATGGGTTAATTATTCAGAGAAAAATGGCATTGTTCTTTTCAGGTGGAGATAGGAAGGAGTTGAAGCTAAGAGTCACTGGGCGAATCTGGAAAGAACAGTGAAGCATAAGCTTTCTCGCTTTTAGCTCAGAGTTTTGGGGCTCGAGCGACCCACCTGGGCCGAGCGACCCACGCAGAAGGTGAGCGACCCACGCAGAAGGTCGAGCGACCCACAGAGCAACAATACCCAGAATTTTCATTTGAGCGCCCAGTTTCGTTTTAATTCGTCTTCAGCTGCTTGCAAACATGTTTTAACCTTTGCTCAGAAGATTTTTGTCATGGTTGTATTGATTTTGGGAAATAAGCATTGCGTGAGGAAATTATTGATATGTTTTCTGTTGTGGCATAAAAAAAAAACATGTGTTCGATTTGTGAAGGTCTCATGGATTGTGGGCATTGGCGCAATTCTAATCGCCTTCATTCCTCTTCGCCCATTCGTCATCTGACAAAGCCACTAGCAGGCTTCGCAGAAGAGGGAGAAACTCATGAATTATTTCGCTTCCAGACCCTTGCTATTGATAGATGAAAACGGCACAAGTTTGAGACGCTTGTATGAGACCGTATGTGTTCAATTATAGTTCTTCCCGCCGTGAGCACGTTTTAGGGTATCCGCGTGATTCTTTTTCTACCTCGGGCAAGACCCTTATCAATGCGCTTGTGTGTCCTGTAGGTGTATTTACATACTCATCGTGCGTCTATTATGTATTAAGACAAAGAGCTCGTATAACTGACATAGAGTTGAAATTTTTAGAGTATGGAAATTCTCCTTTAAAACCGGGAAAGAGGCCAACGCATTTCCAGAACATTCGGGAGCAGTGCAAAGTGGCATTCCAAGATGCAATTGCCTATGCTTATTTTTAGTAATGGGATTGACACCTGTAATGCCACCTCTTCATCAGATTCAACAGATTCGAGTAGAAGGAGCGCTATTCCATCTTCTGAGCGCTAATTGTTTCTTTTTAGTTTTATTTATTAATAATAATAAAACAAATCCCTGGTCTTGGGGTCGATTTGTTTTTTTCCCTTAGCGGCATTATTTAATGTATTGTAAATCATTTTGAAGGGGGGAGAGATTTCTGAGCGCTGGTGTAAAAGAGAAAACAGAGATTTCATTGTACGGTCTTTGACAGAGATTTTAATGAAAATACCCAGCTCTGGCTTCTGAGATTCCTGTGGTGTGAGATTTAACATTTGTGTCCTCTTTTGTTTCATATGGGAATTATAAGTTTTTTCCCGCTTCATGATCGTTTCCATTTGAACAAATGAAGTGTTAAGGTAGAATTCAGAATTTATATGCTCTGCCTTTAAGTTTTTTCATATTTAATGTTTTCTTCTGTTCGACAAGGATTCATCCTCTATGCCCTCGTCGGCCCCGAAATTTCGCTTATCCCATTTTAATCTCAATTTGATGTTAAATTTTCCTGCCTACCTTGCCTCAGGAGACAATCTGTGTTTTTGATTACATTTCTTTGTTCAAGCTGTTCTTTGCCTCACACAGACCAGAAACCCAACATTTATCAAAAAACCCTTTTCTATTAGTTTACTAGCCTAAGATCAGTTTTTTCTTATCGGTCATCTCAGATCCCATTGGACACCTTTCACCGAGTTGGCCCGGAGAGAGCCCTCTCCTGTCCTCGTAGGGCTAGCTACGAGGCTAAGGTTGGTTTGATGTTGCCTCGAGTTTTGCCTTCTTCAGCCTGTGGCAGAATCGAGCGCTAACATAGTGGCGACTCCGCTGGGGAAGATCTTTCCCCGGTAAAGGAAATCAAGTTCAGATCTGATGCTGATGGTAGACAGCAGTCAGACACATATGAAGGCTGAAACATTCACCTGGCGACTCCAGACCATACTGGGGAAGATCTTTCCCCGGTAAAGGATAATCAAGTTGCGGATCTGATGCTGATGGTGGACAGCAGTCAGACACATATGAAGGCTGAAACTTTCACCTGGCGACTCCAGCTCGATCCAGAGATTCCAATGCTCGCTGATCCACTCATGCAATGGCAGGGTATGTGGCAAACCCTGCACTTTCTGAAGCTGTAGAAGATGTTAGAAATTTGTTAGCAGATTATGAAATTAATGAAGAATTTGTCAGAGTCTTGCTTCGATGTTTGAAATCTCCAAAGTTTCCTCTCGAAACTAAAACTAGGTTCTGTGAGTTAATTGTTGAAAAGTTTGAGAAGGAGATTCAATGTTTAGATGAGCAGATTCAGTCATATGATTTCCAAGACCCTAAAAAGTTCTTGGAAATCCTTCCTCATTCGAAACAAGATATCATAGAATGGCCTACAGTTGTTTACATTGACAGTGTGCAGCTGGAAGTATGCATCACAGAGTTGGGGCAGCCAACAGAGTCCAGCTTCCGTGATCCTATTGCGGCATACATGGACACATTTTTCAGTTTGATTGATAGATCAGGCTGTATTTTCCGTGGCCAGATTCAGTACGTGCATGAAAGGCTGCCAGCAATTACATCTGTGATCTGGTTGGAGCATTCTCAAGCGGCATCATTCTCAGGTTTACTTGAATGGTTGACCTGGCATTTCAGTATTACCTGATCTATTGTTTGTACAGCAGAGTAGGGTAGATTTTGTAAATAAATAAGCAGTCCAAAGGGCAGCATTTTGTTCCAGTTTATTGCAGTTCTAGTTTGAGTTTTTCCAAGTCAGTTTTTCAAATCATTTCAGTCAGTTTTCAGTTAATAAGTTGATTATGATTCCATAGCCCAATGGATGGAGGCACTGTCTGCTCTCACAAAGCTCTGCGGTTCTTGGCACCTCCAAGAAGCGGCAGTTGCCATCCCCATTGGAGCCAATGTTAGACTCCGTCTTGTCAGTCTACTGTCAGAGGTAAATTCACCAAGGTTCATTTCTCCTAATTTGCAGTCATTAAAAAGTAAGGTCAGTCTTCAGAAATATTTCAGTAACATGTGCAGGCCAGAGGGAGGTTCAGAAGGTCTTCATTTCAGGAATGTCATTGTAAATAATGCAGGATTGATTCTTCTTCAAAACCCTGTTTTGAAGAAGAAATCATTAAATGTTTTTTTTTTTAATATGTATCAAGTTCTCCAGCTCTCAAAAGGCAGCAGCTCAGCTCCTATCTCTGCAAAAACACAAACAAAAGAAAACAATACATCATCAGCAATCAGAGAAGGAAATTGCAAAACGAAGTTTCAATGTGAAAGTGCCAAAATTTCAAACATTGCAAAACGAGTTTTTGAAATCAAGATTTTAAATCCTTTGCTATATATATTATTTGGCTCCATGCTCAACTACTTGCATCATTAGAGGTAAAAACTGTTCACATGGAGAATGGAGTAACTTTTTCTTGTTCCCCTTATATAGCATTAGGCTATGTTGCCACAAATGACCTTCAAACTGCATATCAACTACATTCGGGGAGTCCTGCCAGTCAACTAGTATTGCCAAAGCTTGGGGTTTCTGGTACTGGGACACCTTTGTCATTCTCTGATTTATAGTCATCTGATCATTGGAGTGCTTCACTGTCTAGTCAAGACATCTTTTTCCCGAAGTATGAACCCTCAAAGTCTTTTAATCTTAACATGGCAGCCTCTAGAAGTTTCATGCTATCACAGGAGTCGACAGATTCTCGCTCCATGTTAGCTGGGTTGGATCATTTGCAGTAGGCATGTCAATCTGGAGAAAAGTAGTGTAGTTCTTTGCAAGACATGAATGCATCCTCTAAATACTGGTGGAAATGGGCAACAAATTGGCATAAATCAGATGCAGAACAGATTGAAACATATAGGGCATCATTTGGGTTCAGTGTTGATGAAGTTACAACTTTTAATTGTGAGTTTTCAAAGGTTCTGCAGGATAGCCTTGTTATTTCTCCCTTTGGAGCACATAAATCATATGATACAGGTTTTGCCACATTTGACAAGAGAAGTTTGAAGTCAGAAATGCAGACAGCACGGTTAGCTTTATTCGATTCTGCAAATATATCTTCATCAATGGATTGCAAAGAAAATGCTAACCCAGATTATTATAGTCAGTCAGAAAGGAATTTGGGTTGGTGTCCTGGGTGATAAAAATCAATATGAAATCCCCAGTTCAAAATTTGATCTCTGCTGCTCGATTTTTCAAACAATTTCAACCTTTTCACTCCAAATGAGTATATGAATGCGTTTGTCGCTGCTTTTAATTCTAGTTTGGTGTTGTTTGGTGTTACTTCAGATTGGATTGAAAACATGCGCTCTTTGTTACCAAAGCATATGCGCTCCACTACGAGAAATTTGAAATTATATTCAGGAGCTGATGACACGCACCGGCTGGGTATTCAAAGGCAATGCAGGTAAAGAGAATAGCCATGAGATGGAGAAAGCGCAGCGGGAATTTGACAATGGAATAAATTCAGTCGATCAGCAAACAGAAAGACACTGCTCACAAACGCAACAAGCATCCAGCAGTTGGTTCAAATCGTAGAACAGGAAATCACAAGTTTTAATGAATACAGTGGAATGGCAAACCTTCATTTTCCTTGCAGCTGCTTTATGATATCGTACAGCACTACCAAATCTTCGCAAGGCAATTGGGCATCTTGCGTTTCCAGCATTGCAAATTCGAAACAGTTTTATTGAGTATACAAGCACTGTTAAGAGCACCCTCTCTCTGAAAAAACATTGCAAAACACTGGAAGACAAATGAAATTAAGGCTGTGGAAACAGCGAAAGAATGGACAAGGCTGTATGGTCTTGGGGCTCGAGCGACCCACCTGGGCGTCGAGCGACCCACCTGGGCTGCGCGACCCAAACTGAGCCTGCGCGACCCACGCAGAGATTTGTTCCTCAAGTTGAAATACCCGATGTACGTGGAGTATGAGACCTTGCACGTCCTCTGCAATGGGAGTAGTGATTATACAACAAAGTTTTGGTGCGGAAAACGTCCAGGTGATACAGCTCGAGACAAACACATCTCATTCAGCAACAGCTGCAAACGCCTGGACGCGTGGATTCATGTGTTATACCATGCTCAACAGATATGCCCATTATTATCGGATAAGAAAGATTGTAGGGGAGTCGATTTCCATCCGATATATGCGGCGGATTTATTCCAGATTATCAAAATCTTCTCCTAATTTCGGTAAATGGCCAACGCATTTCCAGATTTGGTGCGCAGTTTGCAAAGTGGCATTCATAGTCGAGTTTGGGTAGCAATGTCATTAATGACAAAATCTCCAGTGGCTCGTTGTTGACTGTGGCTTTCCCAGATTTCTGTGCCAATAGCAAAGCTATCTATAGGGTCGGTTGCAACTGTCAACAGCCCCCTATCCTGTACAGTGAAAACGCTTGATTGAACAAGGCGCCTCTTGGAGCAGATGGAGGATTCTATTCTATTTTTGTGGCTTTAGTTGAAACAGCGCTCCTGTTTTGGGGGCCGATCTGTTGTTGTTTTGTTTTAGTTGATTTAATGTATAAAAATAATTTGTAAAAGAGAGTTCGGGGAGAGCTGAGGTAGGAGAGAGAACAGAGCTTCCATTGTACTGTCTTTGACAGAGATTTTAATGAAAATACCCAGCGCTGGCTTCTGAGATTCCTGTGGCTTGAAATTTAACATTTGTGTCCTCTTTTGTTTCATATGTAGCCTGTTATGTGTTCATGTCATTTCATGATCATTTCCAATTGAACAAATGAAGTGTTAAGGTAGAATTCATATTTGGTATGCTCTGCCTTTAAGTTTGTTCATATTTAATGTTTTCTTCTGTTCGACAAGGATTCATCCTCTATGCCCTAGTCGGCTCCTCAGCAGTCTTACCATTCCATTTAATCTCAAATTGATGTTAATTTTCTTGCTTACCTTGCCTCAGGAGATAATCTGTGTTTTTTATTATATTTCTCTGTTCAAGCTGTCTTTGCCTCACACAGCCCGGAAACCCCAACATTTACAAAAAACCCTTTCATATCAGTTTACTAGCCTAAGATTAGCATTCCTTATCGGTCATCTCAGCCCCTTGAAGATCCTTTTGCTGAGTTTGACCCGGACTCTTTCAGCCTGTGGCAGAATCGAGCGCTAACATACTCTACACCATTCTTGTTCCAAAAAATTAAATTTTTAAACATATCTTGACTTCTTTTGTTGCTTCTCAACATCCATATGGGTTACAATTTACAATGTGTTGTGTTGTGCATGAATGGTATAAGAAAATTTTCTATTGTAGCAAATTTTTCTAAATGGATTAGGTAGATTCTCTCTGTATATGCTGGATTCATTGTGTTTCATCACATTTCCAGAGCCCTTAGGATCTTATTTTCGTACTATAAAGATCCATGAATTTGCTAATAATTTTGATTGTAATTGTGATTTCCCCTCAAACATGATTTCTGGTACCTTAAAAGGCCTTCAATTTGTGTTGAATGTGGAATACAACCATTGGCAATGCTCAAATATGGATGTGGGAATTTACAAGGCCTTTAATATTTGGTTAATCATGTGCATTAATCTTGGGATTCGAACTTAAAATTTTCTTTGATTATTCAGAAAGTCTTGAATCTGGTCAAGTGAGGAGAATACTGCTTCATGATAACCATTAGAATCTAGTTTGGTGTTTATATTGTTAAAACTCCAGTGGTGTGGTGCTAAACTTTAGTATAAATTGTTTTATGATTCCAAAAAACAAATTGACTTATAGATTTGTGCTTAGAAACTCTTTGAGTGAGTTTCACATAACTCCTGAAAAAAATTACAACAACAATGAAGATGGGTTTCATCCAGAAGAATACTAAAGGGCTACCTAGAGGTGGAAAAACAGATAAGGAAGCTTCATCAGATTTTGAGCTTCTATTGGAAAATCCTGTTGGGAGAACCAAGGGATGATTCCTAGAATTTGTGCACGACATCTCTTGTAAACCCATTGATGTAGACTAGTAAGCATAATCTAGGGGATTAAACTAGTTAGCTGCTTGTACCATCCAAATTCCCAACAAGTGACAACTGGTTGAGCTAACCCCTTGGGGTTTTGGTGGAGATACTTGTAAGCAGTAGTGTTGCAATTTGTTGCAAGCTGGACGAATTGGGATTGGCTTGGTGCCTTCAAAATGTAAAATTTTTTACATACTTTGCCATGAAAACAAATCTGCCACTTGCAGCCTCACCTGATAAACATCTAGAGACAAATCATATTAATAATTCATGTCTTTTTTAGTCGTTGCATGCACACTCAAAATATATCCTTAATGCTACTAATTTGTAGCAACCTAAATCTGAAGTTGTTTCAGTATTATCATTATTTTAATCTAGTGGAGTCTTTGCATGCAAAAAAATATTAATTGCAATGCCAACGTGGAATTTATAAAAGGGTAACTATATAAACTGGAAATTATACTTGAGTAGGTTGTTTTACTTATAATCATGGAGGAAGCTTGCTTACTATAGTTGATAACTTGATAGTTTCCTTTCACTCAAGAATGATTGTCATGTTGTGGGGTCATTGAATCAGATTGTATCCATGAAAATGAATGAGGTTGGAATCATGTTTGAAATTGAGATTTACACGGTTCACTTGGTGAAGTTGAACATGCTAAGAAATGAGATATTTTTGTGCTAATCATGTCCGTGTCCCAGTCACCATTATCCAATGTGAATGCAATTCCCTTGTTTATTGTACATGTGTCTTGAAAGAGGGACCTCAATTACAATATGAGGGCCAAATTCAACACAAATTGTATATAATTTTCTCTATGAGCAAATATCCTATGATGGGGTCAAATATAATTTGACTTTGTGAAGGGTGACTAATTGTGTATTCAATATTTCATAGGGATTTTAATGTTTACTGTCCATTCATTAGTGATGGTTCTATTGCTAGTAGATTGGAGGATTGTATATCTGTCCATGGGCATTGGGTTTTAAGTTTTAACCATTATGTAGAGGGATCAATGTCTTGAATTCATTCTTATTATGATTGAATTTTTTTTATTTTTTATTTTTTTATTTTTTATTTTTATTTTTTTCCTGAGAGGTAATTTGATATCAGAAAAGAGTAGTTGCACAATATGCTAGTCATATCTTTTGTTCTAATCTCTATCTTATTGGCTATGAATGATAGGTTTTCTCCATACAATTAAGATCTTTGAAGCAGTCTGCAAAAGTTTTCGGAACATGTATAAAGGTCTCTCAGGTCACTGACGAAGATGATATTAAATACCAAACAGAAATCTTCTAGGGCTGAGAGGGCACACAAGAAAATCCCATTGTCCTTGAGGAGAACCTAACACCTTCCATGTATAAATAAGGTGAACAGTGGGAGCAAAAGAAGCCAATGGAGCAACCTAATGATCCCAAGGACTTGTCACCCATACTTTGAAGCCTGGTTTATCTTTTTTTTCTAGTAGTTGCCATGCATAGATATGGGATGGTCTTTTAGAGTGTTGTTTTTTTATGTATATCAGCAAATAGGATAGTTTGTCTAGACTCCTTGGACAAACAATTTGGTATCCACTTGGTGGAGGACTTTGTTTCCTCAAAGGCAGGCCTCCACCAGATACTGCTGTAAATTTATATATATATATATAAAGTGAAATAGTTTTGGTATGTTTTTAAACCAAAAAAAATATTTCTATAATATATATGTAGAAGAATTTATTTCAATTTCATATTTTGGGATATTCCATAATTATTTCAAACAATTGACCTTGTTCTTGTCACTCAGATTTCTAAATATTTATAGAATCTGCAATTTATATGAAGATAACACAAATATGTAAAGAGTTATAGTTTATATAGGCGTCATTTTAGGGAATGTTTTCCATTGAGATCTGTGGTGGATAACAGATTCATCTTGACAACAAGATCTGGTGGATAACAGATTCATTTTGAGAACAAGATTTGCTTAAAGTGGAGATTGTAGTAAAAGTTTTTGCTATTTTGAGTGTGTTCTCTAATCCTTTGTTTATATTTTTAGTGCTTTATCACATGTGATCCATACCTTAAATCCAAATCTATACTTCTAATAATTTTGAGTGTGTTTTCTGTTAGATCGATTTAACACTAAATGTGTTTGTGGTTACATCGATCAAAACGTAGGGGACTATTTTGGCAGATTTTAACTAGAATCAATCTGTAGAAATATATGTATTTGAGTACAATAAGTTGTACAACAAACCAGAGCCATTTATCTGGATTAAAAAAGTCCTAAATGTTATTTGATGATACAAAATGATAACAGAAAAAAATGAAAATGGATACGAATGTGTCTCCATAAAGACTACTGAAGACTACTGTGAGAATTTACACCAGTATCATAAAACTATTAAGATAGACATTTCCGGCAATACAAACAGCATAGATGTAACCAAAAGATAGACATTTCCTGCAATACAAAAGGCATAGATATAACCAAAAGCAACTTCATGATGTCCAAAGCTTCAGTTATGGAGCCATCACAAGTTTCCAAAATCCATATAACTATATGTTCCAAGAGAGAGCTCAGATAGCTTATCCCCAGTGTGTTAAGTTCGTTTAAAATGTGTTTAAAGGACAGCCAATCAAAACAGAGCATAAATTCTTGAATGATTTGTAAAAGAAGGCTAAGTCGAATGCTTTCAATAATGATTTTGACTGTTAGCCTATTTGGTTACTAGTTGAGAGTCACCAAAAATCTGGACTTCCCTCTTCTTTTTTTGGCTTCGCTACCTCCAGTAATGACCAAAGACCCAAAATTTCCCCGTTAATGTTAGTTCATCTGCCATGAAGATCTCTAACCCGGATTAAATGAATTTTGCTTTAAAAAGGGACGTCACCTATGCCATAAAGACGATCCCCTTAACCAGCACCATCGAAGTGCTACATGAAACAACAAAATCTATATTTAGGATAATAAGTAATCTAGATGTTCTATATCTCAGAGTTAATAAGCAATCTGATCGCTTTGGCCAACTTCACTTCATGTTCCTCAGTCTTATTGCAAAATGAATTGTTATTTATAGCTATAAATATTAACGATTAGATTTTTTCTGTTTTTCAAAATTAATATTTTACCTATTGGTTTTAGAAAAAATTCTTATTTTTAAAAAATGTAAATTAGAATGTGTAAGATATTTATATATCAGAAAAGGAAGATATTTATATTTAAGAGTTTAAAAAAAAAAAATGAAAGCTTACATTTGAAATTTGAAGTGCGAGAGGACTTGTTTATTGTATTTGATATATTTGGTTTAAATGTAAAATAATGATAATAAGTTGAAAATTAAACAATAAAAATTAAGTTAAACTAGGTATTTTTTCTTAAAAATATATATGAGTATAGTTATAAAAATTAAATGGCTAATAAATATTAACAAGTATCATGATAAGCATCTAAATATATCATATATTTTTTGTAATTAAAATTAAAACTAGTATAAATTCATTTTAACTATATATCTAGTAAATGTTAAAAATGATCAAATCTCATGAAGTACAAACCTCTTTTACAATACAAAATTTGAAAAAATAATTTAGCCTTCGAATAAATTTATAAATGGATTCAATACTTTGCAAATTTTATTGGTCATTTGGATTGTAGAGTACACAATTTAAACACGTAATTTCAATAAATATTTATTGGATTTCACACGCATGCAAAATATTTTTACCATAACTCCTTCATATTAGTGAACAATAAATTGAACAAGAAACCAGAGCCATTTATCTAGATAAAAAAATTCCTAAATTTTATTTGATTATACAAAATGATAAAAAAAAAAAAAAAAAACCAGAGCTCCAATGTTAATATTAATATTGAAATGCTCCAAAAAGCAAACCTGGTTACTCGGCCAATTGAGGAAATATCATACCCATTTACGGCTAAACTAAAGTTAACTGAACAGTTAGAGTTTTGTTTTTCATCGTAACAATATCAAAACTTTGTGAATAACTTACTACAGATAAAATGGATCGTTTGACACTTCTCAGAGGAAAAGGATGGCATTTCAAATGGTCATACAAAAGGTGCTCTCACAGATCTATCGCTATAGTTAAATGCGATAATGCGATTTCTCAATATACGAAGAAACTAAGTGGACAACTTCTATAAAATTCCAATCGACAGGTCATTTTCTCATCTTAAAATGCTTTCTGTATTGCATGCAAGAGCTATAAAAATGGTTGTGTCTGGAACGATTTATGTGAGGACGATGTAGTCTGCCCAGCTCGTGGAGTTGAATATGTTCTCAAGGGTTCAGAGTTGTTTGAGGGTTGTTCGGTAGCTATTTTTTATTTTATTTTTTATTAGAACAAAAATAAAGGGAGTAACAAAAGATAGGAGAACATAAAATCTGGGAGTACTGATAAAAATCTTCGCCTGTAACTATTTTAGCGAGGAGAACATAAATCCTTCCCATCTATCACAAAAATAATCTTATGATTTAAGAGTAAAGCATCATTTTACTCTTCACGAAATCGCAGAGTAAATCCTTGCAAACATATCGTTTTAACTTTTAGAATCACTCAATCCAGATTAGCCCAGAAAAATAAGAAAAATTTAAATATAAATGAGAACAGAAATCCTTCCCATCTATCACATAAAGCATCTTATCATTAAAGAGTAAAGCATCATTTTACTCTTAACGAAATCGCAAAATAAATCCTTGCAAACACATCTTTTTAGTCTTTAGAAAAACTCAATCTAGATTAGCCCAACAAAATAAGAAAAATTTACATATAAAGTGCACTATAAATTTGGTTGAATTGCAACTTGAATACATACCAAGTAACTAATAATATAAACATATGGCGGCACAAAACCCATAAATCTACTCATTGCAACTGCAATTCCATGGAAGCTATGATCTTAAACCCCACATAGCTGCTCTTACGTGCCCAAAGTGATCACAAAATACAAGTACCTAAACTTTAAGCAACGACTGTGATCTCAAATGCGCAAATAACTGCTCTCTAAATGCCCAAATGCCCAAAAGTGAAGACTGATCACAAATACAATTACATTTTCGTCAAACTTAGCCAAATAGCTACAGTTAAATGTTGTTCAAAAGTGGAAAGCGTTTGCAGCATGGTTGTTAATGGGCGCAGAAGGTGATGAAATAGTCAGCCCCAGAGCATGTAACCAAGCTGCTCTGATCGTCATAGGCATAACTGTAAGCTCTGGGAAATGCATTCTTAAATAGACGAGAGAAACTAGTGGGTCTGCAAGTCTGTGGATTTCCATATGAACCAGTGCAACAATACTGAGGCGTGCCGAGGCACCCTTACAAGCCATGACACAGCCCATAAGTGAAGGCGAAAGGCGGACATTTGAGGTTCAAGTCACTGATGCATCCCACATATGTGCATTTCCCAAAGCCTCTGCAGGGAGCTATGTGCATTTGAATTTCAGCTGGGTGCGCGCGGGCGATGTATCATTTTGGAGACCAGCGAACCAATTGCATGAAATCCTTAATCCTTAATACTTTTCTCCACCCAATGGGCAAACTGATCCAATTTCCACCACCCAGAGCCAAATCCGATCGAATTCCCACAACCCAACTGAAAATCAACCCACAAATCATCTCCCCCAATGAAAGAACTCTTCTAAAATGGGCGGATCCTCGCCTAAAACTGATAGCGATCAATAGAATCGATCGAAAAGCCGAATACCCAATGCAGTATTCGCTCGATTCTGACGACCCAATACCTCAACTTCGATGAAATCCACCGCAAGTCCTGGGTACCAAGGGTGAACTCTGCCAACTTGAAAAACTTGAAAACCAAGAATGGCAACATAAAAATTTGAATTTCAGCTAGGCGCGCACGGGCGATGTATCATTTTGGAGCAAGGGTTTCCCGAGGGTTAATGGCGGCGGCCAGTTTGACAATGCACTGAATGCGGTTATCTTTTCAACTCTGACACGGTCAGATGGTGCTCCCCAAGCACAATGGGCGACGTCTCGACGGCCGGGCATGAGATGTTTTCTGATGGGCAGCATTTCCGGGCTAAAATGTTGCCTGGGTAGACTACAATTTTTTTAAACAAGTGGAGAAAAACTTCCCGCGAATTTCTGGATCCATTATGCTGAATTAGATTGAGCTCTATATCTTGCTCCACATGTTTGTCAGTTTTTATGGCTTGTTCTAGGTGGCCTTTGCCGTAGCTTTGTCTTTTGCTGTTAAGCCGCTGCTGCCATGGCGGTTGTTCTTGTTAAGGTTTTTTTGGGCCCTTGTTATGCACCCTTTGGGTTTCTCAGCGGGCCCTGCTTTTTGTTTTCACAGTTAGTGGCTAGGGTTTGTTGTCACTGGTGGTTTTGTCAATGTCGCCCAGGTATTTCTTTTATGTACTTGTTTTCTTATTAATAGAAAAGGATAGATGCTTTCTTCCATGTGGAAAAAACTTTAGTCAACATGTTGAGAAACTAAGTTTCTTTAAAGAGACTCTTTAAACTTTGAAGAATATATTAAAGCGTGTTTTAATTAGAGAACCGTTTTCTTGTCAGTTTGATATATAATTTAGATGGGGTACAATTATTTTCACTCAGTGTTATTTTAAATAAAATATTGTTATAATTAGTATTTCAGTGTACTTTTGGTTTTCGTTAACATTTCTCGTTTCCATATGACATGTGTGCACAAATTTTTATTAGGTCGATAGGCTTTTTCTTATGAATGAGGCTGATAGGATTTTTAAATTGAAAAATTTGCACATTGGTTTTCCTAATTAAGAAAAGAATAAGGGATATATTAAATAATTTTTTTTTTTTGTGTATTTTTTTAATGTTTTTAAAATTTTATATACCTCCAAATAGAAATGTATATCTTTATACCCATTTATGCTAATTTCTCAAGGTAACAAATATTGAGAATTATGAAAAAATTTAACTTAATTTACATATTATCTTTGCAAAACGTAAACAATGGTTGCACAAAAAATTGGCTTGACAAGTATTGTATGAATTCGGGTTTGACACTGCCCTAGTACAACAAGAACCAATAAAAGTTAAACATAAAGTTGAACCTAAGTTTCTGTTGACACCTAATCCTAAGGGATTAGGCAAAATTGTACATTAGTGTAAAATAGGAAATAAGGAAGTCTAAGAGACATTGGGAAATGAATCCCAATAGTCTCACCTCGATGTATATATTCATAAGCACCCTCAATCAGTTCATAGGATTTATTTTGTGGAGTTTCCTTCTGGCCTGACATCGAATCAGAGCCAACTCTATTTCTGGAATTCCTGCCCCTGTAACTCCCTCCTTCTCTTAACAGACCTGCCTCTTTGCATGCATGCTCCTGGCAGAACTGTCCCACTTCCCATTACAACTCCTGCATATTATCTAATATGTTGCATTCCAGATTCGTTTTTTTTTTATAGCCTTGAGATCCTCTGTCCATCAACGACCTCACAGATGCAGGCCGAAAGCTCCTCTGTCAGCCATCGGATCACAGCTCTAGGCTCGCAGCTCCCTCCTCCGGCCGCACCTCCCTCCGTCGCAGCTTCTACCTCCGACCACCTCACCTCCCTCCTACCTCACCTCCCTCCGACAACAGCTTTTTCCTTCAGCTGCAGCGCTACTCCCTCCGCACACTCCTCCCTCCGCGTTGCTCCCTTTGCACGTTGCTCCCTCCTCCCTTCACGCTGCATCAGACCGATCACTTGTTATGAAAGGAATAGAGGAAGGAAGACTCCTAAAGTTGCAAGGTACCTTTGCTCATGCACAAAACTTTGCATTTAGTTCTCACTGTGATGAAGGTACATTCCCATCAAGTCTTTTATGGCATGCTAGATTTGGACACTTAAACTATGAAAACCTTCGATTGTTGAAGAAAAATGGTGTTACTGGATTGCCTACAATTCCTATGAAACTTAAGCAATGTGATGCCTGTATTCTAGGAAAGCATAGTAAACAATCCTTTCATGATTCACATTCCAGAGCACATAGAAAACTTGAGCTTATTAATTTAGATTTATGTGGCCCCATGGCTGATCCTTCTACAAATGGAAATAAATATATGATGACATTTCTTGATGATTACACCAGAATTTGTTGGGTTTACTTATTGAAAAACAAATATGATGATTTTCAAACATTCAAGAATTTTCATGCATGGATTGAAAATGATGCACATACTCATACTGGCACTTTGCGCACTTATAATGAAAAATAATACACTTCAAACGAATTTGAAAACTATATTCTCAACATGGGATCAAACATCAAACAAATGTGCCCTATAATCCCCATCAGAACGATGTTGTTGAAAGAATGAATAAGACAATTTTAAATATGGTTTTCTCCATGATGTTTTCCAAGAATGTAAAATTAATGTTTTGGGCTGATGAAGTTCTTTGTGTTGTGTACATAAAGAATAGGTGTCCTTATAATACAATCAGAAATAAAACTTCTTATGAAATGTGGCATGGCCACATTCCTTTGGTAAAGCATTTCAGGGTATTTGGTTCCACCTGTTATGCTTTGATACCTAAGGAACAAAGAAACAAACTTGGTGCTAGAAGTCAAAAAATTATCTTCTTGGGGTATTCCAATGCCTCCAAAGGATATCGTCTCTATGATGAAGTCAATAAGAAGTTTGTAGTATATAGAGATATCATATTCCTTGACTCTTCCAAGATTGACAGTGTTGTTGAGCGGCAGCTTGATTGCTCGGATAGATTCACACATGCAAAGTCATTTCAAGAATTTGATAATCAAATTCCACATCTTAAAGGGGGGATTCCTATACTGAATCAATCTGTGGGATCGTCTTCTGAAGCACTCTCTCCCCCACATGAAGAACCAACCATGGATGACTCCTTGAATGATGTGATTGACAGAATTTGGAGACTGAATCTTGATTTGATTTCAACTCAGTCAAATGAGCAGCATGGGCCATCTCAGAAAGGTCCCCCAAAATGGCTAACAAAGACACTGGAAAATGTTCGTCCTGATGAGGTTGGAAAGACGGGGACAAGAAGTTCCACCAGGAAAAATGGAGGTGATGTAGATGATTTTGATTCACTTGTTGATATGGATGTTTCTTATAATTGTGAATTGAATTTTTCTACAGATCTTGAACTAACTTCCTTCAAAGATGTTGATTCTCATGATGAATGGAATGAAGCGATGAAAAAGGGGTATGATGCATTGATAAATAATGGCACTTGGAAGATGGTTGATCCTCCATTGGGAAGTAAACCAATTGGATGAAAGTGGGTCTACAAGAACAATTACACAGTGGATGGCTCACTTGACAAGCACAAGGCCAGGCTTGTGGCAAAAGGTTTTTCACAAAAAGAAGGGTCGATTGTGAGGAAAAATTTTCCCCCATAGCAAAATGGGCTACCATTCAGACACTCTTTGCCTTAGCAACCCAAAATGGTTGGAAAGTCCATCAGATGGATGTAAAAACTCCCTTTCTGAATGGATATCTAAAGGAGAATGTTTTTGTGTCCCATCCAGAAGGATTTTTTGTGAAGGGCCAAGAACAAAAAGTATGCAAGCTTATAAAATCCTTGTATGGACTCAAGCGAGCACCGCGAACCTAGTATGAGAACTTAACTGAGCATCTTCTGAAACTTAACTTCAAACATTTTGATCTTGATGATGCAACTTTGTTAGTAAAGAAAGTTGGAAAAAAATTTGTATATCTTGTGGTGTATGTAGATGATATTTTGACAACAAGGAACAATGAGAGTTATATGGCATCCATAAAGAAGGATTTGAAGAAAGGTTTTGAAATGACTGAATTGGGCTATGTTCACTACTATCTTGGTATTGAAGTGACTCAACATCCTAAATTTATATTCCTTTCTCAGAAGAAGTACATTGCAGACAATATATGCATGTGTTGCTTTTGCTTAGGATCAACCTTAATAATACTAAATTTAATCTATGGAAAAAGAAAAAGAAAACACAAAACACTACTATACTTAAACTAACAACCCAATAAAATTACAATATATTGAAAATTATAAAATTTCAAACAATTATAAATTATTTGAGAAATTTATAACCTACAAGTTTGGAATGGTATAAAATTAATTTGTGTGACAATATATGCATGTGTTTCTTTTTCTTTTGGATCCATTGACTTTTCAAATTTAGATTTTCGATTAAGCGATGAGAGAAGCAACAACCCAAAGAGCTCCACAAATTGGCCCACTTATTAAAAGGCATCAACCCAAATAGCTCCACAAATTGGCCCACTTATAAAAAGTTTTTCTTTACATATACATGCACTTATCTAAATAGGTTTCTTTCACATATAGATCTACTTATCAAAACAATGTCATGTTATGATGATTTCGAAACCAAACCATTTTCACTTTCCACAACCAAACCACTAAAAACGTTGTAACCAAGAAATAAATTTATTATTATACATAATCTAATCCAGTTTATAATATGCCAGTGTCCTAATACATTTTAGGTGCACGTGAGTCTTGCACAACCAATAATGGTGATGTCTATTATGGAAATGAATTGATATGGTCGAACATGGACACATAATCTTGGATGGCATTTATTGTTTCCCATACCTGCGATGAAAAAACACCATAATTAACAAATGATATTCATGAAATCAAAAGAATGTAAAATCATGACACCTTTGTTCTCTCAAGAAATTTTACGAAGAAAAACAGAAGGAAAAATTGGTATGATTTTCATTACTTGGTATAAGATTTAAGTTGATCTATTGGCCGTTGAAGTTGTCGTGGATGTTGGGGTGGAATTAGAAGTCTGTGTTCCCCCCCCGTGGATGTGGCTGAGGTTGTCGTTGTGGCTGTGGACATGCAGGATTGGCATTGACGTTTTCATGAATATCGGGGCTGAATTCGAAGCCGACGTTTCCCCCATGTGGAAGTGCTTGAGGCTGTGGTTGTGGACGTGGAGGATTGGCATTGAAGTTATCGTGGATGTTCAGCTTGAATTGGAAGTCGGTGTTACCTCCCTGTGGCTGTGGGTTGAATTGGAAGTCAATGTTGCCTCCCTGTAGTTTTGGTTGTGGACCTACCCGTACTTATATGTCTTAAATTTTGTTATATCCACATGTTTTACTTGTAAAGAATAGATGCACATTTTAAACATTGTTGTTATTAATTTTCACAAACTCTCTCCCTATTCCTTTCCCAAACATTATGATTATTACCACTACCATAAACCTCCTTAAAAAAAAAATTAATAGCATAAATAATCATACATTTTTATTTATAAAATATAAATAAATTAATTAATTTAATTACATTCAACAAAAATATGAAAACCAAATATTCATTTTTTATTAAAACTTTACATGCACACAAAATTTGTAATAATAAAAAAAGATCTAAATCTTACACATTGTTTAATTTTGAATATATATTTTATAATGATTTTATTGTCCCAACATTATGAACAACAAATAATGTTACAATGTGATGAACAATAAATGGCATGGCAATTGGACCAAAAAAATGATATCGTAATGTGACAAACAATAAATTCCATCACCCATGTGACGAACAACAAATGACTTTGCAATGTGATGAATAATGAATGTTGTCACAATGTGACGAATAATGAATGTTGTCACAATGTGATGAGTAATAGTACATTAATAAAATGTTTTAACCATGAATTACTTTATTTTGTTTTGTTTCACTTGTTTTATAGTCATATAGATAGATAGATAGGTAGATATTTACATTGATTTTTTTTTGTTAATAATTATTATAAATGTTACATCTCAATATCAATAGAAGGAATTACATATTTCCTCCATCTTAAGTAACACAAAAATATTTAAATTTTTAACATATGTGCAACATTCATCTTTTGACATCTATGAAACATTCCTCTTGCACTCTTCGTTTTCCTCCGCAACCTATGCCGCCTGGTAACTCTTAGTATTAGTGTTGAATGTCACGTGGTACCTATAACTGGTGATGGCAATAATTGACCATACTAACAATCAAATTAGCTAACTAGATCTTCGAATTTCCATAGTAAATATCCTTTCCATCCTCCTGGGCATGATGCTCTGTACTGGTAGTATGGTAGTATTCCCTGCCTGCTCGGAGTCCGGTGTCTAAACATAGTTATTGGAGGGAAGAGGGGTTCCTTGGTTTGTGAAGATTTTTCCATAGAGGAGGAACATTTCAGATTTATTACATGGTAAATTCAAGTTTTATTTTGTCTTGAGTGTTGAAAATGCAGCAAGATGATGGAGCTTAGTGAAATGAAGTCGCCTTCACTAAGTGGGCCCGCAGGCTATTTTTGGCGCAAAGTCTATTTTTAGACTATGTCTATTTTTAGACATATGGAGCATGTTCTGGGAGTTGCAGTATGCTATTCTTGGAGTATTGGTCATGTTGGTAAAAATAGATGGACCTCTATTTTTAGACATTTAGGTCGAAGTCTATTTTTAGACTGCCTAGCTAAAAATAGAAAAGTCAAATATTATTTACCCTTAATAATATTTGGACTCTAAACTTCAGTTTACTCTCTTGGAGCACTTTAGTTGGAGCTACAGAAGTGGCTCATGCATCTGACAGAGGAATTACGCTATTCCTAGTGGTTTGGTGAGCTCATGCATGGTTGACTTCAATTAGAACTTCAGTGGCAGAAGTTTGGTGGATTTGATGAGACAGTTGGTGGAGTTGTGTTCGGTTTAACTTAGTTGAACTAGTTGTGATTAGTTTAACTAGATAATCAACTAGTAATGAGTGGAGTGAATTAAATATTATTTAATTCACTAATTATTAACTCATTATTCAACTCAAGAACACATCAGTTCACTACAGTGCATGGACAGTTCAGTGGAGACCGGTGGAAGAGGTAGATGAAAGGGTGAGTTTGCTATTAGTTGCGACAACAGTTGTGCATGAGATTTGCACAAGCATTGGAGGAGATTGCCAATGATGATTGCGCAGTTGGAGCCAGTGAGATTCGAACTTGGATCTCTCATTAGACCAGCCTTGATTGCGCAATAGAGGTAGGCAATTAGTGGATGAGTTTTGAACCTGTGACTTGTTCAAAACCAAGCTAGTTTTGTGTGTAACTATTGGAGACAGTACTGAGTACTTGTGAGGAGTATTGTACTGAGATTGTTACATGTTCTCTTCTGCATAATATACACAATAGCTGGGGGTTTTCAGCTATAAGCTTTCTGTTTGGTCAATTTAGTGTGTCCTAAATTGCTACATTAATTTATCAATCCGGGATTCGTAAGCTGATGAAGTGCGGCGCACTATATGTGCAAGATAACCTATTTCTTAAATTTTTGTCGTTTTTGGTTTTCTGAGATGAAATGGAAATTCTAAAATGAAAACAAGTGTGGTTATGTTTGTTCAAGGAAATGATATCCTCTATAATGATTTACCAACTTGAAACTTAAAAGAATTTAGAAACTTACAGCTGAAAAAACTTGAAAGGAAATGAAAAGGTAATGTTTCTTTGAAATGAAAGAGTGTTTCAATGTATATAAATCAAAACGATAAACTGTGAACATGAAAACTTAAACTATTCTTTAGGTGCTTTGTCTAAACACAAAGGAAAATTATGTGAAAATCAAAATTACAACAAGTAAATCTAAATGAATTACATCAACTTAATGTTAGATCCCTCATCATTAGTCAGCTATGATTTTTAGATAACCATAAACAACGATGACGATATCTAACTTGAAAAGTAAACTAATATCAAACCATACATTCATATTCAATCCCTCTGTCCAGTCCAGTTGTGGCTTTAGATAGCGAAGATGTCATGCACAATTCTAAATATTTCACAACATGAGAAAACTAACCAAACTACATAAACATACAATCCTCACCATCGGTCTGTTGGCTTTCGGGGCTGTGAAGATGTTACAGTGGAAGTTTAATATCTAGTTGCGAAGGAAACTAATATCAAACTACACATCCATAATTCAATCCCTCACCATCAGTCCAGTTGTGGCTTTCGGAGGAAACTGAAGATGTTATGAGCAATTTAATATATCTAAATCTAACTACTGAAGCAAATGAGCAAAACTGAAATAAACAAAGCAGTACTGAAATTAAACAAAAACTAAGAAAAGTAAATTAGCAGCAGAACAATATTAATTCCATGTCATTAATCAAAAAGTTATGCAAATGCCCGGGCTGCCTATTTATAACCTGAAACAAGAACACTGATCAGTTAACAATAACATAAAACATGAAAGACAGAAGTAAAATGTAAAGCATGAAAGATTATAAACAGAAAT